>JAJJWW010015535.1:0-109097 GCA_023531295.1 Papaver armeniacum
AAAATTGAAAGCCAACCGTAGCTCATGTTTTTGGTTTTTCAAGGCCAACCATAATCGATTAAATCCTACCGTAACTCATATTTTTATTTTTTTAGAACCATCCGTAACTCACTAAATCCAACTGTAACTAGTTACGGTTGGCTTCTGAAAACCAAAAAGCCAACCGTAACTGGTTCTAAAATCGTTTTTTTCGAACTTGATTGAGAAAAAATAACATACTTCGATCTCATTTGAAATAGATTGATTTTGGGTCGATGATTAGAATAAGAGAATTAGTTGTTTTTTTTTTTTTTTTTTAGGTTTGATTGATCGAAGGGTTATTGATGATGATTGATTCTGAATTATTGTTAATGATGATTGATTTTAGGTTATTGTTGAATTCTTGTTGATGATGATTGATTTTTGGTTGTTGTTGTTGATGATTAGAAGAAGTAAAGAGTTTTTTTTAAGGTTTAATTGATGAAAGGTCACCCCATAACCGACTAACTACATATTAGGATAAGGGATCAGCCCCTCTAATGATTTCAAAAAAAAAATGTTTTCTAATAAAATTTTTGAGTTATTATTTATTTAGTTTAATGCAGACTTGTCTTTCTTTAACTTTTTTTTTTTCTTTTTTAAAAAAAGTTATTTTTAGACAATTTTGTTAGTTAGACTCGATATAAGTTTTCAAAGGCTATGCAAGAATCCCATGATTAGATCGCCACATTTCCTTTCTCACCTAAAGCCGCCGAGTTACCAAATTCATCCGAACCCCTCCAAGTTACCGAATTCTTATGGACCCTACCATGTTCGCCAAAAATTCATCTTTTCTTGTGGAAATCAATCAATGAAGGTCTCCCGACCTTCTCTTTCCTACACTACACCGCATCCATCTGACTAACTCCAATATCTGCCCCCGATGAAATTCCGAACCAGAATTAGCGTCTCACTTGCTAATCCACTGTTCAGTGGCGGCTACATCTTGGAACGCCCTTCTCTCTCGACTCTCAACCATCACAAATTCAAACCAGAGCTATACAACTGTAATAACTCCTCAAACAACCATCTCCAAACTCCTACAAGAACCAGGTTCAACTTTACTTATCACCTCGTTCTGTTTTCTTTTCTGGACCTTATGGCTAGCCATGAATGAACTAATATACCGTCAGAAACAAATAACATCAGAGGAAATTTTATCTTGGGCCTTAAAGCAACAACAGGAATACTCCCGGGAAATTGAAGCTCTGCCTCTTGTTTTTCCAGGGAAATCAATATCCTACTGTTGATGGTGGTTTTTAGCTTAGGGTTAAAATCGTAAAACACTAAACCCTAGCAGACAGTAATCTCACAACATTTAAACTAACAAGCATTTACTAGGCACATTTACTGAAACCTTTAATGTGTCCCTAAATAATTACTCGGGTATCTTTTTCAAATTAGGTTACGACAACCCAAACCCTAATTCCGCGTGTGCCCAATGGCAAATCATGCCACCACACCGACCGTGCCAAAGCATGCCAACCATGCTAGACGCGCACTCTGTGCCAATGGCAAACCATGCCCGACCACACCGACCGCGCCAAAGCATGCCAACCATGCTAGCCGCACCTTCGTGCCAATGACAAATCATGCAAACCACACCGATCGCACCAAAGCATGCCAACCATGCTAGCCGCACCTCCGTGCCAATGGCAAATCATGCCAGACCACACCGTCGCGCCAAAGCATGCCAACCATGCTAGCCGCACCTCTGTGCCAATGGCAAATCATGCCAGCCACACCGACCACGCCAAAAGCATGCCAACCATGCTAGCCGCACCTCTGTGCCAATAGAAAATCATGTCAGCCACACCGACCGCGCCAAAGCATGCCAGCCATGCTAGCCGCACCTCCGTGCCAATGGCAAATCATGCCAGCCACACCTACCGCGCCATGCCAAACGTACCTCGCCATGGCCCCATGCCGCGCCACCATACTAGCCTTCACTACGCAGCTATCAAAACGAAGGCCTGCAACAATCAACAGTTGCCCTTCAATCCCAGTAGCAAATCCTGGCCGTCTAAGGTTACCAAACGACCTTTGCCCCAAAACCCTAGCTTGGTCACGCACCTAGCCCAAGCTAGTCACGCCATGCGCCTATGGCAAACCCTTGGCCCCACATGCCAAGACAAAACCGCACCTACCCCAAGCTAGTCACGCCATGCGCCTATGGCAAACCCTTGGCCCCACATGCCAAGCCAAAACCGCACCTAGCCCAAGCTAGTCACGCCATGCGCCTATGGAAAACCCTTGGCCCCACATGCCAAGCCAAAACCGCACATAGCCAAGCTAGTCGCGCCATGCCAAACGCACTTTGCCTTGGCCCTAGCCATGCTAGTCACATCATGCCAAGCCAAACGCCCTTGCCTTGGCCCTAGCCACGCCATACGCCCATGGCAAACCCTTGGCCCTACATGCCAATCCAAACCAAACCTAGCCAAGCTAGTCGCGCCATGCCAAACGAACTTTGCCTTGGCCCTAGCCATGCTAGTCACATCATGCCAAGCCAAACGCCCTTGCCTTGGCCCTAGCCATGCCATACGCCCATGGCAAACCCTTGGCCCTACATGCCAAACCAAACCAAACCTAGCCAAGCTAGCCGCGCCATGCCAAACGCACTTTGCCTTGGCCCTAGCCATGCTAGTCACATCATGCCAAGCCAAACGCCCTTGCCTTGGCCCTAGCCACGCCATACGCCCATGGCAAACCCTTGGCCCTACATGCCAAGCCAAACCAAACCTAGCCAAGCTAGCCGCGCCATGCCAAACGCACTTTGACTTGGCCCTAGCCATGTTAATCATATCATGCCAAGCCAAACGCCCTTGCCTTGGCCCTAGCCACGCCATACGCCCATGGCAAACCCTCGGCCCCAGATGCCAAGCCAAAATCGCACCTAGCCAAAGCTAGCCACGCCCAAGGCGAACCCTTGGCACCACATGCCAAGCCAAACCAAACCTAACCAAGCTAGCCGCGCCATGCCAAACGCACTTTGCCTTAGCCCTAGCCATGTTAGTCACATCATGCCAAGCCAAACGCCCTTGCCTTGGCCCTAGTCACGCCATACGCCCATGGAAAACCCTTGGCCCCACATGCCAAGTCAAAATCGCACCTAGCCGAAGCTAGCCACGACCAAGGCGAACCCTTGGCCCCACATGCCAAGCCTAACTACACCCTAGCCGCGCCACCCTGTTGGCCTTCCCTACGCGGCCACCAAAACGAAGGCGTGCAACAATTAACGGCTGCTCTTCAATCCCAGGAGAAAATCCTAGACATCCAAGGTTACCAGACGACACATGGTAACCTTTGGCCCGAAAACCTAAGTTTGGCCACGCCAAACCTTGCCATGCCAACGGCATGCCACCCTAGCCGCGCCACCCTGTTGGCTTTCCCTACGCGGCCACCAAAACAAAGGCGTGCAACAATCAACGGTTGCCCTTCAATCCCAGGACCAAATCCTAGCCATCCAAGGTTACCAGACGACACATGGTAACCTTTGGCCTGAAAACCTAAATTTGTCCACGCCAAAACTTGCCATGCCAACGGCATGCCAACCTAGCCGCACCACCACGTTGGCCCTCATTACGCGGTTACCAAAACGAAGGCGTGCAACGATCAACGGTTGCCCCTCCTCTCAAGATGCAAAATCTCGACCGTCGAAGGTCACCATGCTGGAAAGTTTCCCGAGCTTGACTTGCCAAGCCACAACAACGTGCTATATGTTTTCCAAAACATTCGAGACATCAACACAAACCGGGGATCCTCTTTGGGTATTGGTTTGGAGGTTCTGACAAGATGCGGCGTACACTACGCCCGTCATAAGGAAGTGTCATAAGGGTGAGGCGGTTAGTAAATACGGGAAGTTATGTGTGAAACGTTCATGGGACATAAAGCACATGCATTAACAACTTTCTGGGACATCAATTCCATAACGTTAGCAGTTTCATGAAAACCAGTTTCATGCGTTATCCACTTTATGGAACATCAATTCCATGCATACGGTTACCACCTCCTCCCATTTACTTCCCCACTCCTTAATGAGACCAGGGTACGTTCTTACTACGACTTGTATAAATAGGTCTTACCTATTTCCATTGAACAACAAGTTCATACGGGAGATAAAACACTCAGAAATACTTACTTGCTAGCTCACCTTGTTAGCTCTCTCACTTTTCTGATAACAAGTCGTAGTAACCCAACTACTCTTCCAGAATCAACTATTCTGGTCTCACCACTTTCCTTGCTTCCCTCCCCAAAACCAACCCATTGTCCTCCACTTTGTGATCGAATCAAGTCTGGAACGACCATTTCTTGGTTTAGGCCGGACTTGTACAGATTGATCCCTCGAATCTAAAGTACTCCCTTGCAGTACATTGTTTAGGGTTTAAATTGTTTCTCACTTGCACACCCGCAATTACCGAAATCAGCAGAAACCATTTTCACCTACAAACAATTGGCGACCACAGTGGGAGGATTGATCTATCGGTTACAATATCAACTCCAATCCCTGATTTCGTTTCCCGAACGTCAATCCCAATATGGTGGAACGCAGGTCTGCCGAGAATACCAGCACAGAGCACTTCCTAGATGTTAACGTCTCTCCCAATAACGTCGTTACATCACCTACTGACTACAGTAACTCCGAATGCACTCCCTCAAGCGTAACACCGCCAATCAACAGGGTCAGAGCCGCCGCCACCTCTAATGTCTCTGCACAACCCTCTAATCACTAAGAACGAAAACACCTCTTCTGGACGTTACGCCACCAAATCACGAGCCGAGCTGTAGTTGCGGCTCCTAATGTTTAGTCTAGCATGGCACCTCCAACCACAACTAAGGTTTTAACTACCCCACCGACGGTACGAGAGACCGGAGGGACCAGAGGGATCCGTCCTTATGTCACCATCGCTGATTTGATGGAACGACAAGAAATGCTCGCCAGAGCCCAGACGGATATGGTTTCAACACAAAAGGAAGTACTCGTCTTTCTCAAGACCCTGACAGAGAGCTACCACGTGAGTCGCGTCCTCCAGAGCCGTTTAAAAACGTCTCCAACAACCTCGACGCTAGCACCTCGGCGGAGCACGCCTCCGCGGACGCGGAAATTCGCGCTAGAATCCCATTGGAAAGAAATCAGCCGTCCAAATTCGTCACGCGAGAATATCTGGAGCAACTTCTCCGCAACCGAATCAAGAATGATGAACTGGATATGCATCAACACCAACCCCCTTACCCATCCGAAATGCAAAGAATCCCTCTTCCAAGGGGGTACTCCTCTCCTTAATTCACCCTGTACGATGGTACCGGGAATGCACATGAGCATGTCTCCCGTTTCTTGGAATACCTAAGTGAACATGAATATAATCACGTTCTTCGTCTAAGGGAGTTCTCAAAATCACTTAGGAAGGGCGTATACATGGTACAACATCATCCCGCCGAACAAAGATTCCTAACCTGAGTAGCATGGTTACAGCGTTTTACAGGAAGTACTTCTTCGTGTACGAACAAGTTACTTTCTCGAGACCTCGGAAGAATGTACCCAGTGGGATAACGAACATCCAAATGATTTTGTCAAAGGTTCGGGGTTCAAGCGCTCGACATCACGACCCAAACGTGATCGAGCAACGGCCCAGTGAACGCGTGCATCAATGGTATAGTTCCTATTTACCGCGCCTTGCTAGAAAACTTGCGCTTCCAAACATTCTCCGAACTCCATGAAGCCGCTAGACGATCCGCAACGACAAAGACAGCATTACGAAAGAACTAGGCCAACTCGAATCAAGATACGCGTGAAAATCGCGGGAATAGACGCCTCACCAAGCAAGCAATTTAATGCCGGCTCATCCTCCGTGAACATAGTGAACGAAAGAGGAAAAGGAAGGCCCCAACTACAGGCCACCGGCCCAAAACGTGAAGCACCGAGGCGCAACAGAAACCCCGCCACGGAAGACCGCCACTAAAGCTCCCATGCATCATCATGAAACCGAAGGGAATACCTTCGATTTCCGTTTTCCCATCGAGGAGGTGATTGACCTCCTATAAGCATGGATTCAAGATGATGTTATCAGACTGCCACCTCCCAGGCGTCCACCAACTGAGGCTGAGATGGCGAACCCCAAGTACTGCCATTACCACATATTCGTTCACCACCCGACTAGTGATTGCAACAGACTAAAGCATATTTTCAAAGAAAAGATAGAAGCGGGAGAGCTCCAACTGGGTGACGAGGGAGTACATCGAGACCCACTCCCAATAAGAAACTGTGGGTTCTCTAGGGACTCCGTGCATGAGACTGTACAATCCATGATACAGCATGTATGCGAAATTATATATCTTTCCAAGGTGCAGCGCCAAGATATTTTCGCATCTCTCAATCGCGTTGTATCCGGCAAACGAATTTTTCTCCCCGGAAACCACACCAAGGGCCCAAGCTTTCCAAACGGGCGGAATCAAAGGGGAGAACTGGGGACTGCTGACCACGTCCCGTTTTAGAGGTATAGAATTTGACAACACGCTCATCGATGCGTCCTCTGAACTCAACATCATTACTTTCAAGACACTAAAGGCTGCGGGATTTACAAAACAAGACGCTACCCATTCCCCGTCTGTGATTAAAAACCCGAAAGGAGGAGCTTTGAACGCGCATGGCTACATCAACCTCGAGATCAAGATGGGAGACGCTATAACGCATAGCAAATTCCACATTGTCAAATAACTGGGTCACGACATGATATTGGGGCACTTATGGGTACTCGACAACAAAGCGAAATTAGATGTGCACCTCTACCGACGTCCACGCCCGAAAGAATTTCCAACAAATCATCCCACTGGTTATCGCATCGACGAGTTATCAATGGAACCCAGACATCTGGATAAGACCTGTTGGCGCTAGCTCATGGATTTCAAATGCAAGTAAGTCTGGCCGAACGACCTTCTCTACAACCAGTCATTCCTTCCCCTATTCCGTCATGGGGACTCGGCGCGATTACTGGCACGGACGCTATCAAGAAATGTGAATGGAGTGTTGGGCCATTTGAACACTAAAAGCTTGGAAACTTCCATCGAAACCAATGGAGCCAAGACTCAAACGGTTGCACGACGCCTGAACCCGTTTTCAATCGGAGATATAGTGGTTAAGGTAAACTCGTTTCAAGTTGGGAAGATGACGGTAAAAATGGCTATTCAAATTGATTCTCCCAATGGAAGAGAAGACGAGCCGTATCTGGTGGCGGACATCCTTTTAGGAGGATATTGCAAGCTCATCAACACAGACACACCTGAAGGCGTGATAGTTCACTCGCGATGGCTCAAGGCCTCCAATCCCTAAAATCTTTGTACTTTTCCAGCCACTCTCCCTTTAGTATTTCCTTTAACAATTCCTCTTAGTAGTTGTATTTCCCCAAGATGAATACACCGTTTGTATTCTTCCCGGGAATACCATTTTTCGTCAAAAAAAAAGTATAAATACATCTCTTTCCAAACTAGTTCTCCAGATAGCAGAGAAATACATCAAACTAACCCAAAAAACCACTGCAAAGCCATCATACCACAACCAGAAATACCTCATTCAATCATTTAAAAAAATAAAATAATATATAAAGCGAAATGTTGGTGATGAAGAAGAAGGTAAAGATGAGTTTACGAAAAGCATCGGGAACTAAACAACTAACGGGAATAACAAAAGGGAGGAACTAGCCCTCGAAGGATGGAGCACGAGTCCCCTTGGTCAAGGATATCTTCAAGCACTTCCCCAATAATCTCTCTGGCAACAAAGATTCCATTCAACGGTGTTAGCAGCAGCAACCTCAATATCCCATCCCGAAGCAACCACAGCAGCAACAGTGTCCGCTTCGACGACCGGTTCAGCATACGCCACCATGACCCTCCAATATCGCCAACGAAACCTCTGGCATCAACTCCAAAGGCTACTTCGGTCCCGTCAGACGCTCCCTCAGAGGTTTTCTCATTGACCCTTCGAAGAAGATTTTTTGATTCATCCGCATCAAAATCGAGAACCATGGCGCTTGCCTCCAAAAGCTTCACATGCTCGATTTTCCGTTGCTCCAACCTAGAACCAGTTCGATCCGTCCTATAACTGGACCGAGGAAAGGTTTTGCCGCACTGGAACTTCTCAACACGCCAAGGTTCTTCCTCATTTTCTCTTCCCTCCTCCATGTTCACCGAACCCAAGAAAGTCCGAACACGCGCCTGCACTTCATGGAGATAGATGGAAGGGAGGTCCTTGATGATGTCACCATCTTCATGGAACAGAGATTCGATTCTAGCTAATGCCTCCTCATGAGAAGAGGAATGGTTTCCGCCAATTCTGAAGTCCTTCTCCGAAGGATTAAATACATGGATATCCCTGGAGGGTCCCATCGTACACTACAAAGAACAAGGAAAATGGTCAAGTTCCATCCTATCTATACATACATCAGAAAGAGGATAAAATAAAAATAAGAAGAAAATGCGAGGCGATACCTGTAAAGAGGATGGACGAAGACGAACTACGCGAATGTAGAGTTCAAGATAATCTTTTATGTACATCAAGATGACGCAACCTCAAAAGGGAAAGCTTTTATACCGGCCGTGAGTTAAGGCATAACATCCGATCCTAATTAAACCTCATGCCTGGCCGTGAGAAATAATTATGGTTGGTGAGAAAGCGTGGAAGAACGTGCTCGAGGCACACTAGATCGTGTTTTCCTTTCCCACTGCCAACGCTAAGCTTCGGAAGCAAAACCGGCAACATAACCAAAGCAGAAAGAGTAACGCTTTTCCTCTTTTCGTGGGCATAACGTTTTGGGTTGAAGAGAAGAAAAACTTCCGGGTCGAGTCAAATAAGGAAAGAGGAAACCAAGCCCTTGAAGAAAAATCACCAAGCAATCCGTGCCATGTCTCATCCTCACCGCTACTGGCTATCTGTGCACGTCTCACCCCACCAAACCGCGCCTTGTCATATTCACGCCAGGCCAAGCCATCACTCCATTGCCGCGGCCCCACCACGCCTAGCCTTCTGTGTACGTCTCGTCTTGCCAAGGCCACACTATGCCAAGCCTCCTGCTTCACTGTCGCGACCCTATCATCCACGCGTGTTTAATCTACCAAGACCACGCCACCTCTTGGCCCCTTGAGCCAAGCCGTCCACTTGCGTCGCCTTCCAAGACCGCGCCCTCTTTGCCTTGGAGATGTACGACCAGACCAAGCCGGTAACTTTCATCTCACCACTCGACGGTCTCCATTACCAGTACGACTTACGCAGGGCCGCCAACACGGGAAGCCAAAACTCTCTTTACCACTCAAAAAGGTTAGTTGGATTCTCCTGACCATCTTTGCAATGATTTACACCTCGATTCCGTCCTTGTCTATCACCATCATATGCTTACCTCGCAACAAGGCACCTGTTCCGAGCTACGCATGGGACTTAATGTTGATGGTGGTTTTTAGCTTAGGGTTAAAATCGTAAAACACTAAACCCTAGCAAACAGTAATGTCACAACATTTAAACTAAAAAGCATTTACTAGGCACATTTACTGAAACCTTTAATGTGTCCCTAAATAATTACCGGGGTATCTTTTTCAAATTAGGGTTACGACAAGCCAAACCCTAATTCCCGCGTGTGCCAATGGCAAATCATGCCAGCCGCACCGACCGCGCCAAAGCATGCCAACCATGCTAGCCGCACCTCGCCATGGCCCCATGTCGCGCCACCATACTGGCCTTCACTAAGTGGCTATCAAAACGAAGGCGTGCAACAATCAACGGTTGCCCTTCAATCCCAGGAAAAAATCCTGGCCGTCTAAGGTTACCAAACGACCTTTGCCCCAAAACCCTAGCTTGGTCACGCACCTAGCCCAAGCTAATCACGCCATGCGCCTATGGCAAACCCTTGGCCCCACATGCCAAGCCAAAACCTCACCTAGCCCAAGCTAGTCACGCCATGCGTTTATGGCAAACCCTTGGCCCCACATGCCAAGCCAAAACCGCACCTAGCCCAAGCTAGTCACGCCATGCGCCTATGGCAAACCCTTGGCCCCACATGCCAAGCCACCTAACCAAAGCTAGCCACGCCCAAGGCGAACCCTTGGCCCCACATGCCAATCCAAACCAAACATAGCCAAGCTAGTTGTGCCATGCCAAACGGACTTTGCCTTGGCCCTAGCCATGCTAGTCACATCATGCCAAGCCAAACGCCCTTGCCTTGGCCCTAGCCACGCCATACAACCATGGCAAACCCTTGGCCCTACATGACAAGCCAAACCAAACCTAGCCAAGCTAGCCGCGCCATGCCAAACGAACTTTGCCTTGGCCCTAGCCATGCTAGTCACATCATGCAAAGGCAAACGCCCTTTCCTTGGCCCTAGCCACGCCATACGCCCATGGCAAACCCTTGGCCCTACATGCCAAACCAAACCAAACCAAACCTAGCCAAGCTAGCCGCGCCATGCCAAACGCATTTTTCCTTGGCCCTAGACATGCTAGTCATATCATGCCAAGCCAAACGCCCTTGCCTTGGCCCTAGCCACGCCATACGCCCATGGCAAACCCTTGGCCCTACATGCCAAGGCAAACCAAACCTAGCCAAGATAGTCGCGCCATGCCAAACGCACTTTTCCTTGGCCCTAGCCATGTTAATCACATCATGCCAAGCCAAACGCCCTTGCCTTGGCCCTAGCCACGCCATACGCCTATGGCAAACCCTTGGCCCCACATGCCAAGCCAAAATCGCATCTAGCCAAAGCTAGCCACGCCCAAGGCGAACCCTTGGACCCACATGCCAAGCTAAACCAAACCTAGCCAAGCTAGCCGCGTCATGCCAAACGCACTTTTCCTTGGCCCTAGCCATGTTAGTCACATCATGCCAAGCCAAACGCCCTTGCCTTGGCCCTAGTCACGTCATACGCCCATGGCAAACCCTTGGCCCCACATGTCAAGCCAAAATCGCACCTAGCCGAAGCTGGCCACGCCCAAGGCGAACCCTTGGCCCCACATGCCAAGCCTAACTACACCCTAGCCGCGCCACCCTGTTGGCCTTCCCTACGCGGCCACCAAAACGAAGGCGTGCAACAATCAACGGTTGCCCTTCAATATCAGGAGCAAATCTTAGCCATCCAAGGTTACCAGACGAAACATGGTAACCTTTGGCCCGAAAACCTAAGTTTGGACACGCCAAACCTTGCCATGCCAACGGCATGCCACCCTAGCCGCGTCACCCTGTTGGCCTTCCCTACGCGGCCACTAAAACAAAGACGTGCAACAATCAACGGTTGCCCTACAATCCCAGGAGCAAATCCTAGCCATCCAAGGTTACCAGACGACACATGGTAACCTTTGGCCCGAAAACCTAAGTTTGGCCACGCCAAACCTTGCCATGCCAACGGCATGCCCTAGCTGCGCCACCACGTTGGCCCTCACTACGCGGCTACCAAAACGAAGGCGTGCAACGATCAACGGTTGCCCCTCCTCTCAAGATGCAAATTCTCGACCGTCGAAGGTCACCAGGCTGGCAAGTTTCCCGAGCTTGACTTGCCAAGCCACAACAATGTGCTACATGTTTTCCAAAACATTCGAGACATCAACACAAACAGGGGGATCCTCTTTGGGTATTGGTTTGGCGGTTTACAACGTGCGGCGTACACTACGCCCGTCATAAGGAAGTGTCATAAGGGTGAGGCAGGTTAGTAAATACGGGAAGTTATGTGTGAAACGTTCATGGGACATAAAGCACATGCGTTAACAACTTTCTGGGACATCAATTCCATAACGTTAGCAGTTTTATGAAAACCAGTTTCATGCGTTATCCACTTTATGGAACATCAATTCCATGCATACGGTTACCGCCTCCTCCCATTTGCTTCCCCACTCCTTAATGAGACCAGGGTACGTTTTTACTCCGACTTGTATAAATAGGTCTTACCTATTTCCATTGAACAACAAGTTCATACGGAGATACAACACTCAGAAATACTTACTTGCTAGCTCACCTTGTTAGCTCTCTCACTTTTTTGATAACAAGTCGTAGTAACCCAACTACTCTTCCAGAATCAACTATTCTGGTCTCACCACTTTCTTTACTTCCCTTACCAAAACCAACCCATTCTCCCCCACTTTGTGACCGAAGCAAGTCTGGAACGACCATTTCTTGGTTTGGGACGTACTTGTACAGATTGATCCCTCGAATCTAAAGTACTCCCTTGCAGTACATTGTTTAGGTTTTAAATTGTTTCTCACCTGCACATCCGCAATTACCGAAATCAGCAGAAACCATTTTCACCTACAAACACCTACAACAAATCAGGAGGCACAAAAAAGACGACAACAATCTCAGTCGGATAGTCCCCTCCTACCATGAACTGGATAAAGATCATCACAGATGAAACTGCTAGGCGACACCCGAGATTTACAGGTGCAGGTTTAATTTGCAGAGACTCGGAGGCAAGAACAGTAATGGCTTTGACACAACCGCTTGGAATAATGATGCATTAATTGCTGAAATTTGGGCTTTACTTCTGGCAACTAGAACAACCACGGAAAGGAAATAGTCAAAAGTAAAACCTTCTTCGGTTCGTTATATCTCCGGCTACACCGCCTTGGTATATCTCTGATATGATCAATGAAATAAAGCAAAGAATGAGTCAGATTCCGCAAGCAACAATCTAACACAACTATAGGGAAGGAAATCGGGCGGCGGATGGAAGTCAAATAGGAAATTTATCTACTAAAACTTGGGACCGAGACAATCCCAAATTTCCTTAATGAAATTACTCTATATGACCCTATGGGTACAATGTACCCGGGTGTAATTTCTTCACTCCCTCCGTTCTTAATTAGTTGAGCCAATTGGTTTTAAATTTTGTCCCACAAATAGATGAGCTATTTCACTAATCAATGGAATATTTCTAAAACTACCATTTTAATTGATTATTGTTACTATAAGAAATATGTATAATTTGATGACCATGTTTATATTCGTTACGTAGGTGTTTTAAAATACTTTTCAACGGTATAAAGTTTACGAAAAACCGTGGTATAGTTTAAGAGATAAATCATTTCTAAGTTTTACCTTGCCTTAATAATTGTGCAAACTATTATCTATAAGAGCATACATTATAGATAATGTGCAAGTTATTATCTATAAGAGCATACTTGTAAAAAATACTTAAACATTCTCCCCTTTCCACCTTGCCTTAATAATTGTGCAAACTACAAATGACTCAACTAATTTGGGGCGGAGGGAGTATATAAATGCATGCTCCGGGAAGAAGGGAAAAAAAAATGGTCACTATGTTAGTATATGGAGGGGAAAATGGTCACTATGTTACTGTACTCACAGGTGCATGGTTATTAAAATGCATCAACAGCCACGTAGGGACCATTTTACGGTAAAGACGTGTCTTCTTTTACAAAGATAAAAACGAAAAAAAAACACCACGATAGAATTCAGTCTTCATTGATTCGGTGGTGACCATTATTGCCTCCATATGCTTTTGTTTTTGGCGAATAGTGAACACTTTACTTTCAGAATAAAATCTTATGCATCATTCCCGCACGATTTTTAGATTTAATCCCCTATACTAATAATCAAAATAAAAACAAAATAATGAGCCCGCCAGGACCTATGGCTATATGTTCTTCCCGAGAACCGAGAACCGAAATCCATTTTCCAGTAGCAAGTACCGGGTTGGGTAAGAGACTAACTCCCAAAATATAGAACATGATTTTTACGCCGGCCTGATCAAGCCTTGCACAACCCGTAGGCAATAAAACTGGCCTGGTGTGGTTTGGTACGGGTTTAAGAGACTAACTCCCAAAATATATGATTTTGAGAGCAAATTGCAGTGGTGCGAGTATAATCAAAGACCAAAGAGGGAAAAAAGACCAAAATTTGGGTTTACTCCGTGTTGTGACACTATGGGTAGAAGATTAAATTTGGTGGAGCGTGCATTATAAGTTCGCCCGATGGAGCGAGATCCTGTTCATGTAATTGAAAAAAGAAAAAAATTATGGGTCGGAGGTATAAAGCCCGCCCCACTCAATAGAAACAAAAACAAATAATGGGGTGAACTCATGAACAACCGCCCCACCATAAAGAAAAAAAAAACAAATGGGGCGGAGGTATAGTTAACACCTGGTGTGGGGCGTTAATTTTATGCACGCCTGTTGTGGGGCGTTAACTATACGTTCGGCTGGTGTGGGGTTAACTATACGTTCGCTCGACTATATATTTGGGTTTGGTTTTAGTCCCAGACCAAATATAATTTGGGATTTAGTCGATAATTGGGGGTTTAGTTGATAGTACGTCCCACTACGTCTGGTTCTTTTACCAAATATTTGAGTTTAGCCGCAGGATGTGGTTGCTCTGAAGTACTATAGTACGTTACGTACGTAATCTTATAAGTATCACTTTCAAGAGAACAAGATGACATCTTAGATATATCCTCATCCTTAAAATTGTTCACTTTTCTTTTGTTTAAGATAATAACATAGTATAAATCAATAAATATAGCCATAGATAGGATGGTTGAGCACAGTTTTATTGGAAGGTGACTCACAAATAATAATGGTGGAAATGTACTATTTTGGTTGGAGTTTAGTGTGTCCGTGTATTTTGCTCCAATCGTTGTGCCGTAGCTAATTTATCCTTTGCCAAAATTGGAGAGAGTGATGCCTCATGGCCACCACAACCACCAAGGACTGAAACACCGGGTCTATGTCATGTCAAGACAAATCTAGCTATTACAGTAGAACGTGGATCCCACGTGGCACTTTAATTTCGAGTATTTAAATTCCCATGTTCTGCTTTTGGATATTCTCGTGCTTCTGGCCGGGGCCGCTGTAGATGAGGAAAATGTCAGGAGGGTATCCCACTGGCAGTATGGTAATTAATTGATCATTTGATTAGCCTGATTGGTCATTTTCAAAGGATTCATAATTTAACCATGAGATTAACAGAGAAAGAGTGAAATAAGAGCTTCTTACATTGATCTAGAAAAGTTAAAAACAGACCAACAGATTATAGCAAAAAACAATAGAAATGGGTGAGGATCTGTCAAGTTGTCAACAGTTAATTTTACAATTGAATTCGTAATTTCTTCAATCTCCATCCAAATGAGATATCATTACACAAAATTGGTTAAAAAGACCAAAATCAACAAATCCTGAGGGGAAAAAACATCTAGATTTTGATATTGTTTAAATGGACAAAAATATAAAAATATCCAGGATGTAAACAGTTTCATCCTACCCATTTTCAAATACTTTTTTTTTTTAATTTACATCGAGGATGAATCCAGGTTCATCCTTCTGATATTTTTTTTAAGTTTAAGTCGGAATTAATTTTATCTCGCTCTTTCATATTTTTTTGTCCATTTAAAAATATTAATTAAACTTCGTCCATTTGAATCATTAGGTTAGCCTTAAAGTTTAGACAAAGAGCACATGAGAATAATTTAGCTAGCCTTAAAGTTTAGACTTAAGAGCACATGAGAATAATTTTGAATGAGAATTTAAGGACCTAGTTTATTTGTTTCAGTTAATGGGTCTCTTTTCTTCTCGTCGACGTTTGATTACCTAGCTCTCTGTATTGTTCAATGAAAACCCTCATCATGAATCATGAAAAAAAAAAAAATCCAAAGAAATGGGTATGTAAGAAATGAAATGATAAAGAAATGAAATGATAAGAGCATATGAAGAAACGAGTCTAATTCGAGAATCTACTTCAGAAATCTCTACATAAACTTAGAGAGCCAGCAAAAAAGAACATTTTGTAGAATTTTTTTTGTTCATGACACTGAAATTCATTGAGTGGCTTATATTTGTTCTTGGAAGTTGGAACATCGGCTGCTATATATACAACTATACAAGGCATCTTTATTGCTGTCTGAAAATGCCAAATGTACGGTCAAGTAACCCACCACATCACATGGTGTTCGACAAGTATGGGCATCTAATCTGGCCCCCCTCCCACAACCTCTTGGGTGGGTGTAGAATTTGGTGTGCAAATAGCATTATAATTTTTGTATCCCTCTGAGGGACACACATGTTGGCTTCTCGTTTGCTTCAAGTCGAGGGAAGCAGTTGGGACCTACACCACGGATCTCGTTCTGCTTCTATCTTTACTTGACCCCAAAAAGTCAATCAAATTCAACGATTACTATTCCAGCTCAAACAAGTCAAAGAATCACAACCGTTGATCACATCAGATTAACTATGTGGCCCTAGATAATTCGTTCCAAAATAGTACATTATTTTTCATTGTTTTTCTTCAACGTCAAAAAAATATCACAATACGCAACCAAAAAAAAAACAAAAAACAACCACCAGAAACTAAAAAAACTAAGTATTCGAAAACAGTGATGCAAGTGATCGAGCTTTGATGGGTTTGCGATATCTTTTCTTGACATCAACACCATTACAATCTTCATCGGAGTCATCTGAGTCATCAAAGTCGTCATCCACAAACATACAACCATTATCATCATTTCCATCAACATTTTCCTCTTTGACGATATTCATTTTAGGACTTGTTCGATGATGATCAATTGGGGCTTCATTGATAATTTCTTGCGTCTCTTCTAATTTTACACATTCCTCCACTTTCGCGTCTTCCTCTTCTGCATCCTCCTCTTCTGACACTTGTTGTTTCTTAACTTCTTTTAGTGGTCTACCTCTTTTATTCTTGCCCCATAGCGGACCAAACCCTGAATAATAATAAAATTCAGATGAATTTTCCCCCGATAATTCCCCCTTAATTCTTTTTCCCCGAATAGTATTAGTAGTATTAGTGCTCGATTCTTTCGGAGGTCTACCTCTTCTAGCTGTTTTCTTTTCCAATTTTTGAATCTTCTTTTCCTGATTATTATCTCTCTGACGATGCATTTGAATCAAATGATGTTTACATAATCGACTTCCTATTTGTGCTTTCGATCGACAATGCCATCCTTCCCCAACAGTTTTACAGCAATACACTACTCCATTCTCCTTCTTCTTCTTCTTCTCCTTTACATTATTATCAATATCGTCACCGCAATCTCTTTTCCTCTTCTCATTATTCTTCTTTGTCAATGATTTTAACCATAATTTCCTTTTATACGCTGTCGCATATTGTTTCTCTACCAATTTTTCTTCATCATCTTCTTCGGATTTGATATCATCTCCCTCAATACTGCCCAACCAAAAATGAAAAAAACGAAAACCCTAATGAACCAAATTCCTCATTTCCGATAATCACAAGCTCTATTTCAGTTCAAATCATTCCAAAGCTCCCGATAACAAATAGAAATTTGGGTTTCTTAAACATTTCCTTTTACTACGAGATAGATAATTTTGTGTTCCAAAAATGAAAACCCTAATTTCTCATTTCATTCATGAACTCAAATAATCGTAAATTGAAATCAGTAAAGATAGTCGACATACCTTATTCGATCACCGTCTGCATTAACCGATTCATCTCTAATTCTCCCAACGTCGTATTTTCCTTTCTTCTTAGCCTGCAGTTTCACTATTATCAGTTGCTCCGAGCTCAAATACGATAACACCATATAACCAAATACAGAAACTAAATAGAACCCATAATTTATTTTCCTAATTCATCCCAAGAAAAATCGATCATTAATACAAACCCTAACCAACCCAAAATGTTGGAACCCTAAAACAAAGAAGATCGATAATAGAAAGAAATGAATACAAACTGACCTTAGAAACCTTCTTTGGGAGGTAATAGCGAAGCTCTTTAACTGGAATCACATCCCATAAAGACATATTCAGTTCACAGACAACAACTTCTTTTTCCTGAAAATTATTCACGCGCTCCTCCTCCTCAGAACTGGTTGAGACAGCAGCAGCAGCAGCAGAAGATGGGATTATCGTTTTTGTTGGAGTTACAGGAGGAGAAGGTGTAAGAACATTTGAATTAGGTTCAGAGATTTTTTTCTGAGCGATGAGTTTACGGATCCTCATCGTGTGTAGATCTCACTCAGAAACCTCTTACTCGATAATTTTCTTTTTCACTTTCAGGTTTAACTTCTGATTTCATTTTCTTTTTCTTTCTTCTGTATATATTTGGGGAACCTTTATTGAATTACAATGTTCTCCTTCATTTTTAAATTAATTACATACTATAATGGTATTTCAAAGGGAAAGTTGTGGTGACGTAACACGTTAACCAAACTAGTTTGTCTGAAAGCAAGTACTTGAGAATCAAAAGAGGGAAAGGGAGAAGGGTGTTTTAGGTATTTGACTTAGGTGAATTTTGTATGTCGTGATAAACTGGAAATTTGTAGATGAGGAATATTGGCCGTTGATGGGTGGATTATAGGTGATGCACAATGTTTAAGATGGACCTACTACAAGAGATCACTTTATTGGATCTTAGACCATTTCGGCTTAACTCTAGTATAGTTAATGTCATTACAGTATCATGATGCACCTATTTCTAGCCATTGACTTTGTTTATGACTTTCTTTGACTCTTGACAAAAATATTAGGAATGAGGTTCTTTTTCGCTCCACCTTACCTGAGGCGGGACGATGGAGGTAGGAATAGGATAACTGTATGTGGGATGTGGTATGGCACTATGGAAATGATGGAGAGGGATCTTATTTTAACATTGGAATAGATAACATACTGCATCGAGGAAACATATCAGATACTTATATCTAATTATATTTTCAGATTCAAATATTGTAGATATTGTAAGTGGATTGCACCAATAATGCTTGGTGTACCGGGAGTGAATCCCGCGGCCATCACCGTGTGAGATAAAGAAAATGGTGGCCCCCACCTTAAACCTCCCCCTGCAAATCTCCCCCGGGACTCCCTCTCTCAGCCATTGGATTATCCTGCGGGATTTCTTACGGTGTTTTTGGGCGTCACTCGGATTGCACTCATAGACAACATAGGAACCGTGTACTCATATTTCTTCATATGATAGGGCCCAAAAGTGGTCCCCTGCTGATTCCCAAGGGTGTGGGGCCCATCCCAGATATGAGTAGAGTAAACGGTTTTTATTTAGTTTTTGTGAATGGTTCGTCTAGAATTACTCTTTTAGATTTAAGATTTTGATTAATTGTCTCATGTTTGTTTTTGTATTTCGCCAGCTTAACTCACTGTGGTCTATCAAGTATTAAGAGCAATCGTCAGCGAAATCCAATGGTTTGGGTTTTTCTTCCTATCCAGCCAACATTTGATTCAACCCATATGGAAGGACAAGCGAGTCTGTCCGTATGTGTTTGTTAAGTTTTAAATTTATTTTCCAAATTTACCTCTCCAACAAAGTTAATAACCAACTATAGTTAGGGTTAGAAAAAATGGGTGGGTTTGAGCGTATATGCTAGATAGTTTCGGTGCTTGGTATTTTCTCATTAATCTGATCATACAAATTGATTATGAATTTTGTTTGTTTAAGTTGGATTAACGACAGTTTAGCAGCAGCCAAATGATCCAACTAAAGTTACCTTCGGCGGAACATTGAGGGTATAGGAAGAAGGGCATTGGCAAAAGTAAAAGTTGTTACAGTATTTAACAATTTGCTACACATTATGGAACCTTCTTCCAGCATCTATGTGCATTGGGATTGAGCGAACCTCAAGAGTTTTGAAAAACAAGTAGAACGAATGGGAATGTGTAATCCTGAAAGTCAAGTACATGTTGTATTCTTGGGCTCTTAGTTTTGTTCAGTTTCAAGATGTCTTGTTTCAGTCTTTAATCTTCCTTTTTTTTTTTTTTTTTTTTTTTTTTTTTTTTTTTTTTTTGCAATACATGTATCTATGACTGGATTTTTCTTAGGCGATTGGTGATTTTTACTCCTCTTCTCTATAAAAATCAATCTATGGCTTCTTTTTCGAGATAAAAAACTTTAATTGGCACTCTCTCGCACGGTAAGCTTGGGTTTCTTCTGGTATTCACTTTTAACTTTGAAAGATCATATGAACTGAAACTTTTTGCAAGTTTGATGCAACAACTTGCGTAGTGCAGGCATGAACGGCATACACTCCCAGGCATGAACCAACAAGTAGCAAGTTGAATTTCCATGGGTGAAGTTACTGCAGGTATGAACGGCATACACTCTCATGTAGTTTTTTCTCTCTTATCATAAGTACTTTAACAAGATTTCATAAACCCTTTGCGGGCCGTTATCGGAAACAAGGAAATGAGCCATACCTAAATAAATAACTATCATGAACAGTATCGAGAAACCAGCCTCCCTGGGCATAGTGTGTGTTGCGACGTTCAGTTTAATTAGGAAAGTAATGCATATTATT
Organism: Papaver armeniacum; assembly: GCA_023531295.1. Classification (NCBI taxonomy): domain Eukaryota; kingdom Viridiplantae; phylum Streptophyta; class Magnoliopsida; order Ranunculales; family Papaveraceae; genus Papaver; species Papaver armeniacum. The sequence goes on from JAJJWW010015535.1 coordinate 20,281, forward strand.
TTTCAGACGGTCCAATAAAAAATATTGGGTACCTCACTAACACGGTCTTATAAATTTTCGGGCACCTTATTTTCCAAGATACTAAATTTTTTAATGGGTAACTCAGTTGGAGGGTTGTATAAATTTAACTAGGTAAGCCTACGAGTTTTTAGTATTAAAAAAATTAGGTGAATTGTTTTAATTTCTAATGGAATAGTATATTGGTTTTTAGGTATCTATGTCTCCAACTTGATAGAGTTCGGAGGCGATGGCAGCTAGGTTTGTGCCTAAATCAATAACGTGCATGTACATAAGGGTCTTTATTCCCGACGAAGATACTCTTCGTAGCGTTTGAGTAATATTGGAAATACACATAAAAAAATCCATCACTTCCGATGCTGGTAAATAACATGTCCTTAAAATTTCTACATTGATGGAAATAATCAAAAGCATTTCAAGGTAGTTCAACACCTATGGAGGCTCCTGGGACCACATTTATAATGAAGACATTGGCCATGCTGCAAAATGAATGACAATTGCGCATATTAAGCTATAAAAGATATAAAAGTCAACTATAAACAGAAAATAAAACTTAGAAAATATACACACATGCCCAAAAATTCAACCTTCTCATCAACAGAGGGGGCATTGAAGCTGCGCACATATTCTCCATACTATGTTATGTCATGTTTTAGCCGCAACACACCACTTCAGAAGAGATATATTAAAGTTCACTAGTTAGAAGATGAAGGTAGACCCACTTCAACAGGTACAACCAAAGTAGAACTAAAAGCAGACACATTATTTATCAAGAAAGTTTTTGAGCTTGAAGAATCAAGAGAGACAGGTTATACATAGTTTAAAATTACGACAGGTTATACATAGTTTAAAATTACTATTCCAAACCAAATTTAGATAGGATATACACAGTGACCTTATTTACTGCTATATTAGTTATTAATACAGTCGAAAATAAGTTTTGCAACTAAGGTTTTCTTTTTTTGGCACTTTTATTAACCAATGATGATCAATCAGAGATCAGAGTGAGATTAAGAAGTTTGAGATACGAGTATTGCTTTTAAGAATGATCATTAAAGTGTCATTAACTAAAGCTTTCCCAGAAACACTCGAGGAAAAAAAGAGAGGAGGTGGGATAATTTAAAAAGACAACAATGACCATATGGTCTGACACTTGTCAATATCAACAAATCACGAAGCATATACGTAAAGAACATTACCTGGGTTTAAATGTGTACTTCTGCCAATGGCTAAGCAGTCCTTTGTGCAACTGAGTTTATTAAAATTACCGAACACCTTTATCATCAATGAAACAATATTCATTCATGTCATAGACTAGCCCTGGATCCATGGGTTTACTTGACCTGGCCCGTATGAGAATTCGGTTTCTTCGTTTATTTTGGCACTCATGGGTGTTGTTGTTCATCAGAAAATAAATAGATGGATTAGTTCTACAAATTATTACTACGAAATACTATAAGGAAAAGAGTACTAAGGCGACAAATATTTAGGGAGTTGGATCACCCTGAATTTGTCTTACCAGTAGTGATGATGACGGATTTAATGGCAGCAGGAGACCAATATGGATGAAATGTCTTCACATAAGCAGCTACACCGGCGACATGAGGGCAAGCCATGGATGTACCAGACATGATGATGTACTTAGAATGTTGAGTATCACCTTCTAAACCAGTTATTGACCTAAGAGGAGTGTATGCTGCCAAGATATCAATGCCTGGTGTAGTGATATCCGACTGTTCAATGCAAGGATCAATCATTTATAACCTGCTAAATGATATACTAGTGCAATTTACTAGATACATATACTTCCTTTTAGCAAATGATGTGAACCTTTATTAGACCCTCTTAATGAAAATGATGCCACAAAGGGAGTTGAAACCTTAACTTCCTTAGTCTTGTATATCACTGTGGACGGTGATTTGTGTATATTAACATTTTAGTAGCATAACAATAAAAGCACACTTGAGTCCAACTCATATACTATTTTTTAGCAAAACCAGAAAACCCAGGCTCAACTTCTTATGTTGGGTAATGTAACTGACAGAATCGCAACTAGTGTAAGTGCGCACTAAGACTATAATTTTCTATTTTTACCTAGTCGAATTAAGGTAGCTACTAATGACTTTGGCAATGGAATTATCAATCATCGTCGCCGAAGACATGAAAATATCAGCAAAATCATCACGTCCAGAATTGTCTAGGATTAGTGTCCTACTCCTCCCGCCTTTGGAATAACATAATCAGCCGGATCACTCATAGGTGTCGTTTCACATAATACAATCTTTCCTTTCACCTTTTATGGGTCCATTGTTCCCTCCATGCACATTCTATAAGCACGTAGAAAAATACAACTTTATTATTGTAGTCCCAAAATTGAAGCTAAACACTAAAATAAGGAAACAATTGTCAGGATACTTCTTCAGTCAGTCCATTACCTATATTCCCTTGGAAGATAGTCCGAGGAGTCAAAGCCGGCGTCCGCTCCACTAATTAACGGATAAAGTTTTTGTTTTGGACTAAAGGTTTAAATTCCAATTCCCTGTAATTCCAAAGTTCATCACTATAATAGGCCATTTTTTGTAAGAATTGTACATAAACTCGAATTAAACAAAGAGTGATACTTACAGAAATGATTTTTGCATTACCCAACATAAATTGGCTTCTGTATTGCCTATTGATACCACTAGAAGCAACAGTTAAAATCCAAGGCGCGTGATTAACCACTTTACCGAGAGATGGTCCTTTATTACCGAGAGATGGTCCTTCATTACCAGCTGAAGAAACCATCAAAATTTCATTTTTCATGGCATGAAATGATCTAATGCCTATTGGATCTTTAAAGTAACTTTCAGCATGAAGAGCTGAAACAGTTTTAAAACATGATTCACAAATTGATATAGGGTATCATTAGAGCATCAATTTCCCATTGCACATAAACGATTTTACCGGTTAAATTCAGAAATGTCACTTCTTTTACCCCTATCTCATTAAAAACACTTAATTAAGATTCAATAATAAAATACATAGATACATCAACTGTAAAGCATACACACACTTTATATCAACATAATCACATGATAAAACTAGATATTAAATTTTGGTCACCTGAAATCGAATTCTCATCCGTCGCAATCAAAGCTCTGTGCTTCTTATGAATCCAAAGGAAAAAAAGAAGAAAAACGAGGGAAAATGAAGAAGAAAAGAGAAGTACGGGTATGATTATTTACCTTACCAATTCCAGCTTTGGTTAGGTCAAGCACATAAAGGACTACAATGTAATTTCCAAACGATTCAGTGCCAACCAGGTTTGACCGATTAGACGCTGTCCGTCAAATAGGGATGACTGAAACTTGGGCTGTTTAGAAGGGAAAACTCAAAGCTCGGGATTTCAATGAGGATTGCTCAAGTATTAACTAGGTATGTTCAAACGACAAGACATATATTGAGATAAGAAAAAATGTCAACAGTTTTCGTTTTTGATTCTGCAAAAGATTCAAAATTAGAACATATCTGCCATAATTTTTTTGTGCTTAACCGTGACTATTAAATAACTACAGTAGTATCCTATAGTGACATTATGATTATTTGCTTGATATTCAAAATAAAAAATATTTTTTTATAGAACTAATAAAAAATAATTTGCTATACAGGTTTGGATAGGGCTGCACATGGGTTGGATTGGGTCGGTTTTGGCCTCACCCCCACCCAACCCACTGATGGTGGGTAACAGGAGTTGTCACCTGCAACCAACCCAACATTACAATGGGTCGTTTTTCACCCGACCCATATTAGGGTGGGTTGAATGGGGTGGATGGTGGGTTACCCACCATAAAATACAATGAACATTAGATTACAGTTACAGACTTACAGTCTTATTGTTAAACTTACATGTATACAAATAACTAAGACTCTTACAGATTGGATGTAATATCTTTTATCAAAAAGCTGACCCCAAGTCAAGAGTAGACAATTAACATCATAAGAAGTTACTTAAAAGTGGTAACAAAATAAAAATCCAGAGAAGTAAGAAGTTGGTGCAAAGTTGCAAACTGCAACGATGGTTAGGGTTAGAGCATTATATATCATTACTTCAACGGATGTGGTTCATCTAGGATATGTAATCTAAGGGTTAGAATTAACTTAAAAATATTTAGGCGGGTGGGTGGGTTGGGTCGGGTGAGGGAAGCTGTCACCCACAATCAACCCACCATACGATGGGTTTTGATGCTGTGACCCATAGTCAACCCGCTCCTAGGTGGGTTGGGTCCGGTGCGGGTAATTTCAGGCAGGTGTGGGTTGGGTTGGTGGGCTGAGTCGGTTTTGTGCAGCCCTAGGTTTGGAACACCAAAATAATGGTCACCGTTTTAAACCGAATTCATCTAATGAGCTCCAACATATGGTCCCAATATAATTCTGACCCCGAAACGGCTAAGCACATACTTTTACAATGCCACCTCGCAACTTCTGCTTGGAACGCCCTTCTCACTCGGCTTTCAAACCAATTAAATACCACTCTTTCATTCTCAAACCCCTAACTCTGAAAACAACAATCACACAATTACTGAAAACAAAGGCTTCATCCTCAACCGTGACCTCCTTCTGTTTTCAATTTGGGTCCTTAAGGAAAAAATTAACTAATATATCACTAAATGCATTTAGACCTGAAAACATTGCATGAATGAAACTAAACCTTCAGCAGGAATACACTTGTACAAATGAGATATTGCCTATGGTATACAAGGGGATCCATTGTACTTAAATTATACGTATAAGAACCATCATAACAACGAAATCAAATCGATAGGTTGGGTCCCTCACCTAGACTGTATTAAAATCAATATTGATGGAGTGACCAGAAGACATCCAGGAATTGTGGCACATACTTTATTTGCAAGGATACAAAAGCCAGATTTGTGATGGTATTTATCCCATAGTAGCTGAGACATGGTCCATGCTCTTGGCATCCAGAACTACATCAAAAAGGAACTACACGAAAATTCTATTCAAGTGGACTCAGAAAGCCTCCTCCGCTTCATGATCCCTCCTTTCGAACCACCGTGGTACATAATTGGAATAATTTCAAAATCGGACAACGAATGTATCAAATTGCACATTGTTCTGTATTATACAACAAGGAAGGAAACCCGTCTGCAGACGGTTTGGACAACTACACAGCAGATGATTGTCAGGAGGGAAATCATTCAATAACTATTTGGGACCACAGAACCCATATTTTCTCAATCAAATTGTATTAAACAACTCTTGGTGTACTAAATACCCACGTGTAATCTAGTAGTTTTAATAAATCGCATGTTTCAAAAATGAAAAAACAACAAATTTAAATGCATAGCAAAAACTTGATAAAGGTACAATAGAATTTAACAAAAGGAACGGATGAACCTCCAATGCACAAAATATAACCAAAATAATAATTGGATTTCCAAACCAACCTACAAATATAAAAGTGAATGATATGTTTCTAACAAAACAAGTCCAAATATCTTTTCAAAAATTTATATCCCATTAGAAAACAACGAATCCTAATTGAATCTCGTTGATCACATTTTGTGGATTTAAAATGCTAGTTTCCTAAAAGTAAGTTCTTACTCAATGTTTAAAGAAATCTTTGGTAACATATTCCAACCTTAATCATTTATACCTCAATTATAATTACAGTCTTTAGTAAAAAATTATACAGTTGCAAATTACTAAATTGATAACGACCAATCAACATCCAAATCCAGATTTTAAGACTTTTTTCTTTAATTTTTTTAGAAATAATCTATGAGTTATCAACATCCAAATCCAGATTTTAGGACTTTTTTTCTTTAATTTTTTTAGAAATAATCTATGAGTTATCCTAAGGTCATAAAACACAGTAAAGTTAACAGAACACGACTGACTACAATGTCGGTAAACGATTTTCATACAAGCCATAGTGATGAACCTAAAATGATAGAATTTATAGCAACCAATATCAATAGCAGTAAAACCTACTTACATACGGGAGATCTCAGGATCGTTGATCCATATCCCTAATTAAAGTGTATTGTTCGGCTTGTATTATACAATTGCATTGTGATTCGTTAATTTGTATATAAAACAAAAAAAAATTTTATCGACTAAATATAAATAATTTACCTTTACCATAGGCAGAGGGTATAATCCAATACAATTAAATAACCCAATGCAATTGAACGAGTCACCTTTTATCAAATTCCATCGATCACATATTGTAGGTTCATTAAAAATGATATGTTCCGGAAAAGAAATGTTATCAATGTTTAAGACATACCTTGTTAATATATTTTTAACTTTAATCAAATTCATACCTCAATTAATATTTTTATAAAAATTTCATAAAAGTGAATTGCCAAATCTCCAAATTACGCTGAAGTCCAATCAACCTCCAAATTAAGTAATAAATTTTTTGTTTTGTTTGTAATAGATAATTATGAAGTTACAATAAAATAGAGTTGGACCAATTACAATAATAAACAATTTTCATATAGGACGATATGACGATCCTAAAATAATAGATTATCTAATGACCAATAACAATTGCAATAACACCAACTTATGTATGAGAGTGCTTGGATCGTTGATCCATAACCCTCGTAAAGTTGTCCAACTCATTTGGGAGAACATATCCTTCCAAAACAATGTGTTAGAAGTGTTAGAGCATTGCTCGGTCAAACTAATAAGATTTGGTATGTCAAACTTGTTGTAAAATTTAGTGATCAAAATTATAAATTAACTTATAGTCCGCTAAAATTTGTCTTATACTAGGAATAAAACATGGTAGTTGAGTATCAAAATTACCGGTCGACTATGCAGATTGAAAAATAACAGATACATTTACGTGGACTTTATCAACAAAGGTACGTGAAGACTGACTATCATATTTACTCATATTTTCTACCATTTTATCTACTGAGATAATGTCGTATGCCTTTAGTATTATGATGAATATCGGAAATAAGAAATTTCAAGTTCAATTTAGTATTTAATAAATATCGAATTATAATTTAAGCAATGGAAACTAAAGAACTTATCGCATAATAGGTTGAGAACAATTTATTGTTCAACATGTCATAATTGCGTAAGAAGTTCATATGAGACATCAAGTTATTTTCATATTCACGAACTGATTTGGTCAGTACACGAACTTGGAGCATATTAATATTATACTTGATGAATTAAATCTCTTATTAAATCACGTCCACGGACTGATTTAATAGTTCGTGACAGGTTGATTTTGAGATGTTCATGGACACTTTTGAAACCTCAAGTACACGAATTGATTTGATCAGGATGTTAACTGGTTAATTTTCAAAGTATTAGAGCACTGCTCGGTCAAACTCGCATGCGTTTCTATCTCAAGCATGTTTGTCAATGTTAGTGATCAAAACTATAAGTCTTGATTTCTAGCCTATTTATAGATGTCTCAGACTAGGACATACACTACACCATATCTAGGGTTTTGCAACATTTCGATTTTTGGGTTTGCAACGTCAATAAACGTTGCATACGATTATTCGTTGCTCATAACCACTAATACGTTGCACTAAATCTAGAATATTATAAATAAAAATGAAAACAGGACACGCTTGTCTTTATTAAAATAGTTGGGGGCTTAAATGTTAATGAAAAGTGATAATATCTAATTATTCTCCTTTTTCTTCTATTTTTATTTCTTTTCTCTGTCCCTTTCCATCACACAAAACTTATCTTCTTCCCCTGCCCTTTTTTATTCTCTTCTAAACCGATCGAGATCTGGGAAATCAAAACCCTTTGTCCCTCTCCCTCAGCCATCACTTATTTGTGAACCAGTATTAGCTCTTATCTTTTTTTTTCTTCGTTGCTAAACCTAGATTTGTTAAATCAAACTCAATCTTCTAAAATCAAAACGATCTTTTGTGAACATAAATCAATTAATCAAACTTGATTTGTTATAAACCAAAATCCATGAAATCAAACCCAATTTCGCTTTAAACCCTAGATATGTGATTTTCTCCGATCTGAAATGAGTTCCAGGGAAACCCTTATTCCATTGTTATTGATTTGTCGAGTTTTATTGTTGTTTAATTAAAGATGCGATTGTATTTTTGTTCATTTGTTGTTTTTGTTCTTACTAGGTTACTGATGCTCTTGCTCAAGATGGACTTGAGTCGTCTAATTTTATTGTTGGTATTGATTTCACAAAGAGCAATGAATCAGGTTTGTTCTTAATATGGGGTTTGGAACTTGGTTGTGTTATGCCATGTAGTTCAACAAACTAAACTATACTTTTGGCTATTATTTAGGTGCAAGCTCATTCAATAGGAAGACAGTTTACATCACAATGGAAACTTCCAAAACCTTTATCAACAAGCAATATCTATTATAGGGATAACTTGATCGGCTTTCAATGGGGATAATCTCATTCCCTGCTCTGGTTTTGGAGATGGTGTGTGCACAGTTTGGCTTGTTATGGTTATGTTGTAATTAGTCTTTGTTGTTAGGCTATTAAGTTTTGATATATTTTTTTCCATTTAATTTTAGAGCATCAACACATGATCAAGATATTTTTAGCTTCTATATACAAGACCCTGTACCGGATTTGAGAAAGCATTAACACGATATAGAGAGATAGCACCACATCTGTGACTGGCAGGACCAACATCATTTGCACCAATCATTGAGATGGATACTATATTTATCCAGCAAAGTGGTGGCCAGTACCATGCATTATTGGTAATTTCTAATGAGAAGGTAATTTAGACTTTTGTCAAGAGTTTATTTGTGTTTGACGATTTTACAATTGTTTTTTGGTTTATTCAGTGGGGGGTATTCCGTGTATACATACCAAAGTTGACAATTTTATTTCATTTTCCCTAGGTGGCTGCAGTTTATATGTGCCAGTGTAGATTAATGCTCCTAGTGATATCTACATTATATGTACAGTTTCAAAATTGACAGCAGTCGTGAGATTATTTCATTTTCCATGGTAATTGTAGGCTGTAATGAGTGGTAATTCTTATACTCTGCAGGATAGATAATGTTCTTCCACCATTGGTAGTGCTGGGATCGAAAATTTTTCTCATTATACATGTAAACAACAGGAGGTTATGTATTTATGATCTAATGTTTCATAGTTTCAAATTCAGAAACTTGGCATAAGTTGTGTTTAATCATTGAAACATACCAGTTAACTGTGCGGGTTTATGATAGCTCTTTTATTACATGTTGAATGTATGAATTGTTCTTGATCGGTCATGATGATCAATCATATGTTTGTGATTATATATCAATAATATGTTTGTTGAGATTCTTTCCAAATGATAAATTGGGTCTTCTAGTTCATTTAAAATGGTATATGCAGGAACAGAAATCTGCTGGAATCATATCAAAAAAATTGGGTCTTATGAAGGTGATGAATATATATTCAGGTGCAGAAATCTGCCCGAATAATTGTCGGAATTTATTTTTTTTTAACATGTAAATATTTTTGCAACGTATATAAAGGTTGCGCAAATTAGGGTAATACGTTGCCTAAATTAGTGTAACCGTTGCACAAATTTTAGAATCCGTTGCTGAAATTGCAAAATAAAACGTTGGTAAACCAGTTGACCAACGTTTATATACGTTTGGCGTTGTACACAAATTTGCTACGCCATATTACCAACGGATATAAGCGTTGGTTAAATTAATTGCAACGCGTATATCCGTCCCAAATCGGCTTTTTTGGTGTAGTGATAGATTGTGTAGTTGAGCCTTAGACTCACAACGTTCATCATTTGAAGACGAATAACTAATAAGGGGAGCTTGTGGAACTTCATCAACAAAAGGTATGTGGAGACTGAAACTCATCTATCACTTGGAAAGTCTATTTCTACTCAATCTCCTATATTGAGACATAAGTCGTATTACGATATAGTTTTCAATATACACATTTGACATTTCGAGCTGAGTTTATCTCGCTTACATAGTTCTCGAAATATGTGTTGGCAAGCTTTTGCTTCGACAAAGTTCATCTTATATCATGTGAAAATTATCGAGTAACATCTTACATGGTTTGTGAGATACAATCATTTGGTGTAGACTTGGAATGTTTCGTTATGATTATTTTAATATTTTAAAAATTACTTTGATGCTAATAGTGTGTGAAAACGGCTATTGTTATCCTCTAAGAAAGTTTCAATGATTGAAATAAAGAGCTTAGAATCATGTAACCATGTTTGGATATAAATATAGTGTGTTATCACATTTATGTATAAGTCCAAAACCGGGAACCTGAAGTATGCGTACATGTACGCGTACTGGCGGTTGTTGGATGTCTGGACAAGTATGCATACTAGCGGAAGTCTCACGTCAATGAATTTCTGCTGGAGTTTGGAATGTAAATTGGTATGCGCACCCGTACGCGTACTGGCGTAACCAAACTCGGTCCGGCTACTTAAGTATGCGTATCCGTTTGCATACTTGAGTTGGTTACTTTCTAAAATCGGTTGTGTACATGAACTTAAACATTTATAAAATAAGGAATGCAATCTTTGCAAATCGTGGCTATAATGTTCATGAATTGATTCGAGTGAATCAAACCGATTTTGCTTCAATTGTGTTCTTGTATACTTCTGTGATAATATATCAATTGAACGACTGTTTAACTAGTTTCATTTGAGTAATTTGAACTAAGTTATGGTTAAGATGAATAAGGTTGATATGAGAGTAATCATATGGATAACTTCGGTTAACTATTATTGAGCCAACATGGTGTACATGTTTGGGTACAGTCACATAAACCTAAATGAGGGTATATTTCATTTGTGTGTAACAAGCTAAGTTCGATCTAACGGTTGAAAGATATTAGCTTGGTTGAATCAGTTTTTTCATCTAACGGTGAATATTGAATGCTTTGTTACCAAGGTAACTTGGATTGCAAACCCTGATTTGAAAACTATATAAAGGAGAACTCTAGCAACTGGGAAACCTAATCCCCACACCTCCTGTGTGTTACTAGCTGCATCAACTAGAGTCGATTCTCCTTTAACCTTAGGTTTCTATCGAGACCATGTAGGTTAACGAATTCAAAGACTTCATGGGGATTGTGAAGCCAGACCCAACTATTTTCTTTGTAGTTGCGTGTTCTGATCTTGCCCGATTCTATCGTTTGAGTACCATCTTCTCTAAGATTTGCTCGAGATTTAATCTCCGATAAGCAAGATAAAAAGTAATCCCATCGTTTGTGATTCCACAATATCTAGTTTCGCCATAATACGATTTAGATTATTGTGAGGTGATTGATAATACTAGGTTGTTCTTCGGGAATATAAGTCCGGGTTATCAGTTGGTTCATGTTCACCTTCATTTATCAAAAGACGAAACAAAAACTCTTGGGTATTTCTGTGGGAGACAAATTTATTCATTCTATAGACTTTTATGTGTGAGACAGATTTGTTTATCAAGTCTTCGACTTTGGGTCATAGCAACTCTTGGTTGTGGGTGAGATCAGCTAAGGGAATCAAGTGCGTAGTATCCTGCTGGGATCAGAGACGTAAGGAACACAACTGTACCTTGAATCAGTGTGAGATTGATTAGGGTTCAACTACAGTCCAGTCCGAAGTTCATTGGTAGTAGGCTAGTGTATGTAGCGGCTTAATACAATGTGGTGTTCAAACTGGACTAGGTCCCGGGGTTTTTCTGCATTTGCGGTTTTCCTCGTTAACAAAATTTTGGTATTTGTGTTATTTATTTTCCGCATTATATTTTGTTATATAATTGAAATATCACAGGTTGTGTGTTAAGATCAATCAATTATATAATCCAACCTTTGGTTGTTGATTTAAATTGATTGACACTTGAACATTGGTCTTTGGTACCGTTCAAGTTACTCCTCTTATATTCAATAGGGCTCATGATTTCTATTTCTTTGATTGCAGATTGAACTAAGAGTTAGAGATATAAACTCTTTGATATACTTTTCTCTAGATTGAGTCTGACTGTCTAGTTGATTCTCTAGAAAGTATATTGGAGTAAGTCCTCTCAGATTGCCAAACGAATTGTTGGGTGTGGTTGTTTTACCCCCGTATTTTCAATTGGTATCAGAGCAGGCAAACACATTAAAGACCTTATAAGTATGTGTTTGTAGCAATCTGTGTTTTGAGGACCTAAGAAGAATCTCACAAGATAACGCATATTGATATGTCTTCCAAATATTCTGATCACAACAAAAATCTTGGGTTTGCCTTAAAGGATAAATTCTTAGTAGATTCTTCCGAATCCCGAGGGAAAATCAAGATTTGTGAGCTCGTGTCAGAATCTAAAATGGAACTCACCAAATCACTAAAAAAATCTGCTGATATCATTGACTTTCAAGATTCTAAAATCAAGACTCTTGAAGAAAAGAATGATCAACTTATTGATGAATTTGAGAAATCTCTTGAAAGGGAACGTGAACTCTACAGTTTCATTGAATCTTTCTCTAACAATATTGAAAAATTGGTTCAAGAAACTACTCTACAACCTGAAATGATTAGTATGCTTGAAGATACTGTTAGAGAAGACTCAATTATAGAAAAACGTTTAGTCAAGGCACATTCATCAGAAATAAACAGTTATCGTGTCGAAAAAGAGAAACTTGTTGCATGTCTTCAATTTGCCCGAGAGCAGTGTAACACCTTGAAATGGGAAAACTCACCTTTGATGATTAAGTCATCTTCTGCACCTCCTTCTGATACTCATAAGGCTTTACCTGGCTTAAAGAAAAATTCCTCCAAGGAATTACCCACTGTGAATCACTTGAAAAATTTGCATGTGTCGGAAGAAGTTATGGGTGAAGGCAATCATGTCTCAAATCCACGATACTGTTCCTTATGTGGGAAAAAGAATCACTATGCTCTTCATTGTTTTGCCAGGAGGAAACAAATTTCTGATTTCCATAATTTGCTTCTTTCTACTGTCAATGGAGTAAATCGTCTGACGACGTCTACAGTGAATTTCCTTCCTACAAAAAACCATAACTCTTATAAAAATAATCTCTCATCTAGAAATCATCACAGGTTGCATGTTCCCCATTATGGTATAAGCTCTTGTGCAACTAATGAACACTTTGCCTGTGCTCATTAATACAAGTCTGGTAAGTCTATGTCAAGAAAATGGAAACCCTCCAACTTCTCTCTTCTGGAACCAATTTCCAGAGGTCCTAGACTCAGTCCTCAGAAATACCCTTTGATCGCTGTCGTATGCGTCAAAAATAATTTCACTTTCCTAAAGTATATGATAAGAAAGAGTTCGTTTCCACATAGAGGCAATTGTAGTTATTATGTATTCAATTTCCTAAAAGTAACCAATTGGGGGGGGATTTCTGATTTTATGTAAACAATAGAAGTAAATCAAAAGCAAAGTAAATTGGAGAAATAATCAATGAGAGAAAGATATTGGTCAAGGATTTCATCTTCAATCTTAAACATGTGCTTGCATATATGATTAGTATTACAATTTAATCTCTTTATCATCAAAAGCCTAGAGTATCAAGAGAGCAAGATAATCTATTAATTTCCTAAGTTCATCAACACACATATTAGAGCTGCGTATGTGAATTCTACCTAAAGAATAACCTAACGCCTTGCGCTAATTAAGTTCAATTCCTAGGAGCATTAAGTTTCAGAAATAGGCTAATCAATGCAATTGCCATACATTGTGCATAACAATTCAGACAATGGCAAAACTCTACATATGATTACGAGAGTGTATCACTACAAACCGTAAAATATCATGCTACTTGTATTCAGGGCTATCGCTCGATGAAAAAACTTAAAATAGCTATGGACAAGGGTGCAAGTTCAATTAATTGACCACTTATCTAAGCAAACATCTAATCCTATCACAATACATCAATCATGTGATCATAAAAACAGTAGAGATTTGAACGATAATCAAGAGACAAAACTAATGCATTAATCAAGCACAAGTTTTAGAAATAGGACTACATCCTTAACCAATAATATAAGATTTAGCTACTCATAGCTATGGAGTTCATCATAATCAATAATCAAATAAAGAAGATGAAGAATAAATACGAAAGCAAACCCTAGTTGCGGCTCTCTCCTTAGCTCCAAGAATAATACGTCATATCCAAGTTGTAAAAGTCTTTCTTTTATATCCCTTTGCTTTCCAAAATTAGGTCTAGTCTTCAAAGTCCATTAGATGAAAATCCTATATGTGAGAGAAACCCATGTAGAAATTATACCAAAAATATGTCGCCGGAAAACTGGTGACACGCCGGAAGTTGGTTGGAAAAGTATCTCAGGTAACCGGGAAAGTGCACCCGGTCACCGGTCAAATGGGTCAAATCGGTCAGGTCAACCGATCCATTGACTAACTTAGTTAGATCATGAGTCAGACAAATGAGTTAAATAGCTAGCCAGATTCAGCTGAGCTGAGTGGCCTTGGCCTGAGCCATTGCACTAGCTTGATATTGTACTCACTAGTGGAAAATGGGGCATTCTCAACCCACATCCTCGACCCTCATAAATAGTCAATTGACCTTCAACCGGTCAAGACCGTCTGGGTTTAGATTAAGCAGCTAAAACATGTCGCAAAATATTTACCATTTTATCCTTATTCTTCAACCGATTTTATGACTGATGAGCTTAGCTTTTTCAGTGGGACCCATTTTTATGAGGTGTATCCCCTATCCTTATCATCGATCTAACCTAACTACTCAGCCTCATTATTTCTCTCACTCCTCTTCATGCGCTTATCTTCTCCATCTTCTTCTCTCCACCACACCCGAAAACCAAAACTGAAAAAATACCCAGAATAAATCACTTAAATCATTAATTCATTGCTCTTAATCCCAACCCCTTTCTCCATCGTCTGCATCTCTCCACAAAATCACCAAGTTCTCCAATAAAATTATCCTAAACCTGTAACCAAAGATTTGAGCAAATAGGAAGAAATCAATTCTTCTTGAACCATTTTCTTCTTTTTATCTTTGCGGTTAAGGTTATTACTAACCTATCTTCTTTTATTTTGTTGATAGAGTTTATTTTTATACAACTTCTGTTCAGATTTGAAATAAAATTAGGGTTTTGATTTTTGGGGTTTTGATTTGGGGGTTTCGTTAGGGTTTTAAATTGTGTTCGTAGAATTTTTAATTGATTTTTGTTTTGATTTTGTATTGAAATTTATTGGGTTGGGTTTCTTTTATTTCACTTTCTGATTTAGTATTTTTCTAAATCCTAAAAGTAGTTTCTTCTTTAGTTTTGTTAATTTTCTTTCATTTTGATGTTTGCAGATTATCAGTTAGCCAAGCTTAAAATATTTCAAATAAATTCTAATAAGTTTAATTTTCATGTGAAGACTTTTAGTACTTACTAGCATGGATGATTCATAAGGGTTTTGAAAAATTGAATTATAGATTAACTAAGACGTATGTTTCGAACAAGATGTTATTTGAATGTTGTTATTGTCTTGATGATGGGTCTATTAGAATAATTGAATGACTAATATCACATGTTGTAGGCATGGAGTTTGAGTCTTTGAAGGAAGTGGTAGGTCTGTAAAAGAGCTTTCCTACGTATTAATGCAAGTGCACAGGCCTATTGGAGGCAAGGGCAAGCACAGGTCGATCCCACAGAGAAGTGGTGTGTGCTATGATTGAACTAAGTCTTTACTAACTGATTTCAGGTGATAATGTAACACAAGTATGGTTGGTTTTTGGTGTCGAAACGACTAGATTGTTGTTGTGAATCTATTTCTAAGGTAACAAGTAATAAATAGGTGTTGTGACAGATTAGAAGGTTGCTAAGGTGATAGAGTTCACCTCCTAATCCTATGCAAAATGGTTTCAATTCTCACTGTGTTCTATTGCCTTCCATTGAAGGCTTCCTATGGATAATCGTTTAATCTCAATCCCTTCACTAACCCCTAGTATAGTTTGTCTTCTTACAGTACAAACTATCACAAATTAGCTCAGTTCAGAGGTTAACTATTCTCCTAAACATTGAAACTTACAAGAACACCTTGAGACTCAAATCAAATTGACATTGAAGTTAGGGGTTTCATCTACACCCTAACTGAATGTTTAGAACATCATGCAAAGTAAATAAACAACTTCAAATTAAGTTACAAAAAAACTAAACCCTAAAACATGCTGTGTGTTTTCTCTCACATCAAAGACATCCATTTATATCTCTCACAATACTGCAAACAATAATTAACTAACACCCAAACCTCTTTCTTCCTCTGAATCGTCTCTGACTTGACCATGCTTGGTTGATGGAGAAAACCCTAATCTCCAATTATCTCTAACCTAGCTTCTAGGGTAAGGAAAAGCTATGATAGAGATAATCTCGAGATAGAGTGGCGGAACAGGTGGCTGATAGAGTTGTTGGTGATGGCGTTGATAGGAGATAGGGTGGTGGTGGCTCTGCACTGGTATGGGAGGAGAAGAAGAAGGATGGGTTTCTGAGTTTTCTGTCGGAGAAGAAAGAGAAAATGAAGATGAAAATGTGATTGGTCGATGGGGGTATAGGTGTAGGGAATTTTGTTGTGAAGCAGGTGTAGCAAAGATCGATGAGAAGGTTGGAGCGAGCGTCGGATCTCGGAAGTGTAAGATCTCACGGCTTAGGATATATGCGGTTTTGGTGTGGAGAGGACGTATCAAGAAATGATGTGTAGGAGTGCAGCGAGCGTTGGATGCATGAGATGAAGATCTCAACGGCTTGGAAAGGACGGGCTCGGATCCGGGTCATGGCTAGCTCAAGCCCATGTCTTGTAGATGGGTTGCTCCTTGTTGGGTTGCAACTGTTGCGCGCGCGGGCTTTGGCTTTCTGCTCCATAGATGCTCGTCTCCAATTCTTTGCTCTTTTGGCTCCTCAATTTCTCCGAGCTTTATTTACTACCTAAAAACACAAAATTAATTAGTACAAATATTTATTCTTGAAAACAAGGAAAATACAGAATATGGGATAATATCTGATTTCTGAGCACAAAAGATGAGTTAAATGCCAATAAATCGATGTATAAATATGCAATATTTGGCACTCATCAAATACCCCCAAACCTGAATTTTACTTGTCCTCAAGTGAAACAGAAATTAAGAAATCCTAACTATACCACTGTCGCTGGTCTCTCGAATGCATTTAATGTATGCACTAAGCCTTTAAACCCCTAGGTGTCCCTAGTGGACGAGTTGTAGTCTCGTGAGGGTTTACCAGAGGTGTACCCACAAAACCTTCTCCAACTTCAGAGTGTAAAAGAGTCTCAAGCATCCAAGGAGCTATGAGGACATAGAGTTTCGCATGCTAGTAACACGAAGTTAGAACTACCAAAGAACGCATTCTCATCCTTAAGTGTTGAGCGAGAAGTAACCATACCATATGAAAGAATTCTGATTCGATTGTGATCATAAGCCTCGACTTCTGCCTCACCAATAGGGTTTTATGATAATTGCACTCAAAAAGACCGCATTTTTAGTCTCTCATGTGTGCAGGCAGGAATAAAGAGAGAAATCCTGCACACGTTGTAGGTAAGAAGGATAACCTTCCGAAATAATTTCTTGGAGACTCCACAGAAGTGTGGACAAAAAGAATCTTTTTTTGATGATCTCTAAGAAAGGAAATCAACCATTATCAAGGGTGGGAGTACTCACTTACCTTCTCACCCGATCGGTAATTAATATCACTCTCTCAGCATTCATAGAAACGTCTTCAATCTTCGATCTTCGGTCTTCAAATGTTGATGATGAACTTCTGAACTTCACAACTTGATTTTTTTTTTTTTTTTTAAATATAACATGGTGTTAACTAGACACAGAAAATAAACTAATAATTCTTTTCTTTTCTTTTTTAACATAAATTATGAAAATAACAATAAAACAGTAAAACTCAATTTTTCACAAACTTCATTAATTCTCATCTTCTTTTTCTTCGTTGCACGTAAACCTTGGACTATCTCAACTTTTCTTCAAATATTCTGATGATGCTCTGCTTGCTGACGATGATGTGTTTCTATGAATCTGTTGATTGAGAGGGAGAGAGAGTGATGCTAACTGCAAATCGATATTTAGAAGGAGTTTTCATCTTTAAACGTCACCCTCATGATTGACGGAATTAGCACTCAAGAGATCAAAAGTAGTGCTGAAAGTGGTGCGAAGTTGGGTAGCTCACCATTCCTACCCGGAATTGACGTGTAAGTGACACACACTCTAACACTTTTCTAGAAAGTCACAAAGAGTGAAGGTCGGTACCTCGCTTGATGTAAAATGGGTAGTCTCCACTATGGTTGATCACAATTCTACTACCGAATATCTAAACAAGCACCTAATTCGCCCTCCTGTATGGTTAAATCCAACTTTAACGCTCTAATCAACTAAGAAACCCGATTGTGTTCTCCAAGATTTCCAATTTCGTTATTTCGGTCAGACTCTCTATGTAAACATAGCTAGAAGCATGCTAGTGACTCTAAAATCTCTAAAAGTTGGAGGTTTTTATGTACATATTTACAAAGAGTTTTTTTTTTTTTTTTTTTTTTTTAACAAAGACTAAAAACTCTACATGCAAATGCACCCCCAAACCTAAATCAAACATTGTCCTCAATGTGTCAATAGATAATAAGAATTCAAAAAGTCACATACCAAGAGAACTATGTTGAGTAGAGAAAAGGGAAGAGATTACCGGATGTACAATGATGTTGCTAAACCAAAGGCGGATGAATGCTTTGACAGCAAACAACCATAGCGCAAGACAAAAAGGTTGGTTAGCACATATCTAAAAATTATGCAAAAAGAAAAAGAAAAGGGAAAGAGAATGGATTGTTAGTCCATATGTATGTACACAAGTGAACTAGATCAGTCCACATAGATGGGGTCTTCCAAGTCAACTGTCTCAACTTCCGGTGGAAGATGCTCCGTAAATGGTTTCAATCTCGACCATTGACCTTGAAAATGTTCTTGGTTGCTGGGTTTTCAACTTCTACGGCTCCATGGGGAAAAACAGTACGTACCAAGAATGGTCCCGACCATCGAGAACGTAGCTTTCCGGAAACAAATGCAATCTAGTGTTGTACAACAAAACTTTCTCGTCCCGGGGTGAAAGACTTGCTTGAGAATGCGCTTGTCGTGAAACACCTTTATTCTATGTTTGTACGTTTTGGCACTATCATATGCATCATTTCTCAATTCTTCTAACTCATTGAGTTGAAGTTTCCTATGGGTTCCAGCCTTATCAAAATCAAAATTCAACTTCTTCACAGCCCAGTATGCACGGTGTTCTAACTCAACAGGTAGATGACATGCTTTTCCGTACACGAGTCTGTAAGGAGACATCCCAATGGGAGTCTTGTATGCAGTTCTATAGGCCCATAAATCATCATTTAAGCGCAAAGACCAATCTTTCCTAGAAGGATTGACGTTCTTCTCAAGGATATGCTTAATTTCCCTATTAGAAACTTCTACTTGGCCACTGGTTTGATGATGGTAAGGTGTTGCGACCTTGTGAGTGATTCCATACTTGCGCACTAGTGATTCAAAGGGTCTATTGCGAAATGACTACCTCCATCATCGATTATTGCTCTAGGGGTTCCAAAACGGGAGAAAATGTTCTCCTTAAGAAAAGAAAGAACAACTTTATGGTCGTTGGTTTTGGATGCAATGGCCTCTACCCACTTAGAGACATAATCAACAAGCAACAAGAATGTATAACTTACCTTCATAGTTAGGAAATGGACCCATGAAATCAATACCCCAAACATCAAACAGCTCAACAATCAAAATGGGTTGTAAGGGCGTCATGTTTCTTCTAGAGATACTTCCTAATTTCTGGCATCGGTCACAAGCAACACAAAAAACATGGCAATCCTTAGACAGTGTTGGCCAATAGAAACCGCTTTGCAAGATCTTTGCAGCAGTTTTCTTGGCACTAAAGTGGCCTCCACATGCATGGTCATGACAGAAAGAGATGACATCCCTTTGTTCAGAATTGGGGACACATCTCCTAATGATTTGGTCTTGGCAGTACTTAAACAAATATGGGTCATCCCAAAGGAAGTGTTTAACTTCAGCCAAGAACATAGAACGGTCATGTTTAGACCAATGCAAGGGCATTCTACCCGTAGCAAGGTAGTTCACAATATCAACAAACCAAGGCATTTCATACACAAGCATCAATTGCTCATCGTGGGAATGATTCCCTAATCAACATAGATTCATCAGCCAGATTCGAACATTCAACCTAGACAAGTGATCAAGCAACAACATTCTCTCGACCCTTTCTTATCTCGAATTTCGAGGTCAAACTCTTGTAGCAAGAGTATCCATCGAATTAGACGAGCCTTAGCATCTTTTTTAGACAAAAGATATCTCAATGCAAAGCATGGTCAGAATAAATGATGACCTTAGACCCTATCAGATAAGATCTAAACTTATCTAATGCAAACACAACAGCTAGCAAATCTTTCTCAGTTGTGGAATAATTTAGTTGAGCATCATTAAGTGTTTTACTAGCATAGTAGATCATATAAGGAAGTTCGTCTACTCGCTGTCCCAAAACAACTCCTACAGCATAGTCAGACGTATCATACATAATCTCAAATGGTAATGTCCAGTCAGGAGGTCTGACTATAGGGGCAGATGTAAGGAGATCCTTCAGTTGCTCCCATGCTTCCTTACAAGCATCATCAAAGACAAATGCAACATCTTTTGCAAGAAGATTGCACAAAGGTCGTGAAATTTTACTAAAGTCTTTGATGAATCGGCGGTAAAATCCCGCATGGCCTAAGAATGATCTTATGTCCCTCACATAACGAGGTTAAGGCAAGTGTTGAATGAGGTATACCTTGGCTTTGTCTACTTCTATGCATTTTTCCGAGATGATATGCCCTAGAACAATGCCTGAGTTAACCATGAAATGACATTTTTCCCAATTCAAGACCAAATTCTTTTCCTTACACCTAATCAAGCACACAAGTGAGGTGATGCAAACACTCATCAAATCAAAAGACCCAAACACAGAAAAATCATCCACAAAAATCTCAAGAAACTTATCTACCATGTCGAAAAATATGCTCATCATGCAACGTTGAAAAGTAGCGGGTGCATTGCATGCCCAAAAGGCATACGAAGATAAGCAAATGTTCCATAAGGACATGTAAATGTGGTCTTTTGTTGGTCTTCGGGTGCTATGTGAATTTGGTTGTAGCCAGAATAGCCATCTAAGAAGCAGGAGTGACTATGTTTTGCTAACCTTTCCAGCATTTGGTCAATGAAGGGAAGGGGAAAATGGTCTTTCTTGGTTACTGTGTTCAGTTTTCTATAATCAATACAGACTCGCCACCCTGTGGTCACACGGGTGGGAACAAGTTCATTCATCTCATTTTGAACTACAGTGATGCCAGACTTCTTGGGTACTACCTGAATGGGACTGACCC
Source organism: Papaver armeniacum (assembly GCA_023531295.1). Lineage (NCBI taxonomy): Eukaryota > Viridiplantae > Streptophyta > Magnoliopsida > Ranunculales > Papaveraceae > Papaver > Papaver armeniacum. The sequence continues at coordinate 41,710 of JAJJWW010015535.1, forward strand.
ACTGGCTATCAGGGACTGGGTAAATGATACCCGCATCAAGCAATTTCAGAATCTCACCCTTGACAACATCTCTCATGTTGGGGTTAAGTCTCCTTTGCATTTCTCTAGATGGTTTAGTGTTCTCTTCAAGGTTTATGTGATGCATGCAAATTGTGGGACTTATACCCTTAAGATCGGAGATGGTCCAACCTAAGGCTCCTTTATGCTCTTTAAGTACTTCTAAAAGTTGACTTTACTGTTCCGTGTCTAAACATGATGCAATAATCACAGGTAAAGTATCAGAAGGACCTAAGAATGCATACTTCAAGGTATCAGGTAATGGTTTCAAATCAAGCTTAGGTGGTGTGTCAAGAGGTGGGGCAGATTTGGTATCAGAGAGTGGAAGTGGTTCCACTGCATTCTGCCACTTAGCAATATCCATGTGTGGGACAGATTCAAGCAACGAGTGAATTTCCCCAATGTACTTAGACTCGAAGAGATCTAAGTCAAAGTTATCTAAACATGCTTGCAAGGGGTCCACTGACAAAATATCGGGCAAAGAGTCTTGGATCAGACTCTCAATCATGTTAATCTCATGCAAATCAGTATCATCACAATCAATGGGTTGTTGACTAGTGTTGAAAACATTGACTCTACGGTCATGTTACCAAAAGACAATTTCAACACACCATTACGACAGTTGATGATGGCATTGGACGTCGCCAGGAAAGGACGTCCTAAAATCACAGGAATGTGATTACTTGGGTTTTGCACGGGTTGAGTATCTAAGACGATGAAGTCTACAGGAAAGAAAAATTTATCAACCTTGATTAACACATCTTCGACAATACCACGGGGGATTCTCACGGATCTGTCCGCTAACTGTAGCGTAACAGGTGTGGGCTTCAGCTCCCCAAGGCCCAATTGCACATACACAGAGTATGGCAATAGATTCACACTGGCTCCTAAGTCTAGTAACGCCTTTTCGACCGTATGGTCACCTATGGTGCATGTAATCGTTGGACTACCTGGGTCTCTAAACTTAGTTGGAATCTTGTTTTGGATTATGGAGCTCACTTGCTCAGTGAGAAAGGCACGCTTATGCACATGAAGCTTTCGCTTTTGTGTGCAAAGGTCCTTCAAAAACTTAGCATAGGTGGGTATTTGTCTCGATTGCTTCGAGAAATGGAATGTTTATGTTAACTCTCTTGAACATTTCCAAAATCTCATTGTATTGGTTACCCCCCTTATGTTGCACCAACCGTTGTGGGAATGGAGCAACAGGTACATGACTTGGCAGAGGAACATCTATATTGGTAGGACTCTTGGTTTTATCAATAGGTTCAGATTCTTTCTCTACAGTAGATGTTTTATGCGGTGTTGTGTGTACTGGTGAGTCTGATGTAGATTCGCTTGATGGTGGTACACCTACATTGTTCTCAACAATTCTATCACTACGGAGAGTGGTGATGGCATTCGCCTGACTATGTGAAGGTTCATTGCAGGTTGAGGAGCCTGCTTGAAACACATTCTTTGGATTTTGTTGGGGTTGACTAGGAAGTTTTCCTTTTTCTCTCTCATTCAATGCATCACAGATTTGACCTATCTTAAGATCTAGGTTTGTGAGACGTTGGTCGGTGGTTTTCTCAAGTTTTGCAAAATTTTGGGTTAACATGACGACACAATCTTCCAAGCTAGTCTTTTTCTCCACGAGGTGCGAGGATGTGGTGGTATTTGGGGGTTTCTAGGATATGAGTATCCTTGGTTGTTATTTGTTGGTCCCTTGTCTTAGGTCCCTTGGACCATGAGAAGTTAGGGTGATTCCTCCACCCTGGTTTGTAGGTTTGAGAATAAGGGTTGTTCTCTTGCCTATGGTATAATGCATTGGCTTGCTCGGTTTTGGACTATTGAAATGCATGTAAATCTGGACAGCTGTCCACTAAGTGGTCAGAACTATGGCATGCGGCACAAGTGGCCATATCAATTTGGTCACGGAGAGTAGGGGCATTAGGTTTTACATTCTTTTGCAATTCAAGCACTTCTATTCTCCGGGCCAAAGATGCCATTTTTGCATTTCCCTCAAAGTCAGACTCGATTCTATGAACATTGTTTGCGGGGGCAGTCCGTTTCGATTCTCGGATGGACTCCCACTGTTGAGTCTTTTCGCGACTTCGATTAGAAAAGTCCAAGCGTCATCAGCACTCTTGTCAATAAATGCACCATTGCACATTGACTCGACTGTGGTACGGGTTCTAACATCTAGACCCTCATACAAGATTTGCACGAGTCTCCATTTTTCAAACTCTCCAAGTATTTTGCTAGAGTTTCGTCTTCTAATTGCACAAAGCCGTTTAGACTTTGGCGAATTGTCGTCGTCTTATGGTTTGGGAAAAACTTTTTGAAAAACTCTTTTGTGAGGTCATCCCAGGTTCTAATGGATTGTGGTTGTAGGGCATGAAGCCAAGACTTGGCTTTGTCTTTCAGAGAAAAAGGAAACAATCTCAATTTGAGGGACTCCTCTGTCATTTGGTTAAAACGCAGAGTCCCACAAATATCCTCAAAGTCTCTCACGTGATGGTAGGGGTTCTCAGCATTAACCCCTCTAAACACGGGTAGCATGTGAATGGTGCTTGCTTTCAGTTCAAACCTGACCAAAGATCGGGTGGGTAGAATGATGCAAGAGGGCTGGCTTGCCCTAGTTGGGTACATGTAGTCCTTGAGACTACGGGGTTGGTTTTGTTCATCACCCATGGTTTCTGTTTCAGATAGGTCTGGGCTTGGGCTTTCGGTTGAAGAACTGGGTATGCTTACGATTTCGTCCGGGCGGATTCTAACTAGTCGATTTGTTTGGTCTCTAAAAGACACAATCATAGCCTAGCTAGCGCATCTAGCATGTTAACATACAATCAATTTCAACACAGAAAATCAAAAACTCAAAAATGACCCACTAATACAAGACTCAGGCCCAAAAGATGGCTTTTTGATGTTGTAAAGCCCAGCTATGTGGGTGGGTTTCAGTTTGGTTATGTGGGCTTGAGTTTGGTGCAGAAGCAGAGCCCAGTTTGGTTTCAGTTTTGTGCAGAGCCCAGCTTTGGGTTCTGTTAGCCCAGCAGCTCAGCTAAGGTTTAGCCCAGTGGTTGGGCCTCAGTTGAGAGTGTAAGTTTTTATGGTCAGGCACAGAGCATAGCAAGGAAACTCAACTTTAGCAAGGAGAGCAAGATGCCCTTAGCAGCCACGACTTGTGTAGGGGCAGGTTTAAGCTCAAAGCACGATTTATGTGCTCGGACAACAGAGCAATACAAGACAGCCTAGGTTGGCGGCTCGGTCGGTTACATGCGGGTTCTATGCACAAGTTGGCAAATGAACACACACAGGTTATGTGCTGGTTGGTTTTGCACAGCACACAGCTTGAGTAAGGTGCACTGAGCAGCTGGTGCACAGACTCTCAAAACAAAAGACACAACACACTTATTTGGTTCTCACGGATGACACAACACAGCCCAGAGCAATCACAAATTCACACAAGAATTGACACAAAGACAACCCAGATTGGTAAAGAAATTTTGTGAGGTGCACAGGGTATGGGATGTGCTCACTCAATGGTGAAGCATGTGCAAGGTTGTGTGTTTGAAAAACAAGCTAAATGCTAATGCAACTCTGCTACTCACCAACACATTCAAGCACCCAAGGTGCACACACAATTTATAGATGCGGATGTAACAAGCAGATACACAATCTCAATATATTTGCAATGTAAATAAACTTCACAGGAAGGAGCAAATAAATCCAAGCAAATAATCGGTGTTGGCGCTTCACAAAGATGCTTGACAAGGTCACTTGAGCTCAAAACTCGGAGATTATGCACAAATTGCAGCGAGATGCAGGGTCAGCACAACTTGGCTCACCGGGTCTCACACAAGGACAGTTCGGATGGCAACAAGTTTATTCAAATGTTACGAGAGTCAAGCAAAATCCAAAGCGAGCAATACTCGGCCAAGGCATCCAACTTATCATGCAAATGGATTAGGTCTGATGGTTACAGGAAAGCTCGGGGTTGACAACACAAGTGGTTATACAAGTCAATAGAATAGAGCATGCAAGGGATGTCAACGGGGTTAGTTGATGTCAACTATCTCTTGTTGACTTCAATCGGGATTGTTCAACCAACTTGGTTTTCACAAGGCTAAGCTCAAACTTGCAGCCGGGGGCTAGCAAGGGAGCGGGGTAGCTAATTCAACAGGTGAGAAAGGTCGGCATTCAACACAATGGTCAAACAAGCAAGCAAGCTATCATTCATTCATTCATGTAAGGAAGGTTGAGACACAATACCACCAGTATAGCACTAAGGGTTTAGGCAATTCCACCTTGGTTTTGCTCCTTTGTTTCTCCTCCTTGGTTTTACTTTAGTTTCTCCATAGGTACCTGCTACTCAAGAGAAAAATCTCAGTTCTCAATATTGCTCATTTCAAAAACAAGAGAGCAATACTTGCAGTATGAAAAGACCACAAAGTACTTGGTTATCTGTTCAGGCGGACCAAATTACGGGGATGAGATACTTGTCCAATGATGCAGATATGCAAAGTTTAGCAAAAAGAAATGAAAGAGCACGGGGGCTTATGAATGTAAGCTACGGGTGCTAATGATAAAGATGAAGTACAGATTATTGATAAATACAAATGCAAGTGAATTAAGCTAAGATGCAACTAAGATGAACAAAATGCATAAATTTAAGCTAAGTTAAGCTAAGTTACATGGAAAACCAAAAGTTAAGCTAAGTTAACACAAATCAGTGATTAAGAGCAAGATTGTAAGGCACATATGTACAAGAATGGACTGAAATGCGATAAAGTAAACACTATGAACTACACAAAGACACACTACCGGTTCCGTGGCGGCGCCAAAAACTTGGGTAAGTCTCGTAAAAGAGCTTTCCTACGTATTCTTTGCCAAGTGCACATGCCTATTGGAGGCAAGGGCAAGCCTGAGTCGATCCCACGAGAGAAGTGGTGTGTGCTATGATTGAACTAAGGCTTTACTAACTGATTTCAGGTGATAATGTAACACAAGTATGGTTGGTTTTTGGTGTCGAAATGACTAGATTGTTGTTGTGACTCTATTTCTAAGGTAACAAGTAATAAACAGGTGTTGTGACAGATTGGGAGGTTGCTAAGGTGATAGAGTTCACCTCCTAATCCTATGCAAAATGGTTTCAATTCTCACTGTGTTCTATTGCCTTCCATTGAAGGCTTCCTATGGATAATCGTTTAATCTCAATCCCTTCACTAACCCCTAGTATAGTTTGTCTTCTTACAATACAAACTATCACAAATTAGCTCAGTTTAGAGGTTAACTATTCTCCTAAACATTGAAACTTACAAGAACACCTGGAGACTCAAATCAAATTGACATTGAAGTTAGGGGTTTCATCTACACCCTAACTGAATGTTTAGAACATCATGCAAAGTAAATAAACAACTTCAAATTAAGTTACAAAAACTAAACCCTAAAACATGTTGTGTGTTTTCTCTCACATCAAAGACATCCATTTATATCTCTCACAATACTGCAAACAATAATTAACTAACACCCAAACCTCTTTCTTCCTCTGAATCGTCTCTGACTTGACCATGCTTGGTTGATGGAGAAAACCCTAATCTCCAATTATCTCTAACCTAGCTTCTGGGGTAAGGAGAAGCTATGATAGAGATAATCTCGAGATAGAGTGGCGGAACAGTGGTGATAGAGTTGTTGGTGATGGCGTTGACGAGGAGATAGGGTGGTGGTGGCTCTGCTTTGGTATGGGAGGAGAAGAAGAAGGATGGGTTTACGAGTTTTACGTCGGAGAAGAAAGAGAAAATGAAGATGAAAATGTGTTTGGTCGATGGGGTATAGGTGTAGGGAATTTTGTTATAGGCGGAGTGTGTAGCAAAGATCGATGAGAAGGTTGGAGCGAGCGTCGGATCTCGGAAGTGTAAGATCTCACGGCTTAGGATATATGCGGTTTTGGTGTGGAGCGGGCGTATCAAGAAATGATATGTAGGAGTGCAGCGAGCGTTGGATGCATGAGATGAAGATCTCAACGGCTTGGAAAGGACGGGCTCGGATACGGGTCATGGCTAGCTCAAGCCCATGTCTTGTAGATGGGTTGCTCTTTGTTGGGTTGCAACTGTTGCGCGCGCGGGCTTTGGCTTTCTGCTCCATAGATGCTCGTCTCCAATTCTTTGCTCTTTTGGCTCCTCAATTTCTCCGAGCTTTATTTACTACCTAAAAACACAAAATTAATTAGTACAAATATTTATTCTTGAAAACAAGGAAAATACAGAATATGGGATAATATCTGATTTCTGAGCACAAAAGATGAGTTAAATGCCAATAAATCGATGTATAAATATGCAATATTTGGCACTCATCAAGAAGTGACCATATCCTTCACTTATTTACTGTTAAGTCCTTTATTCATCACATCTATTTTCTCTCAATCCCTTTCTTTCGTCTTCTAATTGCTGTTTTCTTTTTCAAGGGTTTATATCATAAATCTAATGTTGTCATTTGTAGGTAAGAAACTTCAATGTCATCCAAAAGGGATGAAGATATTGGGTACCATGCAGGATGTGTAGGTTAGTAACATTGTAACTAGTCATTAAGAATCGAATTTGGTTGCGTTGGCATGTGAATGCGTATAACCAATTTTACTTATTGTATTAAATTCTTTTTTTTTCTTTTTTTTTAGTATCTGCTAATATGCTTGGAAGAGGTTTAATTAATGTGTTATGGAGAGGATTTTAGGACCCCTCATGGTAGCTCGAATTTCAGCTGTATGTATTTTTTCAAATATCACTCTTCATATTATAATTATAAGATTTGAAGTTCATTATTCAGTTGCGGTAATTGGTTTCATTTACTTTGTGACTGTGTTTTTCTTAAGGATTTATCTATTGTGGTTCTGGGAAGTTACCCTTTCATAACTAAGCTATCAGACCCGACCTTTCCTTGTTAATGAATATTGCATCTCTGCTGACAAGCTCAAAGTTGAATTGTTTTCTTTCCTCTAGTTTCAATGATTGAAATAAATAAGACGACTACTAACTTTGGGTTCTAAATTACTACAGACTTCTATTTCCACTGGGTTTGTCATCCTACGAATCACCATAGTAGTAAGTCTATTGCTCACCCTTGGTTTCGTTTTATCTCGGCCTTTAACTATTAAATTAGATGGTTTTATATATAACTTTGATATTTTGATAACAACCTCAGATCCAATGAGGAGCTGCAATGGGATTTCATCAACTCCAATGTCTCTATTCAAAGTATTCCATTCAGCTTGTGGTGGTGCCATGTAAGTACTAACTATAATGTTGTATTTATTCTACACTTGTTAGACTTATTCTGAAGTAATCTTCTTGTGGTTCAAAGGTTTTGTAGCTGATGGCAGTAGATTACTACTTTCAGGACAAGCAGGGAGGTCATATTATTGCCTTAACATCTCTAATTTCTCCTTATGTTAACTCTGCAACCATTTTTCCAATCTCAGTTCACCATACTGACTTAAATCTTGTAGATGAGTCCTGTTGGAATCTTGTGTCGTGCTCAGGGTTGTGTTATACCTGACAGAGATGGAGTTCGCACAAAGGAAGTGAGTAATTATCTGTAAAACTCCTTTAGTTTTTGTTCTTAAGATGTTAACTAGTCCTTATTGCACTAAGGTGAAGACTCCCCCACTTGAATTACTGTATCTAGTAGTGTTGTGTGTATTTGATCATGTCATTACTTTACAACATATTTAGTAGCTTATAGAATTTAGGACTGCAATGCATTGTTATTTTGTTAGACTTCTCTGTTGTGAAGTTGATTCAATTATCTGAGATGCTCGTTGGTTGAGATGTTCAATTTTTTATTAATTTCCAATGCATTATTCTTATGGTTCAATCCCTTGATGGATTTTTCTTGTTTATTTTTCTTGGTTCAATCCCTGCAGGAATGGAGAGCTCATACCAATGATGAGTATTGGGATCAATATGCTCAGGTAAAAAGTGTTATTCGGTTCCTGTTAAGTTACTTTTTTTTTTTTTTTACATTTTTTAACATTGATTCAACTCTTGATGTTGTAAGGAAACTACCTGAACGTGGATTGTGGCATATATGCAATCATAATGTTTATCCAAGGTATGTATCTTTGCAGTTCTCTTCATTGTTTGAACCTTTATTAATCTTCTAACCTTGGTAGATACATCCTTTATAAATCACCAACTATAATTCGATATACATGAATAGCTTGATTCTGCTACAGATTATAAGAAATCACCTTGATTTCTTCTAGTTAACGTTTTGATTTCGTAGAGATTATTTTATGCAATTTCTTTCACAAGGATTCTGGATGGTATTTTTTTTTTAATATAAATATTTCATTTTAGTATTTATTCAGGTGTCTATCTTCTGCTCATTCTTCTCTACTGTCAATATTGCTGCTGCCGTTTGCTTGTCTTCATAAAACTCGATGAAACCAAACATGCTAACAATATATGCTTAACTGATCTATGAGGAATTTGTGATATGATTAATTACTAATCTTCACAACTTTGCACTTTTTATCCTCCATTTTGTATCTTGTGCTCGAGATATGTCAAGAACAAGACTTAATGAACTAGTTATGTTTCGTATACTTTTTTTGTGTCGTTGTGCCGTTGTTGGACAGAGGCAGATAAAGAGATTGACGTTTGTTTGCGTACTGGAATATGATTTATTCATTTTTTTTTGTTTGTTTGAAGTTACTGGTGTCCTGCTTTACCAAGTGCGTCTTTCTATCTATTCACATGAAAATTACTTCATAAGTACGTCTTTCTATCTATTCTCATAAATATGATTCATTGATGTTTCATTTTCCGTTTTGGGAATGTGGTAAGACAAAAGTTTCCCAAATCTCTCTGTTTTTTTCCCAGTTTCCCTCAATTTTCGGGTCTGAGCAACTTTCAAACACTAGGAATAGAATGTTATTCCATCAGTAATGGTTGTAAATTTGAACATTTTATCTTTATATATGGTTGTTCCATTTCAATCTTTGATAATGTGCATGGCATGGTTATATTTTTTATAAGCATTTTCTTGAGTATTCTGACCTCCCCACATTAATCAACCGATGGCCAAACTTATTTTTGCTGTGCAGGTACACCATTCTGAAGTATGGGCTATGTTCATCATCATCGGAGTTTATCGTTTTGCTGTTTAATCAATAGTTTATTAGTTCATCGTCTCATAACCAAATTCTAGAACTTAGTTACTTTTCTTATAAGATTTACATTGGTCAGAACTCAAGATTTAATCCTTTTTGTGTAATTTGAACCCAATGAATCAATAAATTCTAGTTTGATTTGATTCTCATTTGAATTCTAGTTTGAGTTTTCATTTGAGTTTCATTTGGGTTTCATTTGAGATTTAGTCAGATTCAGTCAGGCCAGACAACCAATCTGAATCTATATTTTTTTTTATATTAAGATTTATATCTATGACTGATTGTGATCAGTCATAAAGTATTGACCGTCAATACCGGTCGTTGATATAAGATTTTCAGCGACCCGCACAGCCACGTCTTAGATGAAAAAGACGCTCAAACAACGACCCTTTCCTCGACTTCCAATGCAAGTCATTTAAATCGTATATATGACTTGCTTTGGCGGTCGCGAAACGGCTATTTTCCACTAGTGACTGCATCATCATTGCGCTTCACAACTGCATATCCATCCATGATGCACATTTCTACCACAGCTCCATTCAATCCAAATCCCCCAGCCATAACTGCACATCTCCTCAATCTTATGTAGCTTCAATTCCTGTCACTAGAAACTTATTTTCATGTTGTACACAATCGCTCCCAGTAGCAACACCAATCCCTGTAACTTCACAGCCACTGCCACCATTACCTCCATACCCATCTTACCAATTTCTTCATCTGAAGCTCACCATCTCGGTCATACCACTACATCCATGTCTGCTCAATCTTGCGTTAACTTGGCTATGTTGCTTCAATAGCAGCCACAACTCCATCGACTGCAAACCCATTTACATCTCAATATCACTGTCTTTGTCTCAGACCACAATGCCTCCATTTAAAACTTCAATTCAGGTTCAGATCATCTCCATTGCAGCTTAACCGACAATCTTCTCCTCGAGCAATTCTCTACATCTACACAGTTTCAAACCAAAACACTACTGCCTGTAATCTCTGTAGCTACATACCAACACCACAAATCACCTCCAGTTTCAATTATCAACTACATTTCATTCTTTCCTACAATCTCAGCTCAACCACCACTGCAACACCACAACCTAACTCTCCAGCAGAATACATTCATCTCATTATTTCCTATAACCGTAACTCAGTCACAGCTTTAGAAACCAACAATACCAGTTTATTTCCTGCAAGTGCAAAAGCCTCATTCATCTACTTGCAATATCACCAGCATCATCCACCACCAGTCCTTGGCAAACCACAAGACATAGCTCCCAGAACCACTCGCAATCTGCTTCCTTCTTCCATAACCTGTAATTTTGAGCACTCCTTCTAGTTGTTTCTTCATCTGTAGCTCACCAACAAACTCTTGTATCTCCATTTGAGCTTCAATTCCACCACCAACATCATTCTGGTAGTGCAAGAATCACCTTCTTGGCTTTAACTCACAGACCCATCTCTGCAAATCAATTACAAACCCTACAAATCAATTTCTTAATACACCAGATTCAACCCACCTTCCTAAATCGACAAAAACCCAAATTCTTCATTCCTCTGTGCTAACACCAATAGCATCATAATCATCTTCTCATCTTCGATTCTAAAAACCCCTAAATTTATTAATCAGAACAATTCAAACTATAACTCTGAATATCTCTCAATTTCTTCTTCTATGTCCTCCGTTGAAGATCAGCTTCAGTTCTTCATCTCCATCTCACATCTGAGAACCTTCATTATCAAATCGTCACCCTCTGGCATCAAACCCATTGCAGAATCGAATTCAACAAAATTCAACTGTCCTTTCTCATTTCCAGATCTGTTAACCCTTGAATCTCATCACTAATTCAATGATAGCAACGACTGCAAAGTTGCTCTTCTCTCTCTCTTCTCAATTTTAGCATCACGGCTGCTCAACACTTTTTTTTCTCATTCTCTCAATTTCAGGTGAGATATATTAATGAAGGATGAAAGAAAATCTCGAGTTGTCTGAGAAACAACTCAAGAATGTGAGGTCTGTCCGTACGGATTGGATAGTGGCACCAGTAGAATGGATAGGGGCTTCCCAGCTAATATGTGGCCTGTCAATTTCAGAGAACTGACTGCTCATTCTTCACTTTTTCTCGTGCACCTTAGACCTCTCCAAGTATAGCTCGCATGTTAATTGACCTTTGTGCTCCTTTTAGCTCCAAATGGCTAATTTCTTCTTCTTTTGCTCATAATGACTCCATTGCACCTAAACACTCAAAAGCAAACCTAAGATACATAATTTACAAGAAAACTCGCGAAGAAAGCATAAACAATAGATAAATATCAAGGTGTTTATTACACCTATCAAATTCCCCCACACTTAGACTTTGCTAGTACTCGAGAAAGAAATACATACAACTTCGTGTCGTCGAGGCTACGGTCACACTTAGCACGTATAACAAGCCTTTGAACCCCTAGGTGTCCCTAGTGGACGAGTTATAGTCTCGTGAGGGCTTACTAGAGATATACCACAAAACCTATTTTTCCAACTTACTAGTTCTCCGAAATGATAACATCCAACGCGCTAAGAAGACATAGAAATTCTGCACACTAGTCATAAGAAGTTAGACATATATATTAACACAATCTCATTCTTAAAAGTTAAGAGAGAAATATCCATCCCTTCTCGAAAGAAATTCGGGTTCGGAGTGATCAAAAGTCTCGACTCTGCCTCACAAGAAAGGGTTTTATAAAGTTGCTCTCAATAATAAACAACTTTTTATGGGTCACACATGTGTCCAGGTAGGAATGAAGAGAGAAATCCTGCGATACTTTGAATGGTAGGAAGGCAAAACCCTCCGAATTGTTTTGAAAACCCACATCTTTTATTCATTTTGAAAACCATGTTTTTCAGATAATCTCTAAGAAAGGAAATCAACCACTAAACAAAGGTGGGAATATGATTACTTACCTCGTTATCCGTTCAACGTGCAGCTAGCACCACTCTCACAGCATCCATAGAAACGTCTTCGGCAATCTTCAATCCTTGTCTTCATCTTCGTCTTCGGTCTTCAACTGTCGATGATAACTTTTGAAATTTGTAGAATCTTGAAAATGTGATTCTTTCCTCTAATTTCTTGTTGCTTGAAACTTCATCATAAATATATCTTCTTTCCATTGGCTTTATTGAAAGAATACAAAACTAAAAACGAACTATACAAACCCAAAATATGATACAATGAATTTTTCTTGTATCTTTTTTTTTTGTTTTTTATGAGATAAAGAAATCGATTACAAAATGAAAATAAAACAAAACAAAATAATAAAACTAATAATGAACCTAACAAAATTTTCTCTTATTTTTTTAACAAGGAACCTAGCATAATGATGACCATGTCCCAAGTTTTTTTTAATTTTTTTTTTTTTTTTTTTTTTTTTTTAAGACAAGAGAAAATAATACAAATACAAATAAAGATAAAATAAAAATGCAAGTACAAAGGCCGTGGTGTAAGTACTTTACTGCTTGATTCTTCACAACTTGTATGTCTTGATATCATAAACTTCTCGAACTCTCATCCTTGATAATCTTCGCTCTTGTACATAAAGTCTTCAACTTGTAAAAATTCTGATCATTGTCTTATTGCTTTACTTGAATCTGAAATTTGCTCATTTCAATACTGTTGCTTGTAAACCTTGAACGTCTTCGACTTTCCTTTGTGATGCTCCTCTGGTTGATGATGATGGTGTTTCTATGGACCTGTTGGTGTAGAGAGAGATAAAGTGGATGGTGCTAACTGCGAACAAGATTACAAGTGGTATGTAAGTTAGCAATTCGATGTCACCATCATGATTGATAAAATAGCACTCAAGAGATCAAAAGTAGTGCTTCTATTGGTGGGAGGTTGGGTATCTCACCATTCTACCCGGAGTTTACGTACGGTGACACACACTTTAAAAGCACATATTTAGACAGGTACAGATAATTGAAGGTCGGTGCCTCACATAATATAACAATAGGTAGTCTCCACTATAGGGGACCACAACTCTACTACCGAATTCAGTATGCACCTCATTTGCCACTGGCATGGTTAAATCCAACTTTAACTCTCATACAAGTAAGAAACCCGATCATGTTCCCTGTCATCTTAAAGTTCAGTCACTCTTGTGAGAATCTCGATGTAATCTTAGCGACATGTATACTATGTGACTCTAAACTAACTACAACTTGGAGTTTTTCATTCACTAATTTACACAAAAGTTGAAAATTTTGAAAAATTTACAATGCAAATGCTTAACCACTCCCCCACACTTAAAATTTACATTGCCTCAATGTAAATTGAATTGTCCAAAGAAAGTCAAGGTGGGAAATACTTATAATGTAACAAGAAATCATAAAAGAAGAAAATGCAAGACAAGAAAAAAAATAAAAACAAGACAAGAAATACTCATCGTATGGGTTGCCTCCCATTTAGCGCTTGGATTAAAGTCGTCATCCCGGATATCTCCTCGCTTTCTACGACTCCTCCAGAGGGAGTACTTCCACAAGGTTAACTCCTTCCACGACATCCGAAGAGAAGTTCTCATAATATGGTTTCAACCGGTGCCCATTCACTTTAAGTTCATTTCATATAGCTAAACTACGAATTTCCACTGCACCATGAGAAAACACATTAGTCACAATAAAAGGTCCAATCCAACGTGACCTTAATTTACCCAAAAATAATTGCAAGCGAGAATTACACAAAAGCACTTTCTTCCCAATGCAAAATTGCTTCTTTGTAATCATACTATCATGAAATGCCTTCGTCTTTTCCTTGTAAATCCTTGAGCTTTCAAATGCATCATTACGAATCTCCTCTAGCTCTTGAAGTTGTAACTTCCTTTGCCTTCCAGCACCGTCCAACTCCATATTGCATTGCTTAATAGCCCAAAACGCCTTATGCTCAATTTTTACGGGTAAGTGACAAGGTTTACCGTAAACAAGCGTAAAGGGGGACATCCCAATAGGTGTCTTGTATGCGGTTCTATATGCCCACAAAGTATCATTAAGTCGCGAATTCCAATCTTTCCTTGTTGGATTCATCGTTTTCTCTAGAATGGATTTCACCTCTCGGTTGGAAACCTCGGCTTGTCCATTTGTTTGTGGATGGTAAGGTGTTGCAATCCTATGCGACACATTTTACTTCCTTAACAAGCTTTGCAAGAACCTGTTTTTGAAGTGTGAACCTCCATCGCTAATTATAGCCCTTGGAATGCCAAACCTTGCAAATATATTAGCTTGCACAAAATCTGAAACAACTTTAGAATCATTAGTTTGGGTGGCCTTAGCTTCCACCCATTTCGAGACATAATCCACATCAAGCAAGATATAATAATTCCCACTAGAATTTACAAAAGGTCCCATAAAATCAATTCCCCATACATCAAAACCTCAACAAATTGAATAATAGTTTGTGGCATTTGATTTCGAGCATCTAGATTGCCTGTTCTTTGGCACCTATCACATGTAATACAAAATTCATGTGCATCCTTAAACAAAGTTGGCCAAAAGAAACCACATTCTAGTACCTTGAGAGCGGTTCTCTTTCTCCCAAAGTGTACTCCACAAGCATATGAGTGGCAAAAAGACAAGATATGAGTAAATTCTGATTCGGGAACACATCTTCGTATTAATTGGTCACTACAATGTTTCCATAGGTATGGATCAACCCATATGTATTGGTTTCCTAACTTCTTAAGTTTGTCCCTCTCAGCACGAGACAAGTTCTTTGGGATTTGTTTAGAAACTAAGTAATTAACAATATCAGCGTACCATGGTTCTCCAAAGGCAATTGAGAATAGTTGCTCATCCGGGAAACTTTCACGCAACGGGATAGTTTCCTTGTCAACAGCAAGACAGCTCAAGTGATCCGCAACGTTGTTCTCAATTGCTTTCTTGTCTTTGATCTCTATATCAAATTATTGCAAGAGTAAAATCCATCGTATGAGCCTCGGTTTCGCCTCTTTCTTTGTAAGCAAGTACCTAAGTGATGCATGATCAAAAAAGATAACAACTTTTGTACCAAGTAGATAAGAGCGAAACTTTTCCAAAGCAAAAACAATGGCTAACAACTCTTTTTCAGTGGTTGTATAGTTTTGTTGGGCTTCATTGAGTGTCCTAGAAGCATAATAAATGGCATGAGGTATCTTCCCCACACGCTGCCCAAGCACCACCAACCACATAATCACTAGCATCACACATAAGATCAAAAGGCTTGCTCCAATCCGGTGGTTTAATGATAGGGGCTGATATCAAAAGTTCTTTCAAATGGTTGAATGCCGCCACACACTTTTCATCAAAGCTAAAAACCACATCTTTTGCAATAAGTCCTTGATGAATCTACGATAAAAACCTACATGACCAAGAAAAGAACGTATCTCCCTCACCGTAGTGGTAGGGGTTAAAGCACGGACAAGGTCTATATTAGATTTATCGACTTCCAAGCCTTTAGAAGATATTATATGCATAAAACTATGCCATGAGTTACCATAAAATGACACTTCTCCCAATTTAGCACAAGATTTGTTTCAACACATCGTTCAAGGATTAGTGATAAATTGTTCAAGCAAAGGTAAAATGAATCACCAAAGACACTAAAGTCGTCCATGAATACTTCGATTATGTTCTTAACATATTCTGAAAATATACTTACCATACACCTTTGAAAGGTAGATGGAGCATTGCACAAGCCAAAAGGCATCCTTCTATAAGAAAAATTACCGAACGGACAAGTGAAAGTGGTTCTCTTGATCCTCCAGCACTATCACAATATGATTGTAACCTGAATAGCCATCAAGGAAGCAATAGTAAGAGTGTCTGACTAAACGTTCAAGCATTTGATCAATAAATGGTAAAGAAAAGTGATCTTTTTTCTAGTAGTGGCATTCAATTTTCTATAATCAATACAAACCCTCCAACCAGTTTGCACACGAGTTGGGACAAGTTCGTTCTTATCATTTTCCACCACCGTCACACCTGATTTCTTTGGTACCACTTGTACCGGGCTTACCCACTTGCTATCGGATATGGGGTAGATAACACCCACGTCCAAAAGCTTGAGTATCTCCTTTTCACAACTTCCATCATGGGAGGGTTCAAACGATGTTGCGCTTCCTTGTAGGCTTTGCATCTTCCTCCAAAACGGATCTTGTGCATACAAACGGCGGGGATTATACCCTTGATATCGGTGATTGTCCATCCTATGGCCGTATTGTACGTCCTTAGCACCCTTAGAAGTTTTTTCTCCCGTAATTCACTAAGCTCATTAGAAACAATCACGGGTAAGTCTTCTTTGTCACCCAAATACAAGTACTTTAAGTGACTTGGAAGAGGTTTCAATTCTAACTTTGGAGATTTAACAATTGAAGGCACAAGCTTTTCATCATTGCAAGGTAAAGAAGCATAAGAAATATTCTTAATTGCTGATTTTTCCGGTAGTGAGTCAAGAGACCCAATGGTTTCTTTAATCTCATCACCATACTCCAAACCATTATCAATAGGTGTAGTAAGCACGATTCCAAAGTATCAACACCATTCAACTCAAACATTTGTTGCGCCAATGTGTCCATCACATCAATGGAGAAACAAGAGTGGACATCACTAGGATATCTCATCGTCTGAAAATGTTGAAACGTATTATTTCTCCATCAAACTCCATAGTCAGCATTCCCTTGTCAACATCAATAATGGTTTTCGCCGTTTTCATGAAGGGACGCCCAAGTAGCAATGGAAGAGAGGAGTCCAGTGAACCTTCATCCATCTCTAAGACACAAAAATCTGCTGGAAATACTAATTGATTAACATGCACAAGAACATCCTCAACAATAACCATTGGGTAGACATTAGAACGATCGACTAATTGCAACACAATTCCAGACTTTTTAAGAGGACCCGAGTCAAGTGAATTATACATAGACGCAGGCATAACATTAACGAATGCACCTAAATCCAACATAGCTTTGTTAAATGTAATGTTACCAATTTTGACGGGAATGTCAAAGCTACCAGGATACTTGCATTTTAATGGGAGTTTGTGTTGTAAGATTGCCGAAGCATTCTCCCCCACACTTAGCACTTCATTACCTTTGAGCCTTTGTTTATTGGTACACAAGTCCTTCAACACCTTTGCATACTTTGGAACTTGCTTGATAGCATCTATGATTGGTATGTTCACATGGATCTTCTTAAGAATGTCTAAAATCTCCTTTTCTAGTTACGCCTTCTTGGAATTTTCAAATCTGCGTGGGAAAGGTAAAGGAGGAACATAAGTAAAAACAGGAGTTTTAGAGTTAGAAATAGGTACCTCAGAAGTTTGGGGAGAATCCTCATTCTTCTCCTCCAAAACAGGTTCCTTTGGAGCTTCCTCTTTGCCCGAAGCAGTAACTTCGGGTTGCACAAGTTGTGTACCACTTCTCAACGTAATTGCATTGACACCCTCTTTTGGGTTGATAGGTTGAGAAGGGAGTTTCCCACCATTTGTGCCTTCAACTGGTTCAACTCAATAGCCATAAAACCAACTTGGGTTTGAAACTCCTTAACCGTACTCTCCGTTCTTTGCATAAAATATTTCAACAACTCTTCCATACTTGACCCCTGATTTTGAGGTTGTTGTCGTTGATGATGAAATTGTTGTCGCGGATGGAATTGTTGTTGATGAGGTTGAAATCCACTCGGATGGTTGAAATTAGGTTGTTGAACCGCTCTTTGCTTGTTCGCATAGCTAAAATTGGGGTGATCTCTCCATCCCGGATTGTAAGTGTTTGAATATGGATCATACCGTCTTTGCTGATTTGGAAAGATCACGTTAGCTTGTTCATTGGCGTCTTCATACCCTTGAGGAGAACTTGGTAACACCGCGGCTGCAACTTGTTGCATCATTGCTGTCATGTTACCCATTTTTTGATGAAGTTCCTCGACCTCGCTCACTTCATTTACTCTCCTAATAAGCACATCCGAACCACGACTCAAGAATTGTTGGGAGTTTGCTATCATGTTTTCAATTAACTCTAGCTTGTGCCACTGTTTTGTTCACTAGTGCACCACCACCCGCAGCATCAAGAAGATTCCTATCACTTGTTTGGAGTCCTTCATAGAAGTATAGGATTATCATAACGTCACTTAATTGGTGGTGAGGACATCTTGCCACCAATCTCTTGTATCGTTCCCAACATTCATATAAAGATTCTCCCACATTTTGCTTCATACCACAAATATCCTTGCGAATTTGAGTAGCCTTTGATGCTGGAAAATATCTCTCTAAAAAGAGTTTCTTCAACCCATTCCATGTTGTGACACTTCCGGAAGGCAAGTAATACAACCAATCCTTAGCACTATTCGCCAAATAGAATCGGAAAAATTTCAACATTGCACCGTCCGCATCGGTATCCGCTGGAAGCATGGCCATGACAATGGTGTGGAAGTCCATAAGATGCTTGTTTGGGTCTTCATTCACCATACCATGGAACTTTGGTAATTATCTAAGCAACCTCGGCTTGATCTCGAAAGTAGAGTTTGTTTGAATACACCACTGTTGTGTATCCAGCTTGTGAGAAGCCAAGTCCTTGAGTGTACGATTTGCATCACCCATTGTCGGAACCTCTTGTTCTAAAACTTCTTCTTCTTGCTGGAAAGTCTCTTCTTCTACTTCCAACTCTTGTTCTTCCGTCTCGTCAAGTCTTGCTTGAAGCATTGTTCCTTCACGAGTAGTTATCCCGCACCTTGGATAGTTCCAATTCTTGGGAGGCAGAGATTAGCACCTTAAAAACGATTCTCGAAAACAAGTGAGAACAAGAGACAAGAAACAAAAAGCAAAGATATAAGCAAAAACAAAAATAAGAATAAGAAACTAAAAACTTAATTACTAGCCGTATGCCTCCCCGGCAGCGGCGCCAAAATTTGATCGCTGTCGTATGCGTCAAAAATAATTTCACTTTCCTAAAGTATATGATAAGAAAGAGTTCGTTTCCACAGAGAGGCAATTGTAGTTATTATGTATTCAATTTCCGAAAAATAACCAATTGGGGGGGATTTCTGATTTTATGTAAACAATAGAAGTAAATCAAAAGCAAAGTAAATTGGAGAAATAATCAATGAGAGAAAGATATTGGTCAAGGAGTTCATCTTCAATCTTAAACATGTGCTTGAATATATGATTAGAATTACAATTTAATCTCTTTATCATCAAAATCCTAGAGTATCAAGAGAGCAAGATAATCTATTAATTTCCTAAGTTCATCAATACACACATTAGAGCTGCGTATGTGAATTCTACCTAAAGAATAACCTAACGCCTTGCGCTAATTAAGTTCAATTCCTAGGAGCATTAAGTTTCAGAAATAGGATAATCAATGCAATTGTCATACATTGCGCATAACAATTCGGACAATGGTCAAACTCTACATATGATTACGAGAGTGTATCACTACAAACCGTAAACATATCATGCTACTTGTATTCAGGTCTATCGCTCAATGGAAAACCCTAAAATAGCTATGGACAAGGGTGCAAGTTCAATTAATTGGCCACTTAAATAAGCAAGCATCCAATCCTATCACAATACATCAATCATGTGATCATAAAAACAGTAGAGATTTGAACGATAATCAAGAGAGAAAACTAATGCATTAATCAAGCACAAGTTTTAGAAATAGTACTACATCCTTAACCAATAATATAAGATTTATCTACTCATAGCTATGGAGTTCATCATAATCAATAATCAAATAAAGAAGATGAAGAATAAATACGAAAGCAAACCCTAGTTGCGGCTCTATCCTTAGCTCCAAGAATAATACGTCATATCCAAGCTGTAAAAGTCTTTCTTTTATATCCCTTTGCTTTCCAAAATTAGGTCTAGTCTTCAAAGTCCATTAGATGAAAATCCCATATGTGAGAGAAACCCATGTAGAAGTTATACAAAAAATGTGTCTCTAGAAAATTGGTGACCAACGGAAGTTGGTCGGAAAAGTATCTCAGGTGACCGGAAAATTCCACCCGGTCACTGGTTAAATGGGTCAAATCGGTCAGGTCAACCGATCCATTGACTAACTCAGTTAGATCATGAGTCAGACAGATGAGTTAGATAGCTAGCCAGATTCAGCTGAGCTGAGTGGCCTTGGCCTGAGCCATTGAACTAGCTTGATATTGTACTGCATCATCATTGCGCTTCACAACTGCATATCCATCCATGATGGCACATCGCTACCACAGTTCCATTCTGTCCAAATCCCCCAGCTATAACTGCACATCTCCTCAATCTTCTGTAGCTTCAATTCATGTCACTAAAAACTTATTTTCATGATGTACACAACCACTCCCATTAGCAGCACCAATCCCTGTAACTTCACAGCCACTGCCACCAGTACCTCCAGACCCATCTTGCCAATTTCTTCATCTGAAGCTCACCATCTCGGTCATACCACTACTGCCATGTCTGCTCAATCTTGCATTAACTTGGATCTGTTGCTTCAATAGCAGCCACAACTCCATCGACTGCAAACCCATTTACATCTCAATACCACTGTCTTTGTCTCAAACCACAATGCCTCCATTTAAAACTGCAATTCAGGTTCATATCATCTCCATTGTAGCATAACCGACAATCTTCTCCTCGAGCCATTCTCCACATCTTTACAGTTTCAAACCAAAACACCACTGCCTGCAATCTCTGTAGCTACATACCAACACCACAATTCACCTCTAGTTTCAATCATTAACTACATTTCATTCTTGCCTGCAATCTCAGATCAACCACCACTGCAACACCACAACCTAACTCTCTAACAACATACATTCATCTCTTTATTTCATGTAATCGCAACTCAGTCACAGCTTTGGCAACCAACAGTACCAGTTTATTTCCTGCAAGTGCACAAGCCTCATTCATCTACTTGCAATATCACCAGCAACATCCACCACCAGTCCTTGGCAAACCACAAGACATAGCTCCCAGAACCACTCGCAATCTGCTTCCTTCTTTCATAACCTGTAATTCTGAACACTCATTCTAGTTGTTTCTTCATCTGTAGCTCACCAACAAACTCTTGTATATCCATTTCAGATTCAATTCCACCACCAACATCATTCTGGTAGTGCAAGAATCACCTTCTTAGCTTTAACTCACGGACCCATCTCTGCAAATCAATTGCAAACCTAAAAATCAATTTCTTCATACACCATATTCAACCCACCTTCCTAAATCGACAGAAACCCAAATTCTTCATTCCTCTCTGCTAACACCAATAGCATCAGAATCATCTTCTCATCTTCGATTCTAAAAACCCCCAAATTTATTAATCAGAACAATTCAAACCCTAACTCTAAATATCTCTCAATTTCTTCTTCTCTGTCCTCCGTTGAAGCTCAGCTTCAGTTCTTCATCTCCATCTCATATCTGAGAACCCTCATTATCAAATCGTCACCCTCTGGCATCAAACCCATTGTAGAATCGAATTCAACAAAATTCAACTTTCCTTTCTCATTTCCATATCTGTTAACCTTTGAATCTCATCACCAATTCAATGATAGCAACGACTGCAAAGTTGCTCTTCTCTCGCTCTTCTCAATTTCAGCATCACGGCTGCTCAGCACTGCTTTTCTCATTCTCTCAATTTCAGGTGAGATGTATTAATAAAGGATGAAAGAAAATCTCGAGTTGTCTGATAAACAACTCAAGAATATGAGGTCTGTCCGTACGGATTGGATAGTGGCACCAGTAGAATGAATAGGGGCTTCCCAGCTAATATGTGGCATGTCAGTTTCAGAGAACTGGCTGCTCATTCTTCACTCTTTCTCGTGCACCTTAGCCCGCTCAAAGTATAGATCGCATGTGAATTGACCTTTGTGCTCCTTTTCGCTCCAAATGGCTAATTTCTTCTTCTTTTGCTCATAATGACTCAATTGCACCTAAACACTCAAAAGCAAACATAAGATACATAATTTACAAGAAAACTCACGAAGAAAGCATAAACAATAGATAAATATCAAGGTGTTTATTACAACTATCACCCTTCCGATGGACTATAGAAAAGGTTTATGACAAATTCTCCTGGAATAAGTTATAATCGATGGAAAAAAGGTAATACACGGTTGAATCGTTCAAAGAACTTGTACAACTCTTCTCCCATGATTCGAAGTGAGATCACTTCTCACTCCTTTACCCGACTCTAGGTAATCTCATCCTTGAATCTATCTTGAGAGATGCAAGGATAATGATTATGGGAGTCTCAAGATCAGTTGTATATTGTTTAGTCGTTTTCTTGTTAATCAATCTGAGTTTTGAAATTCTGCTATCACGACTCAGGCTCTAATTAAAAGTGATTATTGAGCTATATTTACAAACATTGTGCTACCTCTTATTGTTTTTTAAATCCATCTTTCTCTTGTGAACGGTTTGTGTACGTCTGTGGACCTCTTCTGCGAGTTCATATGGTTTCCTTAATGAGAATTGTATTCTCTTTACTTAAAATACA
Source organism: Papaver armeniacum (assembly GCA_023531295.1). Taxonomy (NCBI): domain Eukaryota; kingdom Viridiplantae; phylum Streptophyta; class Magnoliopsida; order Ranunculales; family Papaveraceae; genus Papaver; species Papaver armeniacum. The sequence continues at coordinate 64,388 of JAJJWW010015535.1, forward strand.
TATATATCCTATATTGTATTAATCCATCCCTATCAAAAAAATTATATGGAGAACTATGCAAAATCTCAAGATAAGAGATTTTGCATCTTGATATGGAGGAAGACACTCAAGGACATGATTCGATTCAAGAGCTGGTTCTAAAGAAGATGCTTGCAAGGAAGGAACACAACTCCTGGCTTGGTGAATCTGTCAAGGATTTAACTCGTTTTCAGGACGATTTTAAAGGTCGAGTTTGCAAATCTTCAACTGCAAATAAACCAACTATTAGATGGTTAGGCCAGAACCCTTGCAAATAAAAAAATTCTGATACGGAATCAGAAGAAGCTCATCATGGACTGTGTCAAATCTAGACAACTTGCTCGGGTTGTTGATCGTAAAGTTTGTGTTCTAACTCACGAATATGGTGTGTTTACGGTCAAGAAAATAAAGGAAATCAGTGACACCTTCTATGATGGATTCATTGAAAGGTATGAGGTTCTCATCAAAGAACTTTGATTTTGTCTAAGAAACTTCTTATGAGAATTTATTTCTTGTTTTTTTAGAAGGATTACTAGGGTTTGGAATAGCCATTATTGTGAATACACATAGCTATTTCCAACGATTTCATCTTCAATGTTTTTAGATTTATTTATTTAAATTCTAAGTTTTTAGAAGATGATTTTTGCAATTTTAATCTTTATGATTTTATATATTGCAAATTGTTATGGGATATGTTGTTTCCGTGAACCTGTGACTGTCCCATACTTGTTCAAAAGTTATCTCTATTATATGTCGGTATGAAAGTATTGATCAAAGATAGAATGAACTTATGACAAACAAAAGTTAAGCCTTTTATGTCATTATGCAAATATTGATGGAAGAAAGGATGCACTTTTGTTTACAAGGATTAAGTCTATTATATGTCATTGTGCAAATAGTGATGAAAAATAGAATAAATCCTTGTTTATTCCGCAGTATTGGTTTTTCTCCGATCCACATTTTTGTGCATATACTGTGTTGCTCCGTAAGTTCTCTTACGTCGAGCATGACCAATTGAATTGATCATTTTTGTGGTTGATTCAATTGAGATTTTTGGATTCAAGTTCATGTTTTCATGTGATTTTGTTATATCCAAAGAAATCCTTCTTTTCTTGTAAAATAAAGGTCGCCTTTGTTGTTCCTTCGGGAATGACATTTTATGGGGGAGAGTTCTTTTTGAACTTGTGCTTAATTGCCAATTCTTTGTGGGGAGTGCGGCTGTGGAATATTATAAGAGTTATCTTGTATCTTTATAAACTCCTTGATGAATGCATTTAGCTTCGGCTTTATGATTGCATCTAAATAAGTTGGTATGTTATTCTCTTTTGGTCATGAAGTATCTCTATGAAAATTTCATGAGGATCCCACTAGTTTTCGTACCTTTGCCAATTTATATTGACAAAAAGGGGGAGAATTAATGTGTAGTTTCATACTACAAATACATATGGTTTACAGATCATTATGTAAGGGGGAGTGGTTTTCATGTCGAGATGAAGTATTGACTAAGGGGGAGTGATACATATCACCATAGTATTGTTGTCAAAGTTGTGATATAATTTAACTTTGATGCTATGTAATAATACTATGACACTGTATAACAATGATCGAGAGCATTTGTTTTCTCATTGTTATCGTTACGGATCTTCAATAACTATGATGCTGAGTTGAACACGTTTAGAATCATGGAGTACTTGGAAGTGACGAAGATTTCGAGTCGTGTTGAAGATGCCAAGGGGATCAACCATTTGGATGAGAAGCTAAAAAGTTTTATTTATTTTGTAATCCTTATGTATTGATAGTTTTGTCACTAAAATTGACAAATGGGGAAATTGTTAGAGCACTGCTCGGTCGAACTCGCATGCGTTTCTATCTCAAGCATGTTTGTCAATGTTAGTAATCAAAACTATAAGTCTTGATTTCTAGCCTATTTATAGATGTCTCGGACTAGGACATAGATTGTGTAGTTGAGCCTTAGACTTAACAACGTTCATCATTTGAAGACGAAGAACTACTAAGGGGAGCTTGTGGAACTTCATCAACAAAAGGTATGTGGAGACTGAAACTCATCTATCACTTGGAAAGTCTATTTCTACTCTATCTCCTATATTGAGACATAAGTCGTATTACGATATAGTTTTCTATATACACATTTGAGATTTCGAGTTGAGTTTATCTCGCTTACATATTTCTCGAAATATGTGTTGGCAAGCTTTCGCTTCGACCAAGTTCATCTTATATCATGTGAAAATTTCCGAGTAACATTTTACATGGTTTGTGTGATACAATCATTTGGTGTAGACTTGGAATGTTTCGTTATGATTATTTCAATATCTTGAAAATTGCTTTGATGCTGATAGTGTGTGAAAACGACTATTGTCATCCTCTAAAAAAGATTCAATGATTGAAATAAAGATCTTAGAATCATGTAACCATGTTTGGATATAAACATAGTGTGTTATCACATTTGTGTATAAGTTCAAAACCGGGAACCTGAAGCCGTACGCGTACTGACGGTTGTTGGATGTCTGGGCAAGTATGCGCACCCGTATGCATACTGGCAGAAGTCTCACGTCCGTGAATTTCTGCCGGAGTTTGGAATGTAAATTGGTATGCGGATCCGTTCGCGTACTGGCGTAACCAAACTCGATCTGCCTACTTAAGTATGCGTACACGTTTGCATACTTGAGTTAGTTACTTTCTAAAATTGGTTGCGTACATGAACTTAAACATTTATAAAATAAGGAATGCAATCTTTGCAAACCGTGGCTATAATGTTCATGAATTGATTTGAGTGAATCAAACCAAATTTGCTTCAATTGTGTTCTTGTATACTTCTATGAGAATATAGCAATTGAACGGCTCTTTAACTAGTTTCATTTGAGTCATTTGAACTAGTTATGGTTAAGATGAATAAGGTTGATATGAGAGTAATCATATGGCTAACTTCGGTTAACTATTGTGAGGCAACATGGTGTACACGTTTAGGTACGGTTACATAAACATAAATGAGGGTACATTTCATTTGTGTGTAACAAGATAAGTTCGATCTAACGGTTGAAAGATATTAGCTTGGTTGAATCAGGTTTTCCATCTAACGGTGAATATTGAATGCTTTGTTACCAAGGTAACTTGGATTGGAAACCCTGATTTGAATTGAAAACTATATAAACGAGAACTCTAGAAACTAGGAAACCTAATCCCCATACCTCCTGTGTGTTACTTGTTGCATCAACTAGAGTCGATTCTCCTTTAACCTTAGGTTTCAATCGAGATCCTTTACGTTAACGACTTCAAAGACTTCATTGGGATTTTGAAGCCATACCCAACTATTTTCTTTGTAGTTGGGTGTTCTGATCTTGCCCGATTCTATCGTTTGAGTACTATCTTCTCTAAGATTTGCTCGAGATTTAATCTCCGATAGGCAAGATAAAAAGTAATCACAAACACCTTCGTCTCAACGTTTGTGATTCCACAATATCTAGTTTCGCCATCATACGATTTAGATTATTGTGAGGTGATTGATAATTCTAGGTTGTTCTTCGGGAATATAAGTCCTGGTTATCAATTGGTTCCTGTTCACCTTGATATATCAAAAGACAGAACAAAAACTCTTGGGTATTTCTGTGGGAGAGAGATTTATTCATTCTATAGACTTTTCTGTGTGAGACATATTTGTTTATCAAGTCTTCGACTTTAGGTCGTAGCAACTTTTGGTTGTGGGTGAGATCAGCTAAGGGAATCAAGTGCGTAGTATCCTGCTGGGATCAGAGACGTAAGGAACGTAGCTGTACCTTGAATCAGTGTGAGATTGATTAGGGTTCAACTACAGTCCAGTACGAAGTTCATTGGTAGTATGCTAGTGTCTGTAGCGGCTTGATACAGTATGGTGTTCAAACTGGACTAGGTCCCGGAGTTTTTTCTGCATTTGCGGTTTTCCTCATTAACAAAATTCCAGTGTCTGTGTTGTTTTTTTTTCCGCATTATATTTTGTTATATAATTAAAATATCACAAGTTCTGCGTTAAGATCAATCAATTAGATAATCCAACCTTTGGTTGTTGATTTAAATTGATTGACACTTGAACATTGGTCTTTGATACCGTTCAAGTTACTCCTCTTATATTCAATCGGGCTCGCGGATGGCTGATTGCAGATTGAATTAAGAGTTAGAGATATAAACTCTTTGATATACTTTTCTCTAGATTGAGTCTGACTGTCTAGTTGATTCTCTAGAATGTATATTGGAGTAATTCCTCTCAGATTGCCAAACGAATTGTTGGGTGTGGTCTGGGATGCACGGACGCGCGAGATTTGATGAGGTGTCTGCGTCAGACGCACCACGTGCGCGTCTCACGTGATTCTAATGACGGACGCGAACTGGACACGAGCTGGACGCATATTTCTAGTTTTGGACAAAAATGAATGCTGGGAGTGAGTTTCGAACCAGCAACCTCAGCCTCCTTATCTGACTTCCAAACCATCGCACCAGTGCTCGTTTTTTGATGTTATTTGTATATACTTTAAATTTATTCATTAGTTAGATTATTGCATTCATTAATTATCAAAGTTAATCAAATCCTAATTTAGATTTGCATAACATATTTATTTTTTGTACATAAAACATGTACTTACACACATTTATAATATTTTATTTATATATTTATATATACGTGTCCGCGTCCTAGTATTTTCAGTATTTGGTCGTGTCCGCGTCATCGTCGTGTCGTTTCCGCGTCGCCGCGTCCACGTCTGTGCAACCCAGGGTGTGGTTGTTGTACCCACGAATTTTCACAGAGTTTCATGGACACTTTTTGTAACTTGAGTACATTTGATCTGATTTAGGAGGTTCACAGACTTTTTCATGAACTCCGAGACGACAGCTTGTTCACAAACTGTTTTGAACAATTGAAAACTTGTTTTGACAATTTGTTCAGGGAGTACTTAACCATAATTATTGATCTAACCTTGTGGTGCGCACATCTTATATTGATAAATACACGGGTGCACAATCTTCTTTGTAATTCAAGGCATACTTCTCACATGCTTGCATGATTAATCTATATAAAGAAGTTGAACTTACTTGGTGTCAGTGTAAGTCGTAAACATGGAAACTAGGTCACAAACTCATCTTTAATTGTAAACTACCTAGCCTTGTTCATCATTATAGATAGCGGACTCTATACAAATTAAAAACTCAATCCTAGCCCTTATATGTCTTAGTTGTGGTTAGTGTTTTCCGCTAAAGACCTAGGTTTCCTTGTGAAACTGTATTGGGTTACGAATTTTGAAGTTTACATTAAGGGATTTGTGAAGCCCATTCAGAATATCTTTTACTTGATAGTTCTTGATATCCGAAATCATATCTTGATGATCGTGGTTCTTGTCTATTATAAGATCTGACTCTTCTGTTATACGACCATTCAAGAACTGCCGATCAGGGAATAAATTTATATAAACTAAAAATAGTTCTTCGTTTGTGACTTTGTAGTTCTGCAAAATTGACATGTAAACTTGATTTAAGTTGATCTTGTGTGGTAAAATCAATTAGGTATCTATGTATATTTTAAAGCAATTAAACCTTTATTATTCAGAATTGCTTTGATATTTTTTCTTCTTCCTTTGGAGTTCCCTTGAAGCAAAGATTTGCATCACCTTGATTGAAACATATCTCAAGGAAACCAAATAGATGCCCTGATAGAGGCGGGTAGCACTAATCTTCACGAATGACTGTAGAACATTTTCTAAACAGAGCAGGCGTTCGCAGGAAAATTTCCAAAGAGAAATGGAATTTTGCTAGGAGTTTTACAGGTGCTTGAATACAACTGTTATATTTAGTCCGAAGCCTGGTTGTAGACAAGTGGTGCAAAAACTTAAATCAGTTTGTGCTCAGTCTAGACTAGGTCTCATGGTTTTTTCTACAAGATTGTAATTTTTTCTTTAACAAATCTTTGGTGTCTTGTGTTGTTTTTTTTTCCCCCATCATATTGTTTATCTGTGTAATTGAAGTATCACAAGTGGTATAATAATCAACCTAGATAGTTTTAGTTCAGTTTATTTAGACCCTAACATGATTTCCTCTGTTGAATTCATATCTTGAAAAATATTACAAGACTTCGTCTTGTTGGAATTCAGACTGGATATTGATTTTCGAGATTGTCCAAGGAATTTGTCTGTATAGTCTACGAACAAAAAAATTATGGTGTACTAGGTACCCTCTCATTTTCAAGAAGATGCTTGACCTAAATCTTAAACCACTTAGTTAAAACAATATACTCGTTGGAAAAAACGTCCGAGCTCTAGTTGTTTTCAGAGGTTATCACCACCAACCTTGGTTTTTTGTATCTGTTGTATCGTATTCGTATCTGTTGCTGTTGATCCAAGATCCTCGGTTTATCTGTATCTAGGGTATCTGGTACGTATCTATTGATACAAATCATATTTGTGTCGTATCTATCCGTATCTTCGATATGAACGGATACCGCCCAATACTAAATGTTAAGTCATGCTCAAGTTCTTATAACAATTCTATTTTTTTTATTGTGGGACACGAATTAATTGGAAATAACAAAGTATATTACATTATTAACATTTTGGCATTTGTATATTTTCAATATACTTTGGAAAGATGTGAGTGCAAAACCATCTTCTAGTTTTCAGATATCTAGTTCCTCCACATATTCTCTGTAAATGGGATATCAACTACAAGAGCAAAGTCAATCATTAACTAGATATCCAAAAATTTGAAAAAGTTAAATCGAACTTTGGTATTTTTTTTACATAATTTGTATTTTTTTTAGCATAACTGTTATGACCGTTGGAGAAATAAAAGTATTCTCAGTCATTACTAACTTTATAATTTTTTGGGTTACAATACTTTTCGAATTCAATGGATCAATCATCTTTATTTATTGTAATTTATGCAAGACACTACCTTGTATTGTCCCGTATTGGTCAGTATCACCAATGCCGATGTCTCAAATTTGTAAGGACCGATACAATACCCGGTACAACAAACCATACCACCTAAGGGTAGTTCCTATGCCAATCACCATAATTTTTTTTTTGTTAAGCCTCGTGGATAGGCAAAGTGGATTTTTTTTGTTGGCGGATAAAGATAAGACGCGCGGTTTCAAAAGATCCGCGCGGTGTCATATATGCCGCTGAAGGTTTTGCTTCAACCACTGACAGATTTCCTGAAGCCGCCAACGACTACTTTTGCAATGGTCACCAGAATGACTACTTTTTCCCCCAATATATATTATTCGATTTTCTCCTCCTAAAATCACAACAATCTTTCATCCAATCAATTTTTTCTTAATTTCTCTCAATTTTCATCCATCTCTAATGCTTTAGAGCCGCCTGGTTTATCAACAACTGACCACGGTTTTACTTGAACCACACAATCTGCACATGACCGACGTGGTTTAAAAAGAGATAACGGCTCCTCAAGAACTGCAGTGGGCAAACCATAATCCATAGTGGGGTCAAAATGAACAAATCCTTGATTCGTTGACTCCATGGGAACTGCCCTCACTTAGACATACATTATATGGGAGGTGGGGTCTTTAGCAAAGTGTCGCACTAGTAAAGGGGTATTGCAGATTTTGTCACATGTGAAGGATGTAAAAGTAAGAAAACACCTCTATAAATATTTCAAGTCGGTTCATTATAAACACCGATCCAATTCATCTGAACCTCCTCCGCCTTCTCCTTCCCCCAAAACAAAATCTCAAAGACGAAACAAAACCTCATACAAAAATGGCTGGTGGACATGGTTAGAACTAAATCACTCTCTTTAATCTCACTCTAAAACCCTATTATTGAATCTAATTTCATGTACTTCGATTTTTTTTCAGGTGAAAAGCATCACCGGCCTAGTAAGAAACACAAATCCTCCTCCTCCTCTGCGAAGATAACCGAGAACGTAGATGACGAAAGTGCTTATTACGGAGAAGAATTTGATGATGATAATAATCGAGATGGTAATGGATTTTAATTTTGGTATTTTTTGTGCTTATTTGATTTGGGTAGTGAAAAATTTGATTTGATTTTTTTGTTATTTGAAGGTGATAGAGAAGGGAAAAAGATGGATTTCACAAAACTAGAACTAAAACCAGATCATTTGAACCGTCCATTATGGGCTTGTGCTGATGGTAGAATATTTCTTGAGACATTCTCATCATTGTATAAACAAGCTTATGATTTCCTTATTGCAATTGCTGAGCCGGTTTGCAGGTAAATTTGTGTATTTGAGTATGAATTTGATTGGTGAGGAAGGGTGTAGTGTGTGGAGTTTGATTAGAATTGGGTCTTTGTGTGGTTTTGTAGACCTGAGTCGATGCACGAGTATAATTTGACACCACATTCGTTGTATGCTGCGGTATCAGTTGGTCTTGAGACTGAAACTATCATTAGTGTGTTGAATAAATTGTCGAAAACGAAGTTACCGAAGGAAATGATTGATTTTATATATGCTTCTACTTCTAATTATGGGAAAGTGAAGCTTGTGCTTAAGAAGAATCGGTATTTCGTTGAATCTCCGTTTCCAGAGGCAAGTGCTTTACCGAGTAAGATTTATTTTGTTACTTATTGATTTGGTTGTGATGGCAATTGATATCAGTGGGGGTTTGTGTGTTTGTTTGTCTATAGGTGTTGAAGACGTTGCTGCGGGATGAGGTCATTTCTAGAGCAAGGCTTTCTTCCGAGGTTTGTTCGTTTAGTAGAATATTTTCAATTTTACCCTTTTTAAACTGAAATGTGAGAGGCATGTGGTTGGTTTGCCTATATGGTAACTTTATTATATAGAGTGACTGTCAGGTTATATTGCTGCCTGGCTGCTAACTTCCGGATGCTTTTCTCTATTTGCTCTCCTTTTCTTGTTCAGGGTTCTGTTGGGACTGATTCTTTCACGATTAGCAAAGCCATAGGAGAGGTAGAAGGTACTCATGATGAGTTGCTGAATGGAATTGAATTGGCAGCAGCTGAAGAAAAAGAAACACATGCCTTTGAAGTTGATCCTGCCCAGGTGAGAATCATTCTGATGCCCAAAGTAATGGTTACTTGGGGCAAATTAATAAGTAACTTTCGTTTGTTTATAGCACAAGAAATTTGATTCGTCTGCATTTAATAGGTGGAAAATGTGAAGCAACGTTGCTTGCCGAATGCTTTAAATTACCCTATGTTGGAGGAGTATGACTTCAGAAACGATACGGTAAGGCTTTCTTTAACAAAGACGTGCTGTAATTCTTTAGTTAACCAGAAGCTGTTTAGATACCATTGGTAGAGATACATCTCGTGTATCTTGTAAATAAAGAGGTTTGAGGTTTCATGTTTGTAGAGGTGCATCTCTTTGTGTCTATCTGGAACATCGGTTGACAATAGAGCATTCACATAAGGTCAACCGTCAACCCATCTTGAGAGGGTCACTTTATGAATGTGTTACTAGTGGCATTCTAACTTTTAAGAAATCTTGAGAGTTATTTGGTGCCGACACATCAGCCTCAAGGGTTCCCAAATAGTGTGTATGTATATATATTTACTGATCAATAAAATGATATAATTCTATAAATATAAATGATAAAAAGAATTACAATTAGTCGTGAGAAAGTGCTTATCACCCAGAGCATCCAAGCGTAGGATAGAATTTAATGTCAGGACATCTTACTCAAAGAACAGTAAAATCACCCATGCCTTGCAATATCTTCCCATTTAAAGGCTAAATCTTCGAATCTGATGGAGCTTGAAGAGTGACCTGGTTGACCTAGATAGATTGATATAAATATAGATGGAACTAGTGTTAATATCTGAATTGTGAAATTTGCTACTCTCTTACCTTGATAGATAAGAGTTTTGCTTAAATGGATTTACACTGTATCGCACCATCTGCTTGCTTAAGTTAATGCTACTTTGGGAATGCAGGTTAACGCTGACCTGAACATGGAACTAAAGCCTCAAGCACAACCACGACCTTATCAAGAAAAGAGTCTTAGTAAAATGTTTGGAAATGGTGAGGCATCTATTAGATGATAAAATCTTCTTAGCTACGCGTTAATCATTTCTTGCGGGTCTGTGAAATTAGTTTAGATAGCCCATCCTTGTGCTTAGTAAATTGTCATAAATTTCTGGTTTTTATCAAAATGTCTCGCACCATTTAAGTAGATGTATGATGTATTGTATTTAAACCAGGTTCTTGTTTGAAATGGAAAAAGTAGCCATGGAATAATTGATTTCACCTCGATTTAACAAATTTCAGGTAGAGCGAGATCAGGCATTATTGTTCTCCCTTGTGGAGCAGGAAAGTCGTTAGTTGGAGTTTCTGCAGCTTGCCGAATACGCAAGAGTTGCCTTTGTCTTGCAACAAATGCTGTTTCTGTGGATCAGTGGGCATTTCAGTTCAGCTTGTGGTCTACTATTAGGGAAGATCAAATATGTCGATTCACGTCTGATAGTAAAGAAAGATTCCGTGGTAATGCTGGGGTTGTTGTGACTACATATAACATGGTGGCATTTGGTGGTAAGCGATCCGAAGAATCTGAGAAAATTATTGAAGAGATAAGGAATAGAGAGTGGGGACTACTTCTTATGGATGAGGTAATCTCTTGGTTTTACTGGTGAATTTCAAGTTTATCAGATTTACTCACGTCTCAGTTCCTTTAATTTTATTTTCTGCAATTTTGGATCTGTAGGTGCATGTGGTTCCTGCGCATATGTTTCAGTAAAGTCATCAGTATAACAAAATCACATTGCAAGCTTGGACTCACTGGTGGGTGTTTGTTTTAACATATGTATTTCCTAAGCCATTTATTGGTTTTACCATTCTCACACAAGGTATTTTGTGCTCTCCTGTATGCAGCAACACTAGTGAGAGAAGATGACCGTATTACGGATTTAAATTTTCTTATTGGTCCAAAATTGTATGAAGCCAACTGGTTGGACTTGGTAAAAGGAGGGTTTATTGCGAATGTCCAGTGTGCTGAAGTATGGTGCCCGATGACAAAGGAGTTCTTTGCTGAGTATTTGAGAAAAGAAAATTCCAAGAGAAAACAGGTCCTCTTAATACTTTCCAACTAGACTCTATCAACTTAGTTTGGTGCGTTTAGTTGTCCGAATAATTCGGGATTTCCCACCATACGGGTTTAGGGGTTATCTCTTTCATCTGTCAGTGGCTGTTTTTACTGATTGGTTTTTGTGCAACTCATTTTTCATTCATCTTCAGGCTCTCTACGTGATGAATCCAAACAAATTCCGGGCGTGTGAGTTCCTGATTCGGTTTCACGAACAGCAGCGTGGTGATAAGATTATTGTTTTTGCTGATAATCTTTTTGCGCTTACCGAGTATGCCATGAAGCTTCGGAAACCTATGATTTATGGTGCCACCAGGTGAATCATCAATATGTGCCCAAAAATCTACTTGTCAGGATTTTCTCGTCTTACTAAGTTTGCATACCTGATTGACAATTTTGTTTTTTAGCCACCAGGAGAGAACAAGAATTCTTCACGCTTTTAAGAACAGTCCAGATGTTAATACTGTTTTCCTTTCGAAGGTATAAGTTTTTGGTCTTGATATCGTTGTTTACGTTCAAAATCCAAATTCTTCCAAGTAACACAGTAATGTCATTTTAGCTTCATAATTGATTCATGTTTTTGCAAGCAGATGCATCTAACTTTGAATCTTGACCATGTCATTTGTTTTATAGGTTGGTGATAACTCAATAGATATCCCTGAGGCCAATGTGATTATCCAGATATCATCTCATGCCGGTTCGCGACGTCAGGAAGCCCAACGTTTGGGTCGTATTCTGAGAGCAAAGGTTTGTAACTTCCATGGGCCAGCATTTATGACATCTTTCACTGTTTTAGACTTGATATGAGATCTATAACAAGTTAGGTTTCAGTCATTCGTTAAAAGAAACCCACATTTCTTGAAATAGGACCTATAAAATGGTGGTAAGGTGTAATTCATGTGGATCTGCATGCGAACAAATAGAATAACAGAAGCACCATAAGCATGTATCTCATCCTGCAACTTCACAAGCATTATGTTTATGAGCTCCCGTGTTTGTTTGTCATTATGCTGGATTGTGACACTCAATTTACCAGTTTCAACATTTTCTTGACAGGGTAAACATCAAGATCGAATGGCTGGAGGAAAGGAGGAGTACAATGCCTTCTTCTATTCCCTAGTATCTACTGATACACAGGTAGCTCATAGTATTAGCTCTCAGTTTTAATTCTCCCGTTTATTTTGTTTGGACCTTCCGTGCTAATAATATTTTTGAATGTCTGAGTGAAGATAATCTTGATTTCTGAAAATGCATAAGCTTATTAAAGGGTTGCTGCTTGTGCAGGAGATGTACTATTCTACTAAGAGGCAACAGTTTTTGATTGATCAAGGTTACAGCTTTAAGGTGCAGTTTTTAGCAATTCTTCTCAACTGTTATCTGAATTTTTTTCTTAGTACTTGAGATAATTCTGTGATGTCTGCACACACACAAAAACATGTACATAGTTGTGCCAGGATTGCATTGTAGTTCCTTTCAACTTTGTTGGTCATGTGTGTAACGGTGGACTTTGAAATATTGGCAGATCATCACAAGTTTACCACCAGCAGATTCCGGATCAGATCTAAGCTATCACACCCGCGACGATCAACTACAACTTCTTGGCAAGGTGAAGTTGGTTTGCTGCGTTCCTATGCAACACTTCAGTTTCTCTTTCTTGTTTGTTGGTTGAATAGTAAGAGTTTTAAGATGGTTTTCTGGGGTGTCATGCGCAGGTACTAAATGCAGGTGATGATATGGTTGGTTTGGAGCAATTAGATGAGGATATAGATGATATTGCACTTATAAAAGCACGTCGCACTATGAGATCTATGAGTCACATGTCTGGTGCTGATGGCATGGCTTACATGGAATTCACGTAATACAGCTCTCTTTTTCTCTTTAGTAAAGCTCCCATTTGTACTATGTTATATACATTATTTTTTTCTTTCTGGCTATACAGTTACGCACTTGTAATTCCTTTTCTTAACATGTATGCAGCAAGGGGAAGTATCCTGGACAGGGGCATCTTAAAAGTATTAAGCCCAAGGACCCGACAAAGCGGCACAGCTTGTTCAAAAAGCGATTTGGTTGAAATGCAGCTTCATATCTCAGGGATACTGACGATTTTACATGTTCTGTTGTTAGCACGTCAATACTTTCCCGAGCCTGATAAGAACACTCGAGGAAAAATCAGAGAAATGTATATAATGTTCGGAAGATTCAAATTCTTGAACTATGTAAAATCTCTCATCTCATCAAATCTGACATTTATTTTAGTGAGGGTTGCCCTAGTACTAGACAAATGGACATTGCTAATATCCTTGGTGTCAGCATGTAAACGATAAGTATCTCGGATATCTTAGGACAGACTTTCTGAAATTGTAAAACCCATGATATATGTTCCTCCACATGGGCTTCTGCTATGCTGAGTTGCAGAGTGGATATGAAACACGGTTGTTTTTGGGCTACTGGCTACTGAAAAAACATCCAGATTTTAAAGGATCCTTGGCTGCCTGATAGTAATTGTCTGGTTGGAAGAGGAGTTGTTTGTCTACTGGTATCAAGTACGCGTGTGAGCTAATTTTGGAATTTAGAGCTTATAAATTTTGTCAAGTTCAGGGACATTTAACCTTTAATTTTCAGCATTGATTATATGTTAACATAATACTGCAAACTTTCCTGTAACCCTTGGTTTAATACTAATATTGACAGAGATGGGATTGCCATGGGCTGGGATGTGCTATGCAGCATAGTAATCTGGAAAGCCAAATGCAACCATGTGTCCCAGTGAAAAAGAGCCGAACAAAGTTAACAGCTTAATACAGCAACCAGCACTGTCTAATTCCTTATGCCTTCTGATGCGAAAGCTTTACTTTGACCCAATGCAAGATGAACTCCTACAAATAAATCCTATAAATGCAGCTCTATCAATGCTCCCAGAAACTTGTGCCCCTGCAATGAGACTGAACTTTGATGATGCAGGAAACTGCAGAGAATCTATCAGGGGAGAGTGAGTGGGCATAGAATTCGAAAGAACCTACTCACAACTTACTTGCAGCAATCATCTTGGTGATATATAACAAAACTATTCTAAACAGCAAATAGGACCCCTCACCTAAAGGTATATATATAAGCATCTTTCTTCAACCTTTGCCGAGAAAACCCAAATATCTCGTACGAGAAGCAGCAGCCGCAACAGCTATGTCAGACCTCCTACTTCCAAAAGATATCCAGGTAGAGATTTTTCTAAAGTTACCACTGAATTCAATCTTAACTTGCAAGTGTGTATGCAAACCATGGCGTCAGTTGATCTGTAGCCGTGAATTTGTTAAGAATCGCTTGAATCGCAGTATCCAGGGAAACAACCGTAATGTCATAGTCAGCGCTAACCACCAGTTTTTCCTTCCAGAAGTTTACTCTCTGGATAATGCTTCAATATCGAAGGCATCATCACAATCCTTTTCTTGGAATGGATCAGCTAAGACAGATTTTCCATTTCAAGATAACAAGAGATTTGATTGCGTTGAAATTTTGGGTTCATGCGATGGTTTGATTTGCTTAATGTTGATGGTTTTTAGCTTAGGTTGAAATCGTAAAACCTTACATCCGATGTGACGTCACCTGTATGAAACAAGACCGTGAGTGCTAACCTCTCCACCGGCGTATTTATTGAGCCGTTCAATATACTTACATGAAATTTATCCAGATTGGCGAATGTAGCAACCATCCCGGATGTTCAGAATTTGGCGCCGCCTATATTCACTTAATATAAGTTCATTTGAATGCCTTCTATGCTATGTTCTCCTACTGAACCCTTAATGTTGATATGGCATGACGATTAGTGTTCACTCGCAGCCAGAGTAGCACAATTTCCAAATATCAAGGATAAGGTCTTTGCATAAGGTATTCAATCAGAAAAAGCATCTTGCTCTCGAAATGAACTTAAAAGAACTCTGTGTACACACATAGAATTCAATCAATTTCCCTGACTAACTTGCGGAAGTTAGGGTTTTGCGCCTCGCATAAAGATATCGACCTTGCTTGTCGAAATTAAACCTAGCAAACTAGGTAATTAATCCGCCATGGGTTAGAAGGTGCAAAACCTTGCTCGTAATCGAAATGTGGAGCCAGCTGCAATGAAGAAGGGAGGCGTGGCCATGCCTTAGGCTAACCGGCGCCACTTGCCATTGGCCACGCCCCTTCCTAAACCGGCCCTATTTCTCTCGACCAATCGTGTCGCCTTAAATTAGCCACGCACACATAAGTTGTGGATGAGCCCATACTTTCCATCGACCAATCAGGTCGCTCTAAATCCGCCACACTCACTGTAGTGTAGTGCGCCTTGTGTTTGGCCGCCCCTTTCCTCGGCCAATCAAGTCGCTCCAAACTTGCCACCATACATTAAAGGCCAAACGCACCCTCGCCGTGCCACCATACTAATCGGCAAGCCAAACACGCCTTACCACAAAAACATATTGATCTGCATGCCAACATGCCACTGCGGTAGCATGCCACTTTGGCCTTGGCCACGCCGCCAAGCCCTAATTCTTACCACGACGCTAAATCCCGGCCTTTGGCCACGCCCGCCAAGCCCTAATTCTTACCACGACGCCAAATCCTGGCCTTGGCCACGCCCGCCAAGCCCTAATTCTTACCACGACGCCAAATCCTAGCCTTGGCCACGCCTCCAAGCCCTAACTCTTACCACTTGCGCCAAATCCTAGCCTTGGCCGCCAAGCCCTAACTCTACCACGGCGCCAAATCCTAGCCTTGGCCACGCCGCCAAGCCCTAATTCTTACCACGGCGCCAAATCCTAGCCTTGGCCACGCCTCCAAGCCCTAATTTTGGCCACGGAGCCAAACCTTAGCTTTGGACATGCTACACTGCCACGGCGTGGCCATGCCACAACGCTACTAGCATGTCAGCCATGCTACACCACCGGCATGCCGCTATGCCGCGGCTACGCCATTAGCATGCCGTTATGCCATGGCTACGCCACCGCATGCCGCTATGCCATGGCTCCATCATGCTCTATTATGCCAATGGAGCCACTTCGCTATACAACAAGATGCGGCCATAATCAATGGCCACTCTTCCTCATGAGATGCAATCTCAAACCATCCAAGTTCGCCATCGAATCAAGGACTTACGGCAAGTCCCGTGAAACCCTTACGCCGCGGCTACGCTGTGCGCCACTATGCTAATGGCGCCACTTTGTTACACAACAAAGATGTGGCCATAATCAATGACTACCCTTCCACATGAGATGTAATCTCAGCCATTCAAGTTCGCCACCAAACTGACGGACTTGTGGCAAGTTTTAGGCAGCCGACCAAGGCAAGCCTAATTGCATCACATGCTATTTTACTATGGCAAAGTCTCCTGACTTTGAATTGCTACACATAGCAACCTGCTACACGTTTTCCACGAAAACACTCCTAGATATCAAACATGTCACAAACTCGGGGGATACTCATCTGGGTATTAGTCCAGTGGTTTACAGCGTCGGCTGTGCAATGCGCCCTGCTACAATAAAGTGTCATGAAGTAGACAATTAGTGGTGGTGAAAAGTAATGGTGTAAACAATTCATTTCCTTCATCATGGAAGCGTAATGATTGATCTGTTACACAAATTCACTTCCTCATCATGGAAGCATAACGTCCGATTGCTACATCGTTACTCTATTCTTCCACCACTTAATCGTTTCCACTTCCTACGAGACCAGGGTACGTTTCAATATGACTTGTATAAATAGGCTTCACCTATTTTCACCAAACAACAAGTTTTGGTCGGCAACAACACAATATCTAGAAATCACCTAATAGCTTTCCATTCTGCTAGCCAGTTCTATTTCCACATACAAGTCATATACAACCACACCATCAGAATTAGCAATTCTGGTCTCAACACTCTATTCTCTTACCTCCATAAGACCAACCCTTCTCCTTCACTTTGTGTCCGAAGAAATCCTGGAACGGCCATTTCTTGGTTAGGCCAGGATTGTACAGATTGATCTCTCGAATCAAAAGTACTCCCGTGCAGTGCATTGTTTAGGGTTTAGATTCGTTTCTCATCCACACACCGAAATTACCAAAATCATCATAAATGGTTTTTCTCCCACAAACAATTGGCGACCACAGTGGGAGGTCAAATCTCTCGGTTGCAACTCAATTTCCAGAAGATGGGAGGTCTTAGAACCGAGTCCGTGATCCCAAATTCCGCTCCGACTCTGGCGAATGGGGATGTCTCTTTCCCCAGCACAACACTTAATGGCGCAGCCGATGGAGGAATTCCACGGTTGGTTGAATTGGCACGAGTTCAAGAAATCCACACAAGGAACATGGACCTGATGAAGGAGACGATAAACATCATACTTAACTTTCTTATCGATTTACATCGATTTGAGCGGTTCACCCGCCCTGAATTCCAACACCTGGGACCGACGCCCCGCATGATCATTCTCAAGTCAACACCTTCACCACCAATCGAGACCAGGTGAACCACACTACACCAAAACATCCGATTTGGGACTGGATACACGTTGCAATGAATTTCACCAACGCAGTATATCTCATGGGAATATGGCGAGCAAATTTGGGTGCAACGCTAAAATCCGTTGGGCAAATTAATTTGTGTAACGCATAAAAACGTTGGTCAATCGGTTTACCAACGTTTGTTAAGCAACGGATTCTTTAATTTGTGCACGGTTACAATAATTTAGGAAACGATTACTCTAATCTGAGCAACACTTATATACGTTGAAAACCCGTTTATGGTAAAAATAAATAAATTCAGCCGATAATTCGGGTATAAAAATAAATTCACGATAATTCTGTAAAAAAAAAATCCGACGATAATTCCTAGCAAATTTATGGTTAGATCCACATTTCGTCCGCTTCACTGCATAACAAAAGAAAAGCAACAGCTGGTGAGATTCACATTTCGTAACCTAGTGTAAGTTTAAAACAATAATAGATATATGTTCCATTCACACAAGTCACAACCTGCAATTGTAGAAGAGAAAACCTATCAACGAATTTCAATAATTACCAGATGCATGTTCACAAATCTTTAAGAAAAAGAGTTCAACTTTGATCAGTTCATGTGAATGCACACCTGGAACAAGGAAAAAGAGGGCGGAGTGAAAGCACTTCAGCCATGATACCTTCCATAGCCCACATATATGGAGAAGGAATATTTGACCTATTAAATTATAATCAAATGAGGATCGGCATTATATGAAAACATGGTACAAAAGACGATCATATGCACCAATCATGGAATTGTATGATAGTGACTGGAGCAGAACTTCGTGGAGCTCGATACATGACATATGCATATTTTTTAGGATCACAAGATGCATTCGAAGACACAGGGAGGCTAACATCAGCGTGAAAACCAAATAGAACTAACTCGCGAGTGGAGACATATTCGTCAGGTAAGGCTACCGGGAGCAAACTTCTCGAGCAAGACCAAAATCTACAACTTTAATCGGTCTTTTGTAACCGACAAATTCTCTCGCCAAATTTAAGTGTACGATAAAATTAGACAATGTTCATTTAGAAAAGGGAAAAACACAACCACTTACATGAGCAAGACCTATAAGAGAAATATTGCGAAGTTCAAGACAAGTTCGTATCGCATATGAAACAAACATTATTTCATATAATGTGATTTCACAACCACAAAACAAAAGATAAACCTCATTACCAGGCTTAAGGTCGCGATGAAAGTATCCACGTAGGGCATATATGCAAGAGCTTGAAATACTTGAAAACGCCTGGGCCAGATTTCCAGTACTTTTACTGGGAAGAGCTTCACCTTATCTTTGATAAGTTGATACAAGTTTCATTCCTGAAATAAACGTAGTACGCCGGACAGTTATTAGATGCCCTCACATGACTTAAGGACACAAAACACACATAAATATTCTTGAAAAAGCATACCATGTACTCAAACACGAAATACAGGATGTCGTTCTCTCTTATGAATTCCTTGAGCTTCACAATATTGGGGTGGTTCATCTTTCGTAATGACTGCAAAAAACAATTAGTAAGTGCAGATCCTCAGATTAGAGAAGAACTAGAATATAGAGAGCCGATACTACCTTAACTTCCCGCAGGTTAATGCACTCTTCCCAAGAATAATACTTTCACTTCATCTTCTTTATTGCAACCTTCAACGAAATAAATCAACAAGAGAGGACACAATCAAGACCAATTCTAGCATTGTTACTTCACCATGAAACATCAAATGGACCCAACCAAGAGAAGAAAAAAACAAGTATCAAATAGACATACAACTTCCCAGTTTGCTTATTTAAAGCATGATAAACGCTTCCAAATGTTCCATCACCAACTTCCTTGATAATCTTACATCCATAAAGATCAAGAGAAAACATTAAACCCCATAAAATGTTCCAGTAACATAAACATGTATAAGGAACTTAGCTCACCTATCCATTTTTCTTGGCGCATATCACACAACCGGTTCCAAAACTTTGACACTTACTTATTTGAATCGAGAAAAAAAAATGCGTAACTTGTGTTTAAACAAGTGACATCCCACGATACAGCCTAAGGAAATACTACTAAGGAAAAACATTGAAAAGTAGAGAGCCCTTACCAAAGAAGAAGAATGATAGAAAATCAATGTCAAGAATCGGTACAAAAAATGGTGCAAGGAAATTACTACTAAGATACTTCAAGGAACCAACTTGAAATTACTCACTCGTGCTGCATTTAGTACTCGCCTTCCCCTATTCCGTTCTCAGCCGTGGTAGATTCACGGCACCAAAAACGACATCGACATGAGTACCACCCATCGGGAATTTACATATCAACGTTATCAGTTACAGATGACAACTAAATAAGAAAATGGTAAATTAGATAACACCTCAAAACATTTTAAGGAAAGCAAAGTATGAATGGTATAAAAGAATTGCTCAAAAAAAATAAAAAAATCAAGTAAAGATGTCGAAAAATATCTGAGCATTACCAAACTTCGGATTCGGATAGCATGGTCTATTAACTCAAGTATCAAATCACGTGACCTCACTGACATAGTTGTCTCTTGTGGTCTATTAACTCAAGTATCAAATCTTCGCTTACTTACATCAAAATCAAAAGAAAAGAACGAGAAATGAACGTATTCATATTTATTGCCGGTGAGAGGGCAGTATCTTCCTATTTCTCTCTAGTAATGACTGTGTATATGACTGTATGAGTGTACTAGCATCAACCACAAGAGACAACATATCGTTGATGCATTATTTGATGCAAAGCGACGCACAAAAGGGAGAATATGCCTTTTCTTTTGATTGTATATGACTACTAGCAATCATAATTTGATGAAAAACCTAATGATGTCCCATCTATCCACTATGGATTGCTGCATAACAAAGCAAATGTTCGGTTTACCTCCGCTATACGATTGACAGTAGATCAAGAGAAGGTTCAAAGCAAAACCTCAATATACTCTACATGAGATGCAAGCTTTACAAAAAGAGTCCTTAGACTCGAACAAGATGCTATCAAGGAACCCGAAATACACCCCAAAGAGGTTCTAATTCTCATCACGTGGATAGAAGTCTTTGTACTTGTGGAAAAGACTTCTCAAATGATCCCGATTGCCTAAATTTCACATTTTGTGTTCTAGTGTTCTCTTGGCTATGAGTGGTCGGGCCGCAACATAAAGGGAAAATATAGAATTGATGAACTAGAAAGTGAGATGAGTATAACCAACTTTGCTAGCTGTTAGCTCCAGTAATCATTCTTTGGAATAATTTCAGTGTCTCCAAGCCAATTTGACAAACTACTTAATACTGCTTTAATAAAATAAGTAATTGACATCTTCCGCATAGAACTAAACACATACACACACAGTGATTAGATACATTCACTCCCCTCTTGGTCAGCTAGCTCATGACTCATGACTTACAAAAACAATAACTCTCTAGAGCCTGAAACGTGAACTGAGAGACAGAAACCATACTGATTTTGCAGTTAAGCATATGATACTAAAAAATGGTTAATACTTTATACTTTGCGGTTTCAATTCACAAAATCCACAAGCTAGCATGTTTTATAAATGAGATATATATGGAAGCACAAAAAATGTTGGTCACTCGCTCGTGTCTAACGGATTATTGACTTAAAATGTTAAGTAAATAATATGTCCGACACAAGCGAGTGGCCCATTATACTAATAAAGATGGACATATATCATTCCTCATAACAAGGGAAAATGCATTGTATCAGCAACCATAACTTTGGCGAAAGTTCCCTTTTGTGTTACTCCATCATAAGAATCACTATACATTTGAAACTGTCTACAACATCTCTGGGTGTGAGACTTTCAACCCCGATTCGAATGTATGCGATATTTAAGAAATCAAAATAGATTCACCAAACACAAGGTTGGAGAAAATTTCAAATGTAAAATACTGCTTTACCATGAAGTAGACACAAAATGGAAAGGCTCGCCAAAGTTGTTAATGACTCAATACTGCTCCACTAAAAATAAGTAATTGACAACTTCCGTATAGAAAACACCCCAACAAGTGATTAGATACATATATTCCCCTCTTGATATAGCCCATGACTCGATGGCTGGTAATATGTTTTTTCTGAACTAAGCACCACATGAATTAATTCGGTTAAATTGTACTAATGAAGCATCAAAAATGACCAGCTTGAATCAGTTCACTCTTTAACATGGATTTGAGGCTTTTTGGATGACAAATTCATACATGAAAGTTTTCACATCTTGGATCTCCGAACCATAAAACTATAAGATAAAATCAACTCGATCAACTTCGACTAACCGTAATTCATACTACATCCAGCAAGAACAAATCAAACAAGTGACTTTTTGAAATCAAGCAGCAAGAGATTGATAACTAAAATAATTATTTTACCCTAAAAATAGCTCACAAATCATCATAAACATTCAAAACATCAAAGCATAACACACCCATGCCTTGAAATTCTACATAATACCAAAAAAAAAAAAAATGCGAGTAGAATACCTAACTTCAAAACATCAAAGTAAAACCCTTAACTTCAAAACATCAAAACAACTTCAATAAACAAATTAAACTGAAATCTAAATGTACCCATGCTTTAAATTACATGTGAATTGTACATGCAACAAGACACAACTTCACAAAGTTAGGTCAAGAAATAGATCGTAAGATAACTAACAAAATCAAAATTAAACAACAAGTATAATGGTTTATACCGATTATAATCAACTATCGATGAATTGATTTCGGATTTTATGAATTGATTTTGATTTCGATTCTAGGTTAGAAAATTTTCGGGGTTCTAGAGAATAGATCGAATCGAGATTTCTAGATATTGATTACTGAAACTCAGGTTTGATTTGTTAGTAAAGCTCAAGAGTTTTGGATTTGATTGTGAATTTGAGAGAAAGGTTTTCGTCTGGGGGTTTTGGTCTCTCGAGGGTTTCCTTGTTCTCTGAAAGATAGAAAAAACGAGAGAGAGAGAGAGAGAGAGAGAGTGAAAAAACGAGAGTAATAACTATAATTCGGTGAAATAAGAGAGAGGGAGAGTAATAAAATATTTGTGGCTGAAAAATTTGAGAGAAAATTAAAGTTTTAATGAAAAAAATGAGAGGGAAGATGATTTTGGTGAAAAATTAGGGGGAAATTTTTTTTTGATTCAAGTTTAGGAGGGAGGATGATTTTGGTGAAAATTTGAGATGGAAATATTTTGGGGAACCAATTTTAGGATTTTTCTAAAAAAGAAAAATAATAAAAAAAAATTAAGATTATATAAAAAAGACTACTAAAAGCCCATGAAAATGTCCGATATTACAAAATTACCGACAGTGCCCAACGTTTTTACACGTTTCACAAATGTTTCTCCATTAGTTTTATTTAACAAACCAAAATTATTTATTTTGACCAACGTATTTTTTGGTGTGCAACGGATATTGACGTTGCTCAGTGGTGCAACGCCAATATCCGTTGCACACCTCCGAAACTGATATGTTGGAAAATACAGGATATGGTGTAGTGCCAGGAAGCAGCTGTGTTGGTGGAAAGTTTATGCGAACTTCTACACCTTTCAAAGGACCAGCGAGCGGAGACATTTACTGCGATTAATCAAATAGCGGAGATATTTCTTGATGCGTATTTGGTTCCTTTACGCTCGGAGGCTTCAAGAATGTCAGAAATGTCCGTCAACAATGTTACATTTACTGAAGACGACATGATAGCAGAAGAGGGAAATAACCGAGCCCTGCACGTCACTACTCGCATCAAGGATTCAGAGTTCAAAAGGGCCCTTATCGACACGGGGGCGTCCTCCAATGTTATTACTCTCAGAACACTCAGGACAGCCAAGGTGCGGCCAAGTAAAATTGTATGACACCTACCAT
This sequence comes from Papaver armeniacum, assembly GCA_023531295.1. Taxonomy (NCBI): domain Eukaryota; kingdom Viridiplantae; phylum Streptophyta; class Magnoliopsida; order Ranunculales; family Papaveraceae; genus Papaver; species Papaver armeniacum. Next base: position 87,854 of record JAJJWW010015535.1, read on the forward strand.
GATGACAGATTTCAAAGGCAACCTAACCAAAGACGTATGGATACATCAACTCGAATCTGTCGGTAGGACCAATCTAGTCAAGGTAAAGTTCGAGGTAATCGAAAAGGAGCCGACTACCACATGATATCGGGAAGACCGTGGCTCCACGATAACAGGATCATTCCTTCAACATATCACCAATGCCTAAAGACCATGTTGGATGAAGAAGTTATTCGCATTCCCACGTCATTATCTCCTTATGCACCAATATGAGGTATGGAGATGTTCGAACCAAAGGAAATTCGCGGGACTCATCAGGCAAATTTCTTTGCACTCCACTCCCTACATGGACATCAATCGAAGAAGAGGACAGGCTCACATCGCTGCACCAAGAGACTCAATCTCGCTCCATCCCTCCAAAATAAAAGCACGCCAATTTCTCTTCATCAAACGGAAATATGACTCATGCTCATACCAAGCGAGAGCGAGATTTTATTGCAAGTCGTGACGAAAAAGTGAAAACCGTATATCGGCGTCGCTGTTATAAATTAGCAGGGAAGACTACCACCCAGTCTCTCCGCCCAATGGAATGCAATCACAGCAGCGAGCCACAAGAGGGGGTGACGGATGCACCACGACAAATGCAGATTTAACCAACTCCACCACGCTGATGAACTCAAGTTGTCAACATTGGAAGTGAGGAATCTCCACGGCATGTCTCCATCAGCTCAACTCTATGTGCCGACGAACGCAAAAACTTGTGGACCTTCTTAAGGAATATCAAGATGTATTCGCGTGGGACGACGAGGAAATGCCTGACCGGATGAGAAACTTGTCACTCACCATTTACATATAATACCCTTGATCCAAACCAATCAAACAATCTCCGAGATAGTTTAGACACGACGATGGAAGAACGAGATCAAGACCAAAGTTCAAAAATTACTAGCCGCTGGTTTCATCAAACCCATTCACCATCCCACCTGGTTGGACAATGTGGTTCCAGTAAAGAAGAAGAATGGCCAAATCAGGTGCTATGTTGACTTTAAGGATCCGAACAAATGCTGCCCCAAGGACGATTTTCCTCTCCCTAACATTGATATGATGGTAGACGCCACCAGTGGACACGGTATGTTCTCTTTCATGGACGGGTACAATGGCTACAACCAAATAAAAATGTACGAGCACGACGCAAATAAGAAAGCTTTTCGAACTTCTCTCGAAAACTTTTACTATACCGTGATGCCTTTCAGTTTGAAAAATACTGGCGCCACCTACCAACGCGCCATGACCGTAATTTTCCATGATATGATGCATAAGCAAGTTGAAGACTACGTGGATGACATAGTGGTTAAATAAAAAACCCGGGCGGCCCATACAGAGGTTCTTCGACGGGTGTTTGAAAGGTTCTTGAATACAAACTAAAGATGAATCCTTTGAAGTGTGCCTTTGGCATATCTTCGGGCAAATTTCTAGGTTTCCAGGTGACCGCCGAGGGAATCAAAGTCGAGCCAGCCAAAACCCAAGCTATCCTCACGATGCCACCTCCACAAACTGTGAAAGAACTCTAGAGCTTCAAGGGTAAGGTAAACTACATCCGGCGTTTCATACCGGGTTTATCTCAGCTTATTGCTTCATTCACCCCCTTGCTGAAGAAAAGGGCAAGTTTTGTTTGGACGATACTACAACAAGAGGCTTTTAGAAGATTCAACAGACATCGTCATCCCCACCGTCATGAAATCTCCCCGCACAAGGAAGACCGTTGTGTCTTTAGACCGCTTTTAGTGATACTACCGTTGTTTGAGCTCTTCTCGCCCAAGAAGATGATGAAGGAATTGAGCACCCTATATACTACTTCTGGCCGGATTTTGAGGGATACCGAACTCGATACCCTAAGGGTAAAAGTGTGCCTAGCTCTAATTCACTCCATTCGTAAGTTTAGGCATTATCTTCTCTCAAACAAGGTGGTGCTGATATCTAAGTCCGATCCTGTGAAGTTCTTACTTTCAAAACCGGCCTTGATAGGAAGGCTAGCCAAATGTCTCCTCCAAATGTCGAGTTTGATATAACGTGTGCTTTCCCAAAAGCTATCAAAGGACAAGCTGGCCGCAGATTTACTAAATAGCCTTTCCCGTGAGAGGGTACCACAAAGACTGCACGAAGATCTTCCTGGAGAATTTCCGGAAATCTCTTTTGTCAAAGAAGAAGCGTGGATACTATTTTTCGATGGCTCCGCCACCCCTAGAAATAATACCGGAGGAGTATGTGTGGTTATAATATCTCCAACCGGTGAAGTTTTCACGTATTCCTTCAAGCTAGACTTTTATTGCACCAACAATTCACCAGAATATGAAGCCTTTCTCACAGGGTTGTCATTAGCCAAGCAAGCTGGAGCCACACATCTGGAAATAAGGGGTGATTCTAAATTACTAGTTAACCAGATGAACGGAGTATACACACTGAAAGAGGTGACACTGGCCCCGTATAGATCCGAGGCACAAAAGCTGCTAAGTTACTTCGCTGACGCGATCATAACACATGTTGGCCGTAACAACAACAGACATGATGATTGCCTAGCTACATTAACATCAAAGCTGCAGTTCGAAGGTTCAGAAGAAACCCTGACTGTGAAGAGACGAACTGTGGCATCAACATGGCTTTCGCAATTTAAGGGGACTGAAGCCAGCGAATGGAGAACACCGATTATTCAAGAACTTAACAGCTCGCTTTCCCAAGGAAAGGTCGGCCTCAAAACCTTGCAAAACTTCTTCATGCTTCATGGGATGTTATACCACCGGAACCTAGATGGTTCCATGTAAAAATTCCTCGGAAATGAAGAGGCACAACAACAGCTTAACCGTATTCATAGCGAAATTTGCGGACAAGCGTTGGTGGTAACACTTTATCGTCGCCTCAATGCCTTGGCTTCTACTGGCCAGAAATGGAGGCTCAATCTCGATTGCTCCAAGGATCTTGCTCCAATTGCCAAGCATCGCCACATCAATTTGAAGTTTTTACTGTTGACCACGTTGGGGACTGGCAAAATCCGTACATCAGTTATCTTCGCGCCGACGTACTCCCTGCAAGCAAGAAAGACGCAACCAAGGTGAAGAAAAGTTCCAAGAGATTCATACTCCATGAAGGAATCCTGTATCGAAAAAGTTTTGGAGGAGATTTATTACGATGCTCCGGGCGAGCCGTAAATCCCAATCATGCCAAAGAAATGCACGAAGGCGAGCACCAAGGGAAAAAGAAGTTGTTCTCCAAATACACGAGCGATACTACCGGCCGACCATGGAGGACGATGCGTTGTTTTTTTGTTCAAAGATGCCATAAATGTCAAATTCATGGAAATCTTATCCACGCACCTCTACTCCCCCGCATTCTAAGTAGTCCGTGGCCGTTTTATAGCCGGGGACTCGACATCATTGGGAAGATCAACCCGCCATCATCAAAATAGCATGAGTATATAATAACCGCAACAGAGTATTTCACCAAATTGGTCGAAGCCATCCCTTTACGAGGGACTACTGGAGCCACCATTGCAGCGTTCATTAAGGAATATATCATTTGTCATTTCGGCGTGCCCAAACACATCATCACTGAAAACGGCACTCCTTTTGCCAACAAGCAAGTATGGGATTTACTTGAAGAATATGGAATTAAACAAGTCTTCTCCACTATTTACTACCCCCAAGGGAATGGGCATGCCGAAAGCACCAACAAGACTCTAATTCGAATCCTCAGTCGGACAATGCACGATAACCCTCGGACATGGCACGAACAACTGCCAATGGCGCTTTGGGCATATATGACATCACCAAGGAGCTCTATTGGCGCCTCCCCCTATTCTCTCGTCTACGGCTCAGACGCCATTCTCCCCAGTAAATTAAAATCCCATTGGCTAAGATTTCCAAGGCAAATGAGTTCAATGGAATGAAGCCGAAACAACAAATTCCGGGGTAGCGGAGCTAGATACTTTGGATTCCGTAAGAGATAAAGTAAGAAGATCACGCGCAAGCAAACAAAAAATAGAATTTCCCGAGCATACGACAAACCGTGAAACCTCGAGTTTTTCAAGTAGGGATCCGTGTCAAGACCGCCAAACACATCCAGCAAGACATGTCAGCGCCAAAATTCTCCCCAAAATGGGAAGGGCCTTATGTGGTCACCAAAGCGTATAACTGTGGATACTACAAGGTCATCAAGGAATATGGAGGCAAACCGGAAACAATCATCAATGGAAAATGGCTCAAGGCATACTACGCCTAACCCTTACCCCACCTCTCGCCGTCTCATAGCACGGCTAGCCAAGCATTTTTCTGTTTCCTTCACATCCCAGTTATCAAATTTCATTTAGTCAAAGCATATTGATGAAAATTATCTTATTTCTCCAAAACCAAGACAAAAAATAAATAAAATATACATATGTTCGAGACTAGAAAGAAAACCAGCGCCTCACAACTACATAACTCGTAAAAGCCCGTCCAATAGATTGTAATTCCTTGAAAGCATCATCTTCAACCTGTTTTGATATCTTTCATCCTACTCTTTAAGTCTTGGATAACCTTTTCCACCTTTTGGGATTCCACAAACCACAGAGCCTTCTCCTCTTCCAAAATGGATTTTGTGGCAGAACGACGCGTTGGCAAGAATACCGCTCATGTCAACCTTCACAATGAATTTTAAACTCAAGGGATTCACGTGTAGACACCATGTTTTCCCACCTTTCAATAGTTGATTCCGTGACGTCGCGGATGGATGTGCCTTCAATTTCAACAATCATAGGCAGGAGACAAATCAATATGGTAACAAAAGCAGACGAGCAATGCTACACCACGTTCCTGGTGGCAATATGGCCATATCTTCTCCATATTTTCGTATACAGAGTCACGAATCCTTTTCGCACTAGGAATTTACCAACGCTTCGATAGCTAGAAGATAAACACTTCATGCGGATTTAAAATGACAAACCGCATTGGGATATTCATGGCAAGAGATACCCAAATCAACATTTTCCATATCTGCAGCAGTCGGTGTGCTAGGATTCGAAGAAAGGGCGGCCGATCATCATCATCGACAACGGTAACACATGTTCCAGATGGATATCTCTCGCACAAAAGAAACTCTTTTCTCACTCACCGGTGGTAACAAACAAATATCTATTGGTCAATGAAAAACGTATTAAAAGTATGATGTTCTTAACTCGGATGATCCGGACGGGGAGTTGTCGCTAATCATGCCGCCTGCGTTTGACCGAAGAATATAGCCGACTCGAAGATGATTTGCTTCGCTCGACATGAGAAAGGAAATATGGATTCAACAGAAAGTTTTGTCTTGAACTAAGAAGGATAACCTAATTGCACCAAAGATATATACCGCAGAAACCCTAAAGAGAAACGGATGCTGAGCAAACACAATGAGTTTACACGGCGGCCAAAAATCAGCCTCAACCAGGTGAAGTCTCTCGTTGAAACCCTAATGTAGAACGGGAGAAAACGGTCAGATAGCCAAAAGAGCGCAGCCTTCACCGCTCGAAGCCCCCAATCTCCGCGTGCTCCACTGCACAAGCAGTGCAATCTCCGCCCGCTCCACATCCTAGCAAGTAACGCCATGACTCCAGCACTCCGTAATCAAAGCCTCACTATCTCTGCCCATTTTGCGAAAAACGCCGGCTCCATCTTCACTGTTTGGTAGCCAATGTTCAAAGTGTTGTTTCCACCATTCCACGGACCTAGCCAAAACGGAGCCATCTTGGCCATTCAAATCAGCGCCATCTACCTTTCCTATCCAAACAAGTGCCCATTCCGTGGGCCAAGTTGCAATGTCACCTCGCCGATCAATAGCCAAGTTTCGCCGACGCCAACGCCCTATGGCCAAGACAGAATCACGCATATCCGCCAACACAGAGATCACGGATTCCTCATGCCTTCCGCTAAAGGTTAGTTGAATTTCCTCGGCAATCTCTTCACGTCTTGCTTTCGATTTTACTCTTGTATGTCACCATCTCATGCTTACCCCGCAACAATGCCAATGTTACGTGCTAAGCGTGGGACTTAATGTTGATGGTGGTTTTTAACTTAGGTTGAAATTGTAAAACCTTACATCCGATGTGACGTCACTATGAAGGAAATGGTGTCGTGAGTGCTAACCTCTCCACCGGCATATTTATCGATTCGCTCAATATACTTACATGAAATTTATCCAGATCGGCGTAATGTAGCAACCATCCCGGATGTTCTCAGAATTCTGGCGCCTCGCCTATATTCACTTAATATAAGTTCATTTGAATGCCTTCTATGCTATGTTCTCCGGCTGAACCCTTAATGTTGATATGGCATGACGATTTGTGTTCACTCGCAGCAGAGTAGCACGAATTTCCAAATATCAAGGATAAGGTCTTTGCATAAGGTATTCAATTAAAAAGCATGTCGTTCTCGACAATGAACTTAAAAGAACTTTGTGTCAACACATAGAATTCAATCAATTGCCTGACTAACTTGCGAAAGTTAGGGTTTTGCGCCTTGCACAGTATATCAGACCTTGCTTGTCGAAATTAAACCTAGGCAAACTAGGTAATTAATCCGCCATGGGTTAGCAGTGCAAAACCTTGCTCAAAATCGAAAATAGGAGCCGCACAAGAGTAAGGGAGGCGTGGCCATGCCTTAGGCCAACTGGCGCCACTTTCCATTGGCCACGCCCCTTCCTAAACCGGCCCTATTTCTCTCGACCAATCGTGTCGCCTCAAATTAGCCACGCGCACATAAGTTGTGGATGGGCCCATACTTGCCATCGACCAATCAGGTCGCTCTAAAGCCGCCACACTCTCACCAGAAGTGTAGCCGCGCCTTGTGTTTGGCCGCCCCCTTTCCTCGGCCAATCAAGTCTCTCCAAACTTGCCACCATACATCAAAGGCAAAACGCACTCGTCAGTGCCACCATACTAACTGGAAAGCCAAACGCGCCTTACCACGCCGCCAAGCCCTAATTCTTACCACAACTCCAAATCTTAACCTGGCCACGCCACCAAGCCCTTATTCTTACCACATCGCCAAATCCTAGCCTTGGCCACGCCGCCAATCCCTAATTCTTACCACGACGCCAAATCCCAGCCTTGGCCACGCCGCCAAGCCCTAATTCTTACCACGGCGCCAAATCCTAGCCTTGGCCACGCATCAAGCCCTAATTCTTACCACGGTGCCAAATCCTAGCCTTGGCCACGCCGCCAAGCCCTTATTCTTACCACGACGCCAAATCCTAGCCTTGGCCACGCCGCCAAGCCCTAATTCTTACCATGACGCCAAATCCTAGCCTTGTCCACGCCGCCAAGCCCTTATTTTGGCCACGGAGCCAAACCTTAGCTTTGGCCATGCTACAATGAAATAGCTTGGCCATGCCACAACGCCACTGACATGCCGCCATGCCACGTCGGCTATTCCACGCCTACAAGCATGCCGCTATGCCACTATGTCGCTATGGCTACGCCATTAGCATGCCGCTATGCCATGGCCACGCCATCGACATGCCACTAGCATGCCGTTATGCCATGGCTCCACCAGCGCACTACTATGCCAATAGCGCCACTTTTCTATACAACAAGATGCGGCCATAATCAATGGACACTCTTCCTCATGAGATGTAATCTCAGCCCATCCAAGTTCGCCATCGAACCGACGGACTTGCGGAAAGTCCCGTGCAACCCGCTACATGCTACGCCAGCGCCACTATGATAATGGCGCCACTTTGTTACACAACAAAGATGTGGCCATAATCAACGGCTACCCTTCCTCATGAGATGTAATCTCAGCCATTCAAGTTCGCCACCAAACTAACGGACTTGTGGCAAGTTTTAGGCTACGACCAAGGCAAGCCTAATAGCATCACATGTTATTTTCCTATGGAAAAGTCTCTTGACTTTGACTTGCCACACATAGCAACTCGCTACACGTTTTCCAAAAAATACTCGAGACATCAAACATGTCACAAACGGGGGATACTCATCATGGTATTGGTCTGGCGGTTTACAGCGTGCGGCGTGCAATGCACCCGTTACAAGAAAGTGTCATGAAGTAGGACAATTAGTGGTGGTGAAAAGTAACGGTGTAAACAATTCATTTCCTTCATCATGGAAGCGTAATGACTGATGGTTACACGAATTCACTTCCCTCATCATGGAAGCATAACGTCTGACGGTTACACGTTACTCGATTCTTCCACCACTTAATCGTTTCCACTTCCTACGAGACCAGGGTACGTTTCAATATGACTTGTATAAATAGGCTTCACCTATTTTCACCAAACAACAAGTTTTGGTTGGCAACAACACAAGATCTAGAAATCACCCGGGTAGCTTTCCATTCTCGCTAGCCGTTCTACTTACTCCGATACAAGTCATAAACAACCACACCTTCGTAATCAATGATTCTCGGTCTCAACACTCTCTTCGCTTCCCTCCCTAAGACCAACCCTTCTCCTTCACTTTGTGACCGAAGCAAGCCTCGGAACGGCCATTTCTTGGTTTAGGCCAGATTTTGCAGATTGATCTCTCGAATCAAAAGTACTCCCATGCGGTGCATTGTTTAGGGTTTAGATTCGTTTCTCATCCACACACCCGAAATTACCCAAATCAGCAGAAACGATTTTCACCCACAAACACTTACATATGTCTGGTGCTAGCTTAAGATATGAAAATACTGTAATTTGGAATCCATCAACCAGAGAGTAAAAAAAAATACCGGAAGGTCCCGAACTAAGTTACGAATTTCTTGGAGCAATAGATGCCACTAGATATGGGTTTGGTTGATTATGTCAGGGACGATTATAAGTTGGTAAAAATTAATATTAATAGTGTAAGAGCTTATGTGTCGCTAGACAATTGCTCAGAGATTCTTTTTTAATTGAATTCTTCTCTTCTTACAATGACCATTCATCGCTCTTGTTTTTATAGAGAATACACCCGACATTACAGTGTATGACTAACGTGCACTTCACTAACTAACGTACACTAACCGACTAACATACACTCGGTAGTAACAACTTAGGCATTACAAATATCTTTCAACACAAGGACTATTGTATCCGTAGTACTTTGATCAGGTGATTCTCTAACCCCCATGAGTCAGGGTCTTTGGAGAGACAACGAGCTTGGATCAAACAAAGCAAACTTTTTAGTAGATAAGCTTTTGGTCAAAATGTCTCGCTAACCGATCATGAGTGCTTATATACCGAGACAATTGCTTACTAGCAACCAATTCCCCGACAAAGTGAAAAGCAATTTCGATATGTTTCATCCGTTGATGAAAGATTGGGTTTGCATGAGATATGTTGCTCTAAATTGTCACACCAGGCGGAACTCTGGGAGAAGAGAAATGCAATTAGGTCATCAAGGATTGAATCCATAGCAGCTCGGATGTAGCATCAAGAATCGCACGATATTCGACTTTGACTAGACTTGGAGACAGTTTTTCTTAGAGAACACCAAGATATTAGATTAGGACCCATATAAATTGCCATTCCACTTGTTGATCGTCATCAACGGGATCACGCACCCAATCTGCATCAGAGAATGCTTGAAGCCGCAAACTAGAAGATTTCTTAAATTGAAGGCCATATGACAGAGTACCTTTTAAATAACGCAAGATTCGTTTAACTCCCGCACCAATGAGCCTCAAGAGGAGAAGACATAAAGTGACAAGGCTTTATTCACAAAGATATGCTATGTCGAGGTCGTGTAATAGTAGCATCAGAAAGCTCCTACCTGTACTTCGTAGACTACGGGATCCTCTAAAGGTGGAGACTTAGAATCAAAAACAAAGAGATATAGGAGTTGCACACTACCGACAATTATCCATTTTTGTCTTCCGAGCAGATTACTCACATATTGTTCGGAAAGATGAACACCGGTGGCATTATGTGTCGCTTGAATACCAAGAAAGAAATGCGGATCCCCTAAGTCCTTAATAGCAAATTGAGCTCAAACTTTTAATGAGAGAAGCAATATCTCAAGGAGAACTACCGGTGACCAATATATCATCTACATAGATCAAGACATACAAAGTCAGTAGTGGCGTGAACCTTGAAAAACAAATGAAGTATCTGTTTTGGAGGCAGTAAAACCAGATTGCAGCAGAAATTGACTGAGCCTGTCAAACCATGCCCTAGGGGCTTGCTTTAAGCCATACAATGACCTCTTTAGCTTGCAAACATGATTGGGAAATTCCTTATCTTGAAAACCTGGAGGTTGACACATGTATACATCCTCAGAAAGATATCCATGTAAGAAAGCATTCTTAACATCTAATTGCTTTATAGTCCATCCTTTGTAAAGACAAATGGAGAGCATCATTCTAACTGTAGTTGGCTTAACAACAGGACTAAAGGTCTCTTGAAAATCAATTCCTTCAACCTGAGTATAACCTTTGGCAACCAATCTTGCTTTTAATCTTTCAATGGAACCATCTGATTTTCTTTTAACCCTGAAAACCCATTTACAGCCTATAATATTCAAAGAAGGATCATAAGGAACAAGAATCCATGTGCCATTTTGTAGCAAAGAAGTAATTTCATCACACATAGAAAGTCTCCAGGCTGGAATTTTGTTAGCCACAGTAAAGGAAGTAGGCACTGTAATATCTTCATTAATGATTGAACATGTTTGCAAAAACTTTAGGCTTAGTGATTCCACTTTTACCTCGGTCTTCATAGAATGAACATTTTGAACTGGTGGAACCAAAGAAGATGGTGAAGCTACTACTCGTAGTACTTTGATCATTATTTATGAATGGTGGGGAAGGCAATGAAATTTCGGATGAAGGATCGGTCATTAGAAATTATTGGAGAAACAAGACATTGTAGATAAAGTTGCATCTTGAGTGGAACTAGACATTGATGAAGAAGCACCAAAGAAAGAAGAATATGGAAATTCATGTTCAGCAAAAACAACATGTCTAGATATAATGATCTTATTTGTTAATGGATTAAAACACTTATAACCCTTGTGCATAGCACTGTAACCCAAAAAGATGCACTTCATCGACCTTGGCTCCAATTTGTGTGTATTGAAAGATCTTAAACAAGGATAGCAGGCACAACCAAATATTTTGAGAAAATTATAATCTGTCACAGATGATACAAAGTCTCCAAAGGAGATTCTCGATGCAAAGTGTTGATGTAGCAATGCATTTTATCAAAAAATTTCTTTGCCTCAAAAGCATAAGACCAATAAGAAAGTGGAAGAGAAGCATGTGAAAGAAGAGCAAGACCAGTCTCAACAATATGTCTATGTTTCCTTTCTGCTTTCCCATTTTGTGATGAGCATGTGGGCATGAAACTCTATGACCAATACCACAAGAATCTAGATAAGTAGACACATTTACGTATTCTCCTCCCAGTCAGATTGCACCATTTTAATAGAAGCATTAAATTGTTTCTCAACATAGGTTTTGAATTTGATAAAGGTAGGTAGCACTTCAGATTTGTAAGAAAGTGGATAAAGCCAAGTAAACCTACTAAATGAGTCAATGAAAGAAACATAGTACTTAAATCCATTCACCGAGCAAATTGGGGAGACCCATACATCCGTATGAATAAGATCTAAAGGACCATGAACATTATTTTGACATGGCTGAAGGAAAAGGTAGAGCATGACTTTTGCTATTTGACAATCACTACAAATAGAGGTATGCGAGATGATCATCTATAACGGTTTTAATCGAGGCTAATACATGCTTAAGAGTCTTGAATGCTTGGATGTCCTAATTTCTTGTGCCAATCATCCGAACTTGAGGTAGTGGAGTAAGCTTGCTTGAGAGGTGCAATGGGAAAGCGAAGATCATAAAGCCCATTCTTAACGAGTCCAAGAAGAAGCTCTTTGTGAGTGACCAAATCCTTGACACAAAAATGATCAGGATAAAAGCAAAAATAGCAGATTATTATCCTTTGCAAATCAAGCACCGACAACAGATTCTTAGTGATACTTGGAACATGAAGCACATTTGAAAGAGCCAATGTAGTATCATTAGAATGAAAAACAAGAGGAGCCAATATGAGTTATAAGCAAACCCGATCCATTACCAACTTTAACTTGGTCTCGAGCCTTGATATTCGAATGAAGGTTTAAATTGGACAAATCAAGTGATATGGTGAGTAAGCACCCGAGTCCTGTACCCAGGATGTAGAGGATGATGTAGGATCTTCATTATAGACTGCAAATGCCTCGAGGTTCGTAAATCCAAAATCATCATACTCGGAATACTCAGAATAGCCATCATCATAAGAAGCATTGTAAGCTTGAGGCTGTAGAAAAATCAATGCGAGAGTATCTCGTGTCACATTCATTAGACTTATGACCAAAGCTTGCGACAAATTTGACACTCCACATAATAATCATATCTCACTTGGGTGGAAAGAAATTTGAGGAACCGCTACCAAATCTTCCATTAGATCGACCTCCATTGTTAAATCTACCACCAAAATGTGAACGACCTCCAAAATTTGATCTACCATTGAATTAAACCGACCTCCTCTAGTAGAATTATAACTTCCTCTGGCAAAATTGGATCAAGTATTTCAGAACCACCATTGTAGAAATTAGGTGACCAATTTGAATTAGAGTAATTTGGTGAAAAATTACTGAACCATTGCTCATAGAAGAAGTATCAAATGATGTTGAAGAACTTGAACCATAATGAGGTTGAGGTGGATGAGCAACATTGTGCGAGAAGCATGGTGAGATCTGCGTGTGATTCAAAGAATAACACGAGATTCTTGGACAAGAGAAGACCTAGAAGATCGAGGAAGTAATCGGATTCAAATTCTTCAGTTGTTGAGTGTTAACGAGATGTTGTGAAAGAATTGAATTCTTGAGGTAAGCCTTGCAGGATATGAAACACAAGATCCTCATCGGATAGTGGACGATCAATTTGAGATAATTGATAAGCAATCGATCTAGCTTTGTTGAAGTATGTATGCATTGAATCGAGCCTTTCTTGAGTTTGATCAAATCGGTTTTCAAATCGCATAAGACGAGATCTAGTTGTAGCATTGTAATTGTTCTCCAATCCAGTCCAGACTTCATGAGAATAAGTACGATCAACAACTCGAATGGATTTCTTCAAAGTACAAGCGAGAAAGAGCCATGATAAGATAGCTTGATCTTGATTAGTCCAATACTGAGATTTTTCGAGGATTTGAGACATAATCATGTTCGTCAATTGGTGTTGTTGATGCTACGGATCCGAACGAATGTATTTCATTTGGACAATGCAAAGATCCATCAACAAATTTGAACAAATCATAACTAAATAGCAGGTACGATCTCGTGATTTCAGAGAATGTAATTGGTAGTTGATAGTTTGGATGGAGGTTTAAAGGTTAGTGGGATATGAGTTGTATTTGATTTTGAAGTAGCCATTAATGAAGAATGAAGGTATCGATACCATGTAAGAGCTTATGTGTCGCTAGACAATTGCTTTCGAAGATTCTTTTTTAATTGAATTCTTCTCTTCTTACAATGACCATTCACTGCTCTTGTTTTTATAGCGAGAATACACCCGACATTACAAAGTTGTATGACTAACGTGCACTTCACTAACTAACATTACACTAAGCGACTAACATACACTCAGTAGTAACAACCGACATTACAAATATCTTTCAACACAAGGACTACTGTACTTCTGTAGTACTTTGATCAGGTGATTCTCTAACAAATAGTAATAAAAACTATAGTTGCTCTGATATTCAAGTATATAAATTAGGATCGGATTCCTGGAATAGTATTGGAACAACTCGCTATTCATTTCCTTATGAAACGAAATCTGATGGTTTGCTTTCCATTGAAGTTATCGTGTCTTTCGATGTAAACAACGACAAAATGGTGGATATAGAATTACCTGCAGTACCAATGCCGCACCCAGAAGCTGAGCAATATAAAAATTTGGGAGTGTTAGAAGATTGCTTTTGTTTGGTTTCTGTTGTTCCTAATGTCAGGATTGACGTATGGGCGATGATGGATTACGGAGTGAGAGATTCCTGGACTAAACAATTCACCATTATCCAAAATGCAGATTGCGCTATCGACTTTCCCTTTTGGAAGCCTATTTTGGTTCTTCAAAATGGTGATATTCTGGCAGATACTACCTGGGAATCTGTTACATGTGACCCAAAGGAAGGAGGTACTAGAAAGGTGTGCCGCTCTATTGTTGGGAAATGGATGATGGAATCAGCAAGTTACGTGGAGAGCTTAGTTTCACTCAACTCTGGTAATTATGTGCATTTAAATAAGAAAAGGAGAAGACACTACGAATTATGAGTGAAGGTATATGCTGAACTATCTTTTTGAAACTATATCAACTTCCTGCCATGAGCACCATTTAGTTCTGATACTTCAAGTTAACTAGCATTTTTTCTTCTTCTAATGTTTGAATTCTAGTTGTTCTTTATGTGATCAAGAGTCCATTATAAGAGGAGACAAACCTGATGGAAGTGCCTCTTAATGAAGGAATACTTTCTTTACTTTTTTACTTGCATGTGCACTAGAAGAAAATCTAAAGATAGAAACCTGCAAGTAACTTTCAGCTTGTTTTCTTACGGTCTCGTAGTTGGATCAAAATCTTCCATCCAAACCTGGCCAGCTTAGTTGACAAGGGCTGACAAGAACCCTTAAATCCTTGACCTTCTCTAGGGGCACTCTTTCTCATTTCAAACAGGTCCAAGTCCAACTACCCAAACAGAGTTTTTTCCCGACTTTCAACTTGTCGTGGTAATAAAATCAAGAACCCATCAGAATTCAATGCTTGAGAAAGCTCTTTTTTATCATTAGAGTCCACAAATCATTACCAATAGCTTCTAATACATTATTTGGTCATTATGTAGCTTCAAATGGCGGGTTTGTAAAGTTATGGGACTAAATGGCAATAACACCTTGTGCCATGTATTAAAATTGCTGTCATTTTCTCTGCTGCTAGAAGCCGTATTACCATAACTATTTGTAACTATACGATCACACACAGACAGTAGTGAAGAGTGAAAGAGATAAGAGAAGGACGGTATGACATGCAACTCCAATCGAATTTGGGCTCTTACTTTACCTTGACTGCCTGCTGCACAACCAAAAATTATTTTGAAAAGAAGATTATGTAGTATGACCAAATATACTTCCAACAAGAGTAGCCAGCCTTTCAGAAAAAAAAGAAGAGAACATGAATACCATGATAGATAGTCGAACCAGATGTTTCGATGACTAACTAGAGAAAAACAATATTCAAGTATCTGGTCGTATCATATCATAGGCCCGTGACAGAAGTAGAAGTAGTGGATAGTTCATTTTCATCTGGATGCTTATTAACTGGTCGTACAAGGTTACAAGCAATTTTCCGATCATAATGGGCCCGGGCACCCGTCATATAATTATATCATACGAGAAAAACCCTAATCTCATACGAGAAGCAGAAGCAGAAGCAGAAGTTATGTCAGAACGATCAGAAATGGATATCCAGGTAAAGATTTTCGTAATTCCCTCCGCTGCTTCAATATTAGAGTCATCGTCACAATCCTTCCAATGGATCTCAAGTCGCAATGCTTCCCAGCTGCTAACTTCCCGTTTTTTTCTTTATTCGCACTCTTTGTCTTGTGTAGGGTTGGGTTGGGATTGATTCTTTGACGATTAGCAAAGCCACTGGAGAGGTAGAAGGTATTCATGATGGGTTGTTGAATATAATTGAGTTGGCACCAGCTAAAGAAAAAGAAACACATGCCTTTGAAGTTGATCCTGCCCAGGTGAGAATCATTCTGATGCCCTAAGTAATGGTTGCTCGGAATATGTCAATAAATCGATGAAACTATTGTTTGTTTTGTAGCACAAGAAATTTGACTCATTTGCCTCTTAACAGATGGAAAATGTGAAGCAATGTTGCTGGCCGAATGCTTTAAATTACCCTATGTTGGAGGAGTATGACTTCAGAAACGATACGGTGAGTTTTGTTTAACAAATTAGACATGTTGTATATTCATTAGTTAACCAGAAGGTGTTTAGATATTATATACGTTTCACCCAATCTGCACATGGACAGTTTTACACTGTATGGCACCATATGCTTGCTTAAGTCAATGCTACTTTGGGATTGCAGGTTAATGCTGACCTGAACATGGAACTAAAGCCTCAAGCACAACTACGACCTTACCAGGAAGAGAGTCTTAGTAAAATGTTTGAAAATGGTGAGGCATAAGCTTCTTAGCTATGAAAAACCATCCTTGTGCTTAGTAAACTGTCACAAACTTCTTTATTTTCTTTTCATCAAAACGTCTTGCACCTTTTTAGAGCAGATTCTTGTTTGAAATGGAAAAATCAGGCATGAATTATCTGATTTCCACCTTGAGAAGTTTCTAATAGCAACAACTTTCAGGTAGAGCAAGATCAGGCATTATTGTTCTCCCTTATGGATCAGGAAAGTCATTAGTTGGAGTGTCTGCAGCTTGCCAAATACGCAAGAGTTGCCTTTGTCTCACAAAAAATGCTGTTTCTGTGGATCAGTGGGCATTTCAGTTCAGTTTGTGGTCTACTATTAGAGAAGATCAAATACGTCGGTTCACATCTGATAGCAAGGAAAGACTCCGTGGTAATGCTGGGGTCGTTGTTACCACATATAACATGGTGGCATGCGGTGGTAAGCAATCAAAAAGATCTGAGAGAATTATTGAAGAGATAAGAAACATGGAGTGGGGATTACTTCTTCTGGACGAGGTAATCTCTTGGTTTTACTGGTGAACTTCAAGTCTATCTGATTTGCTTATGTCCCATTTCCCTTACTTTTTTTCTGCAATTTTGGATCTGCAGGTTGATGTGGTTCCTGCGCATATGTTACACAAAGTCATCAGTATAACAAAATCACATTGCAAGCTTGGACTCACTGGTGGGTGTTTGTTTTAACACATGTGCATGTATTAGCAAAAACCATTTACTGTTTCCACCGTTTTCACGCAAGATATTTTGTGCTCTCCTGTACTGCAGCAACACTAGTGAGAGAACATGACCCTATTACGGATTTGAATTTCCTTATTGGTCCAAAATTATATGAAGCCAATCGGTTGGACTTGGTAAAGGGAGGGTTCATTGAAAATGTCCAGTGTGCTGAAGTATGGTGCCCGATGACAAAGGAGTTCTTTGCTGAGTATTTGAGAAAAGAAAACTCCAAGAAAAGACAGGTTCTCTTTATATTTTCCAACTACGATCTATTTCACTGCTTACGATCAGATGTTGCCTACTTCCATAATTTATTTTGGTGCATATAGTTGTTAATCGTAGTCATCTCCTCCACATTTCAGGATCTCTTTCCTCACTCAGTAGCTGCTGTTTTTACTTTTTACTGATTACTATTATGCAACTCATTTCTAATTCATTATTAGGCTCTCTACGTGATGAATCCAAACAAGTTCCGGGCATGCGAGTTCTTGATACGGTTTCACGAACAGCAGCGGGGTGATAAGATCATTGTTTTTTCTGATAATCTTTTCGGGCTTACTGAGTATGCCATGAAGCTTCGGAAACCTATGATTTATGGTTCCACCAGGTTAATAATCAATATATGTCATAGATTTACTTGTCAGGGTTTCCTATGCTAGCTAAGTTCACATTTCTTATTGGGAGTTTGTCTTTGTAGCCACCAGGAGAGATCAAGAATTGTTCACGCTTTTAAGAACAGTCCAGATGTTAATACACTTTTCCTTTCAAAGGTATATTTTCTTTTGGTCTTTGATATCTTTGTTTGCATTTCCAAGTACAGCTGAGTAATGTAATTTTTTGCTTCATGGTTGATTCATGTTTTTGCAAGCAGATGTATCTAACATTGAATCTTGACCACGCCATGTGGTTCGCAGGTTGGTGATAACTTAATAGATATCCCTGAGGCCAATGTGATTATCCAGATATCATCTCATGCCGATTCTCCACGTCAGGAAGTCCAGCGTCTGGGTCGTATTTTGAGAGCAAAGGTTTGTGAATTCGATTTACACCCATTTTAAAGAGGCCAGTATTTGGGACATGCCTTCACTGTATAGGCTTTAGCTTTCAGTCACTTGTGATAGATTTCTGTTACTCTTTATAAGGAACCAATTTTACTGTGTAATTCTCATAGATCTGCATTTGAAGTAATGCAGCTTCACAAGTATCATGTAAATCAGTTCTTGTGTTTGTATGTGATTATGCTGGATTATGATATTGGATTTACCAGTTTCAACATTTTATTGACAGGGAAAAAATCAAGATCGAACGGCTGGAGGTAAAGAAGAGTACAATGCCTTTTTCTATTCCCTAGTATCTACTGATACGCAGGTAGCTTATATAGTTTTAGCTCTCAGTTTTATATCAAACTATTTTAATTCTCGCGTTTATTTTGTTTGATCTTTCCATGCTAATAATACGTTTGAATGTCTGAAAATTGAACATAATCTTTATTTCTGTAAATGCGTATGCTTATTAAAGGGTTGCTGCTTGTGCAGGAGATGTACTATTCTACTAAAAGGCAACAATTTTTGATCGATCAAGGTTTCAGCTTTAAGGTGCAGATTTTTTTAGCAATTCTTCTTAGCTTTTATCTGGATTTGTTTTCTTAGTATCTGAGATACCATTCTGTGATGTCTCATGTCTGTGCACGCATTGTAGTTCCTTTCAACTTTGTTGTGTAACGGTGGACTTTGAAATATTGGCAGATCATCACAAGTTTACCACCAGCGGATTCCGGATCAGATCTAAGCTATCACACCCGCGACGATCAACTAAAACTTCTTTGCAAGGTAAAGTTGGTTTGCTACGTTCCTATGTAACACTTCAGTTACTCTTTCTTGTTTGTTGGTTGAATAGTAAGAGTTTTAAGATACTTTTTTTGTGGTGTCATGGGCAGGTACTAGATGCAGGTGATGATATGGTTGGTTTGGAGCAATTAGATGAGGATACAGAGGATATTGCACTTCTAAAAGCACGCCGCACTGCGAGACCTACGGGTGCACTATGAGATCTAATAGCTTTCGAAGCCATTTCAAAATATGCCATTGCTGAAAATTAAGTTTTTTTTTATTTCCTGCTGGTACACCATTGGCTTCTAGTTTTCTCAGTACTTATCCTTATGACATCCAGAACACAAAACACCAGTAATCACTTTCTGAAGTTAACAAAATTCTGACGGCTATTTGTTTGAACACTACTTTCTGGACAGAAGCTCGAGAAGACTAAATTAGCAGATTTGTTCATCAATAGTTCCACAAGGAGCCAAGGCTCCTATAATTTGGCAATAGTCGGTGGAACAACTAGCAGAAAGATGCCAGGGCATAGAATAGTAGACGTGTATAAACAAAAACTAAAGAGTAGAAAGCTATTTGTAAAATCTAAGATAACGAACCATTTAACCATTTCCAGCAGAAATACACTTGCACCTACATCTACATACGATGAATTAAAATACAAATTCAATGAAAGCCATTCTAATACAGATAGCTTGACTATCTCTAGTTTTACACGTCGTGAAGTTTACATGTCCCTCCCTGTTTTAAATCTTGTACTTTTGAATGTGAATTTGCAAGATGAATGAAACCAATTCAAGTTACCATCTAGCCTAACCTCTTCTTCGCAGAGATTGAAAGATGTACTCACATGTCGATTTATGTAGGATTTGTAATTTTGGTTGTCCCAAATCTCTCAACTAATTGCAAGAAGTTGTAATTTTGTGAGCCATATATTTTGGTCTAATAATACAAGCAAGTATTGCCATTCCTAAAAATAAAAAGTTTCTGATATCCTGCAAACAATGCAGGCATGAAGCAACCTTTTACAGTAATAATCAGAAAGGTAAATACAGTCCAATCTAGAAACATCTCTTTATATTCTCGCAATATAACTGCAAACATACTCCTAAAAGTTAAGAGAAGATGCAAATATCATCAAAAGTTGAGACAGATAGATATCGCCCCATTAAATAGATAAATCAAAGAAACGAAACCCAAACATGGCTACTGGGAATAAAACAATAATAATGTTACAGAAGTAAGAATAAGGTGGGTGCGATGCATATGCTTTGGAACATTCAACAAAATAAATAAAAAAGCTCGGGAAAATCTTCCCCTTCGCTGGCGTCTTTCAGGAAATGGATCATGCACATGATTCTGACATGAACACTTGTGAAGGGGTAGTACTCGAAAGTGATAGCGGCAACTTGGGCAGCGACTCTTTGCATCAAGGGAACGTATGATGCATCCGGTGTGGAAGACATGAGCACATGGCAGCGTGAAGTCCAAGACCGTGACCGTCTCTAGAAAATAGAAAAAGAAAACACAAAATTGGTTAAAAGACCAAAATCAAAATTTTAGGTGAAAAGGACGATTGATTTAGATATCATTTTAAATGGAAAAATTTAAAAATAGCGGGATGTAACCGGTTTCATCTTGTCCATTTTCAATATTTTTTCTTTTTTATTTTGCATAATGGATGCATCGGTTTTAATCCTTACTATTTTTTTAAGTTTAAGCCAGGATGAATCCGGTTTCATCCTTGCTGCATCATTTCACCCATAAAATTTTCTTCTGATAGGTATTTTTTAAAAAATGACGTTTTTAGAAAAAAAAAAAAGATGTTTTGGGCTGGGACCATAATGGGACCCGTCAAAAGGTATATATCATTTACAGTATCAATCTTTGCCCAGAAAACCCTAATCTTACAATTGCTTGCAAATCAGACCAGATCTTATAATTCTTGTGAATCTCTCGTACGAGAAGCAGCAGCGCGGCAGCATCATGTCAGAACTCCTTCCAAAAGATATCCAGGCAGAGATCTTTCTAAAGTTACCAGTGAACTCAATCTTAGCCTGCAAGTCCGTATGTAAATTTTGGCGTAAGTTACTCAGTAACCCTGAATTTGTTAAGAATCATCTTAACCGTAGTATCCAAACAAACAAACGTAAGGTCATGGTTAGTCGGTACCACCAGTTTGAGGGGTTCCGTCCGAATCTTTTCTGTGCCGATTATGCTTCAATATCAAAGTCATCATCACAATCCTTTCCATGGAATGAATCTGTTGTAGTTGAATTTCCTTTTTTATGATTACAGAAGATTTGGTCGCGTTGAAATTTTGGGTTCATGCAATGGTTTGATTTGCTTACGTGTTTCTGGTGCTCGCCCAAAATATGAAAACAATGTCATTTGTATTTGGAATCCGTCAACAGAGAGTATAAAAAAGTACCAGAAGTGGATTTTAAGTTCTATAGTGCTATATCCCCTTGTT
>JAJJWW010015536.1:0-221951 GCA_023531295.1 Papaver armeniacum
GATTCAAGGGGTCTCTCTCTCTCAAGCCAATCCTGACAAGTACATTTTAGCTGGGAGTACCCATCCCAACATTTTGACGTCCGCATTCTTGAAGAAACTGCCATTCAAATGCAATGATAGGATACTTTACTCGTGGTCACATAACTTGTCTAATAACTGGCTATCATGTGGCATTTTATTAACTTTTCCACAATAACACTTTATTTTTTCCCAAATAAAAACTGCCTAGTGCACGCATTGAAAACTTTGAACCCCAAGTTGGTGATAATCAAGCAACCTACAACTACAAACAATAGGTTCCTTCGAGAGGAAACGATTGATATCTTATATATATCCCCGGATCTCCTCCATAACCTATTCATAAATGAAAGGTTTTTCATATCTACTGTGCGTGTTTAAGGAATCTCCTCCATAACCTATTCATAAATGGAAGGTTTGCCATATCTACTGTAAGGAAATGAAAATTTTGATATCTGTCTCATACACAAGCAATGAAGCCTTCATTTGGCAAAAAAAGAAGACGCTATTATGGTTAACTAGGGCAGACAGAGCTAGCCCAGCAGGATAGGCAAATTCAAGTCTAGTCTTCTTGATAATATGGGCTCCAAAGCCCACTTTTACCATCTTCATACCATAAATTCCTTTGACTCCCCATAAGAACCGTTTTTTGGGGACCAGCCTTTTTTTGAGGGGACCATGGTTTTATTTTGGGTAAAGACATTAGAAGTAATTCTAGGTCACCCCATATCTAGTTATTTATTTAATACCTAATCTACCCTCTTAATTAATTTTAGGTTATGATTAGTGAAATGATTTAGTTAAAAAAAATAATTAGTGAGATTAAATTAAAAGATGGGTTTATTATTAGTTGAGTAAAATTATTGTGAGAGTAGAGTTAGAGAAGATGAAGGAGAAAAACATGAAAAATAATTATTTTTTTTTTCCAATTCACCCCCTTTGAGTATTCAAATGATGGATTTTATCAACCACAACCAGGAGGAAGAGTATTTGGGTGAACAAGTATGCTCCAAACTTAGATAATGTATGTTGAATTGGTAAAAACTTCCCAAAATGTAAAATTTTGAACTGGATTTTGATCGGTTCGGTTATTTTATATGAACAAGTAACCGAACTCATATCGAAGGTGTAGTTCGGTTGCTTTGTGAGGATGAACAAGTAACCGAACTCATCTCGAATGTGTAGTTCGGTTTCATTGGGAGATAAAAAAGTAACCGAACTAGTTTGAAGGTGTAGTTCGGTTGCTTGATCCAAACACGCAGTTACCGAACTCCATATTAATGGAAGCTACGACATACGGCGTTGTGTTGGTTGGTTGCAACTAACCGAACTTTATGTACAAATAAATTTTAACCAGAAGTGTATAAGGTTTGGTTGGTTCTGCAAACCTGCATGCTTTTGCATCCAACCGAACTAAGTTTAAAAAGTTCGGTTGTTTCGCAAACTTGAGATCAATTGCACAACCAACCGAACTTAACAAACAAAAATTTCTTATGTTTTTAACGTAGAGTTCGGTTACATGGGAGTTTTAAGATTTTTGCGGAAATAACAGAACAAAGTTGATAGAGTTCGGTTATAAGAGAAATAAAAATAATGGGAAAAATAGTAAGGTTCGGTTACATGGCAACTTTTTTTCTTATGCTTTTAACCCTAGAGTTGGTTACATGGCAGTTTTATACATTTTGCGAAATAAATCAACTCGTCGATTCAGTAATATAGTTATAAAGCATATAGAACAGAACTCATCCGAAGGTGTAGTTCGGTTGCTTTGTGAGGATGAACAAGTGTTCGAACTCATACGAATGTGTAGTTCGGTTGCCTTGTGGAGATGAACAAGTGGCAAGAATCAACAACTGTAACCTCCATTAAACCTCTCCACAACTTCTATTTTCAACTCATTTTGATGATTACTTCTCATTTTTCAACCAAAAAAAAACGACAAGTATTGGGTTTGTGAGAATATCTTTTGCATGAAGATTTAAATTAAGCTATATATATATATAGAGGTGGTGGTGGTTGTTGGTGGTGGTTGTAATCGGTGGTTGGTGGTGGTGATAATCGGAGGTGGTGGTGGTGTGAATCAGAGGCGGTGGTGGTGGGAGGAGGTGGTGGTGGTAATCGGCGACGGTGGGCGGTGGTGATGGTCGGAGGTGGTGGTGGTAGTAATCGGTGGTGGGCGGTGGTGGTGGGAGGAGGTGGTGGTTATATATAGAGAGAGAGGTGGTTATTAGGTTGGTTTTAAATTAAATTAGGTTAAGGGTAGGTTAGTAATTTCAACGCATTAGGACACCCCTTATAACTAGAGGGAAGGTGGCCTAATAAGACCATGGTCCCCTCAAAAAAACCATGGTCCCCAAAAAACCGTTCCCCCATAACTACATTCCTTGCGCTGCCTCTGATTATAAGTATATGTATGGCTTATTGGATAGGGGGTACGGTTGTTCAGAGCTTTTATCAACTTTACTTTGAATTGGTTTTAGGGGGTTCGGATTCTGATAACGTTCTTCGTCTATGTTATCTACGATGGGTTTAATTTATTTTAAGTGTTATTAAAATAAGATTTTTTTATTCATTTATCAAAGCAACACTCTTACAAACATACATACTACATAAGATAAGAAATCGACCTAATACTGATAGCACTCTTAACACTTTAACTCTGTTCATCTATATTGATTCCATTTCCAGATTGAAAATAAATCAACAATGAACCACACAAGATATGTGCCATGGCTTCTCTGCCCTTATTTGCTTGAATGAATAACCAAGCCTTTGCCTAGTTAAGTGGTGGAGATTTCTTCTTTGGTGGTTGAGATTTCTTCTTTACCACAGGTGGACTGACCTTTCCGAGGTTTGGTAATATTGATGGAGCAGAATCTTGGTTATGTGGCGGAGACTTTTTTGGAGGTTTAGTTTTCTTTTGTACTACCGGCGGACTGACCTTTCCAAGGTTTGGAGATATAGATGGCGCAGAGTGTTGGTTAAGTGGTGGAGATTTCTTTGGTGGTTTAGTTTTCTTCTGTGCTACCGGTGGACTGACCTTTCCAAGATTTGGTGATATTGATGGCATAGAATCTTCGTTAAGTGGTGGGGACGTTTTTGGTGGTTGAGATTTCTTCTTTACTACTGGTGGACTAACCTTTCCAAGATTTGGTAATATAGATGGCGCAGAGTCTCGGCTAAGCGGTGAAGACTTCTTTGGTGGTTTAGTTTTCTTCTGTGCTACCGGTGGACTGACCTTTCCAAGGTTTGGTGATATTGATGGAACAAAGTCTTGGCTATGTGGTGGAGACTTCTTTGGTGGTTGAGATTTCTTCTTTACTACTGGTTGGCTGATCTTTCCAAGGTTTGGTAATATAGATGGCGTAGAATCTTGGCTATGCGGTGGAGACTTCTTTGGTGGTTTAGTTTTCTTCTGTGCTACTGGTGGACTGACCTTTCCAAGGTTTGGTGATATTGATGGAACAGAGTCTTGGCTATGTGGTGGGGATGTTTTTGGTGGTTGAGATTTCTTTTTTACTACCGGCGGACTGACCTTTCCAAGGTTTGGTGATATAGATGGCGCAAAGTCTTGGCTAAGCGGTGGAGACTTCTTTGATGGTCTAGTTTTCTTTTGTGCTACCGGTGGACTGACCTTTCCAAGGTTTGGTGATATTGATGGAACAGAGTCTTGGCTATGTGGTGGGGACGTTTTTGGTGGTTGAGATTTCTTTTTTACTACTGGTTGGCTGATCTTTCCAAGGTTTGGTAATATAGATGGCGCAAAGTCTTGGCTAAGCGGTGGAGACTTCTTTGGTGGTTTAGTTTTCTTCTGTGCTACCGGCGGACTGACCTTTCCAAGGTTTGGTGATATTGATGACACAGAATCTTGGCTATGTGGTGGGGACGTTTTTGGTGGTTGAGATTTCTTCTTTACTACTGGTTGGCTGATCTTTCCAAGGTGAGGTAATATAGATGGCACGGAGTTTTGGTTATGTGGTGGAGACTTCTTTGGTGGTGGCAATTTCTTTTTTACTACTGGCTGACTGATCTTGCCAAGGTTAGGTAGTACTGCGAATGGCACGGAGTCTTCATTATATGGCGGTGGTGGAGGCTTTATTGGATTTCCCGGAGTAGGTGGTGTTGGAGGCACATAAGTTGGCTTCTTTGGTTGTGGTGGTGTTGAAGACTTGGGCTTAAACTTTCCATGGGTTGGTGACGTTAGAGGCCTATATGCATTAGCCAAAAATGGAAAACATAAAGAAACTACTACTACTAGAAGAGCACTAGTAGTAAATAAGAATGCCAGTGAGGCTTTGTTCCCACCTTTGTTTCTCATGCTACCACTCACCATTTCTAAATTGTGTTGTGATCTTAAACATATCCGGAACCCCTTTATATGGAGAATCATAGAAACCTTTACCTTCTTATCCAATCAATAAGATTTCCAGTCAAAAAAAAAAAAAAAAAATCTTTTGAATTATTGTCCATCTCAATAATTTGGCCATTAATGATCTTGATTCAATGTCTTTCTACCTTTTAGTGGCGGCCTTCTTGAAGGAAGAAGCCATCAGTACTACTAGCTAAACAGTTTTCATTCATGCAATGCAGGTCCCTGGCCTTCTCAAAGGCATTTGTTGCCACATAAACTGCTCATGGCCGCCTCTATAACCAATAATTCACAGCCAAAAATCATCATGTGGATAATTTGATTGCTTTTTAGATCTCATTCTTTCGGGAGTTTGTACTTGGACATTTTTTTTTGTTTTTAGTTTCGTGGGGACGGAGGCTGCTACTGTTGCAAATGACAAGAAACAACTTGTTTCCCTCTGTGCATTTGTTGGCCATCATTTACACACTCCGGTGAGAGTAATTTTTCTTATCGAGTGAAACCAAAGGCGAGAGAAAATTGCAATTACTTAAATGCATCTAATTTGTAGAAAGAAAAAGTTTAGTAGATTTGGTATAAGAATTTACAGACTGTATATGAATGATGTTGTACTAGTGAAGTGGATGTCGAGATTTGCAATAGAAGATGCGGGCATTTTGGAGAAATTTGGTGTCTAAAAATTACGGTACGGACTACGCACTCCCTGTAAAGCTAAGCATCCTAAAGGTAAAAATGGAAGCTCGGCATGGAAGGGCGTTGTAAAACATCAACAACATTTTCTGAACTATTTCAGATTCAAAGTCAAAAATGGCTTGCAGGCAAGATTTTTGCAAGATAATGTTGATGGAATTCCTTTATGCATTATCCTCTATTATATAATTTTTCAGGTGGAAGCATAAAGTTTCGCACCTACCCACTCATCAATCACGGTGTTCACTCGATATACCAGTAATCAAGTTTTGGTGGAATACTTGGCATCAACCTGTGCAACAATAGCTAGTAGTAGCCAAGGAGTATTTTTTGTTGGAACCTCAAGGGGCATCCAATTTTAGGAGATTATTCTTGTATGTTATTGCTTTACTTTTTCAGACAGTTTTACTCGTAGTACTTGGCATTTTCAGGAGACCATACTTTCGAAATCCCAAAAGCATTCTGTTGTGTAATTACAAAATCACATAGTACGACTTAGTACCCTGTGATGCACATGAACCACAATATCCCATCCGCAGTCATCCTCTTCAAGCAAGACTATACTATAACATGCTCTTGTTGCCAAAGGTTGGAACCTTATGATTCAAATTACACCAAAACAAGCAGCTTAATGTTCTTTAAGAAACCAACATTACAGTTTTCACAGAAAAACACCGTTGCTTGAGGAAGACCGACTGACTGAAGCCGAATCATTGGAATGATACAGGGCAATTGAACAAACTAACAAAAGTGCATGGTTTGCAGCATTCCTGAAAACAGAAATCGATAGCCAAATGTTATTCTAAAATCCAGAGAAACTTCTAATTTAGTATGATACCCAAAGATGATACGAGTAACAAAATCTGTTTGAATGAAATTTTTGGCCAAACATAACGGAATGTAGTCAAACATTTTTAAAATGACAAACATCCAAGATAATCGTTCACAATAGAAAGACAACCAAAAACTTAGGAAATAATAGGTTGTGTCGAAGAGATCACACTACAAATAAATATCATCTATTGTTACAAAAAACTAAATTAATAGGGAAAACAAGTATACCTCAAAACCTGACTGAGTGCAGCCACTTTCAGTCATTGTGCTACCAACAGTTCAACCGATGTTGATGAGAGCTCGATGTGACCTTCTCTCTTAACTTATCAGGCAACCTCAGCTACACTTTGATGTCAACTTAGAGCTTTTTGCTTGATCTTTCGCTGAACTAGACTCCAGCTTCTTCCGAAACAAAGCAACTTCCATACTCCCACATACGCATTCTAATCTAGTGGTGAAAACAACTTTCTTCTTCTTTTCTTTTTTACCTTGAAAAGGAAGAAGGTAGTATTCACCACAAGATCAGCATACAACCAATCAGTTTAGTTATTTCTTCAATCATCTAAAAACAATAATCCTAATTGATATCCAATCTGGTTTGCAATCTTTTGAAATCAAGATCTTTCAATATTAGCATACAGTCGTATGTACCATCCGCCATAAAATAAATCAATTGAATCACTGTGAGCATTCATCAAGAGCTAATGTTTCCAACCCCACCCATTCCATATAAACCTACAATTTGCACACAGATTTCCCATGGAATCCCTCTTCATTGCACAAGTCATCAAGAACTTAGAGTCCCTCGACAAAGTATAGATCCGTCTGGTATTCAGGACTAACAGGTGTTTGGAATCGAAGCATTAGACGTCTCTATACGAAATGTTCATTTTGGGCAGGTTGTGGTGTGCTCTGATCAATGTTTATTGTATTCTTTAGTGGATGGGTTCCAAAGACAATGAAACCTCCTCATATCACAACTATTATAACCATTACAAGAAGAATCAAACAAATGAACAGCGCAATCTAGAGTGCAAACAGCAGCATCATTTTCTATTTCACTCATTTCTAATAACTAAGATGATAAATGAATCATAACCTATATATATATATATATAGAGTTAAATCAATCTGACATTTGATAAATCAAGATTAACTAAAGATTTCAGTAACAATTACATGCATAGGTGTTTGAGTTCATTTCTTACAGAATGCTTGAGATTGCTGCTTCAGGCTTGACATTGCTGGTAAGAGTGAGGCGCAGAAATTTTCTAGATTTAGGTTACAAGATCTTTTGCTTTTATTGCAGGAAGAAAAGGGGGATAGTGTACAATGTGGGTTTCTAGTCTAAAACCTAATGGACCTTGAAAGAGCCCAGTCCAATCGTACCCCATGTTTGTTCGGTGTCTGACTCGGCCTGAAATGATACCAGATCGTTTGTTTTTTCATTTTGCCAATGTCTGGCTCATACATCTGGCTCCCGAATATATTAAATACAGGTAGAGTTTTATGCCTGCCTTGTTGGGCATACTTCAGATTCAGATTAGATTGAAAAAACTTCTAATGCTTTTTTTTCATCTATAAAACAGATAATTGAACCCTGAGTTTATGAGCTAATTGAGCTCATATATGCCCGTCACTTGACCTAGTTTAACATTTGAGCATGAACCTTAGTTTTCAGTAATAATTTATGACAGAATTAAAGCACAATTGCGCTTTAGAAGTCGCAATCGTTGTATTACGACAGAATGTATCCACATAACTCTGAGCACAGAAACCAATTTGCCTCGAGGACAGGAAATCCAATGCAAAATGAAACAAATTTTTCAAAAACATTCTTGAATTGCTTGCTATTTCAGTACACATCAATGCAAACAAGGAGCTGAACATAGAACAATCAAACGTAACAGATAAACGTAGTTCATTTATCTGCAATGGAACTCAGACGGGAAAGAAAAGAACATATCTAGATCATAACCAAAATAACAAGATCTTAACGAGGAAAACATAACACTTATGACTTGCATGATGGTAAATCGAACATAGTTAAGACTACAAGGACATAGATTAGTAGTACCACACGTTACATTTATATAAACAGATGACCAATGAGGATTGCTTAAACTGGTCGGATCGGATTAGTAGTTAGGTACCCCAGAGAACACAAAAGCTTCTATGTCAAACTACTGCATTTTCTATTGCACAAAACTTTCAAATTTCTTTTGAGCATACAAAAATCAGGAACTTCAGTGAAAAAAGTCCACCTGTTTGGGGATGGAATTTAAGTAACCCAAAAATGGTTTGTGACGGTTAAAGCGTTCTGCACTCTCGAGCTCCAAACTGCACAAGCCGCGATGCGTGTAACCACAATATATCTTCCGCAGATATCATCTTGTAGCAAGACTATATATAGCATGCTTTTGTTGCCAAAGGTACTAACCTTGTGCTCAAATTACACCAAAACAAGCAGCTTAATGTTCTTCAAGAAACCAAAATTACTATTCCCACAGAATAAAGCATCGTTGAGGACGACCAACTGACTGAAGCTGATTATTGGAAAGATAGAGTGCAACTGACGAACTAATAAAAGAGCACGGTTTGCAGCATTCCTGAAAACAGAAATAGTCAATAAATAGAGATTGACAGCCAAATGTTTATCAGAGCATCCGGAGGAATTTCTAACCTAGTATGATACCCTAAGGTGATACGAGTTATAAAATCCGTTTGAATGAAAATTTTGGCCAATGTATTGAAAAGAAACAAACTTTCAGGTGTTCCAAACTGACTATTAATGGCAAATTGCGTTTAAATTAACTGGGAAAACAAGCATACCTGAAATCGACTTTTCAGTCTTTGTGCTACCAACAGTTCAACCAATTTGACATTCTTTCTTAAATTTTAAGGAGACCTCAGGTACATTTTGATGTCAACTCAGAGCTTCTTGCTCGACCATTTGTTGGACTACATTACAGCCTCTTCGGTGTCAAAACAATCAACTATGGTTTCTTATCAGCTTCCATTTTCAAACACATGCATTCTGATCTAGTAACGAATACAACTTTTTTCATTTTTTACCTCAAAAAAAAGGTAGTATTCACCACGAGATCAGAATACAAGCGATCACCTGGCTATTACTTTTTCTCTCGGCTGCTATTCTTTTGACATTGTTGCTGCTCTTGAACACTGACGGAGGGCCTTCTTGGGCAGTTGTTATAGGTAATGCAACTGATCGAGGTACATGGACAGGCTCTGGTTTATGTTCAAACAAGTATCCTCATCTCTCAAGCTTGCCGAATTCTTTACTAGTCAATTCATCCCCTGCATCAGTTTGTTCTTCTTCTGGATGGCTCATTTTCTCAAAACTTCTGATAGGACAAGCAACGACGAGTTCCTTCGTATTTCATTTGCCAAGGGTTCCATTGTACATGAATTAGGCATCATGTCATCTGTATTTGAATAACTCATAGCATCCCCTGATCTGTTTGAGTTAGCCAGTGGCTCTTCTCCACTGATCATCTGCAGCCGTACAGGTAAGAACTCAGGGAGTTGGGAGCTGTCACCTTTGTCCATTCTTGCACAATTGTGGAAAAAGATAAGAAAGTGAAGGATCATGTGGCATTTATTTCGAATCTTTGAATAATCAATTTTTTTCTGAGACCACATCCGAATGTAAAAAGTAAACCACCTTCATTTTTACTTCCAACTAACTCATTGTTGACATTCATCAAAAGCTAATGTTTCCCACCCCACCCATTCCATATAAACCTACAATTTGCACAATTTGCACAAATATTTCCCGGGGTAACTGATGGTAATGTCACGGATTACATCTTCGTTCCTAAGATCTTTCTTTATGAAAATCCGTCAACTTCAAAATTCATGCCATGGTTGAACATCACTTTGATGAATGTCTACTGTATTCTTTAGTGGATGGGTTCCAAAGACAATGAAACCTCATATCAGAATCATTATAACAAAACCATAAAAAATAACCATTACAAGAAGAACCGAACACATGAACACCCCGATCTAGATTGAAATCCATATCAACAGCAGCAGCAACATTTTCTATTTCACTCATTTCTAACTAACCAATAACAAAGATGATAAAGAGAACCATGACCTAAGCTGACATTGAATAATGAATCAGGGTTAAACTAAACATTTCAGAATCAATTACATACATGGATGTTTGAGTTCACCGAATGCTTGACATCGCTGCTACAGATTCGAATTGCTAGCAGAGAGAGGCGCTCAATATTAGGGATTTTCAATGCTTAGGTTACGAGAATTGTATCTGCATTCTTGCTTTTATTGCCGGTTTAACTCTAGGGCAAGCAGAAAAGGGACTACGGTGTGGGCATTTTTTCTTAAAGCCTAATGGACCTTCGGAGCCCAGTCCAACGTAGTAACTTGGAAGTATCTAGGCGAGTAAGTCTTTGGCCGTGCTGTCACGCGCTGCCGCGCAAGAAAACTACATAAGCTAGCAGGTTGCTAGCCGTTCGATTGTTAGTTTACTTTTAGATTAAAAAGTTTATTAACTACTCTAACTGGGTGTCCAAAAGAAACTCAGACAAAAAAAAATCATCAATTATTGTTCTTCTTCTAAAATACGATATCTGTTCTTCATAAATGAATCATCTAATCAGGACATTTTTACCGGCTCATAATTACAGATTGGAAAATTGAATCGTTAATTCTTGATTCAACTAATATTTCAGGAATAATTTGAAAATTATTATATAGCATGAATCATAATTACATGATAAATCAGAAATTCTTCAAACACCTAATCAAAAAAATCTCTTCACTACCTCCATTAATGGAGGCTCTACTAAGAACCCATCCTAAAATACTGGGCTAAGAACCCATTTAGAAATTTCAATTACAATTTCTCATGCACCACAACCTGCAAGTACATCAACAGCACCATACATGTCAAATTGAAGGACTTCAAAAATAATTAGAAAAAAATTGTGTGATGTTACATGGAGATGCCTCTTTTGTACTCGGATCAAGTTAGGGTTCTGCTAACTTTTATCCTTATTCATCAGTTAATGAGAATTATCTTTGAATTTTAGTTGCAGAGGAAAAACGTTAATGCAAAAAATCACAGAATGGAGAAGGAAGAACAAAAAATAGAATAAGAAAATGTTTTGACTAAAATCTCGAGATAATATCAAAAGAGACTTCGTTACATTAACATTATATAAAGGCGATGTACCAGTCTAGATCACATAATTGTGTGATCCAACGGGCGATGTGCGCTAGATTATATTACGCAACGCACCGTCGTGCGGGGTAGCATTTTCCTTTTGACCATGGTTTTTAAAAGCTTCACACTTAGCATCAGCATCACGCTTCGTTTCGAATTTTTTCAGAAACGTTCCGACTCGTACCTATAAAGCGCTTGGAATGAAAAGTGTGTAGTCAACGATTTTGACCAAAGTCAGGATAATTGCGAGAAATCTGAATCACTTCCCCAACTTGACCTTCTACTTCAAGGGCGGAACTCGTACCTATAAGCGCTTGGAATGAGAAGCGTGTAGTCAACGATTTTGACCAAAGTCAGAAACACAAAATGGTCAACCTTCAGGAATTAATGCTTCTGAAAATGGAAAAAAGGATAGTAGAATTAGAACCTACCACCTCGAGTGTAATATTTGAGTGCTCAATCATTGTCACTACATGGTTATTTGAGATAATACTTGATATATTTTATATTTATAAATGTTTATGTACCTATTAATAACATATTTTACGATTCACCGCCAACCATAAACCGCCGCTTCACGATTCAACATATGCACCGCTTCTCAAAAATATAAATCGATTCATGCTTTCAATACCTTGTTTTTGACGATTAGAATACGCATCCATTTTTGTGCACACTCCTTGATAGAATGTGATTCGACATGTTCATCTGATTGGCTGATTAGTTAACGGATGGTCTTAGATTCTCTCCTCTCGTTACCAAACTTTAAAAATCAAATCAATGGAGAATAATTAAATGTTATGCGTACATTCGTTCGAGAATGTGCGTAAAATCGGACTCGTTAGAACACTATTCTTATTTGGTCAAAGAAGTTGCTAATAATTTTTCATAGTGTCACGTGTTTTAAAATTTTCGTTTCTCCTTGTGTTATTATAAATAAAAATTAAAAAAAAGACGTAATTGATATTGCACATGGACACTCGCTAGAGATAGTGTACGCAATCAAATTTCTTTTTGTGTCATCATTAGATAATTTCTCTCCAAAATGTATCGTGTGGCACCGAAAGTGGCCGACACTTCAAGAGGGAAAGGTGAAAGAAATTTTTTCTGACTTAGGCTTCATGTGGAGGTAAACGCCACTTAGGTTTCCAATTAGGCTTAGAAAACTGAATAGAGTTTATAGTCTATACTTCTAAGGGCGAATAATATTTTTTTGGATCATTTTGTAAGATATTGTTCCATTGACTGTAAGTTTTGTAACATGTCATTATTTCTCTAGTTCTGACTTGAATAGAAGGTCTCATTATTAAAAACTAATTTTCACAAAATGCAAAGGCGGCGGTACACGCTTGTATCCGTAAAAATGAGGCAAAATACCTATTTCCAGTGTTGCATCTACCCCTTTGTGGCACTAAAAGTACACGCCCATTTTGGGCATTCCTGTTGAATATTTATTTTAGAGATGTGGTATCGAGTTGGAAGACAAAAATTTGGATTTAGATATGGAGAAGATATGATAATATAGTTAAGAAAATCCATTTGCTTAGGCCAAGTTTCAAATAATTTAGACTAGTTAACAATAACTAATGTATGTCTTTGTATTTGTACGGACAAGGAATATGTATCTTGATGAACTTATTGTTCTAGGTTGTGTTTGATAATAGAGGAATGAGACAATTACACGGAATTGTGTATTCCATGGAATTAGTATCGTGGGGGAGACAAGGAAAGACCTTCCATGGAATCAAGTACAAAACATATTATAAACCACGATTTTTCATAAATGGATCCACAATTGCATGGAAATAAATTTATAATTTAATGGAGAACACGTATTTCTATGGAAAGGTGGCTAATTCCATGGAATTAACTCCTATCAAACACATCCTTAGATGTTTCGTAACGTTTAGATAAAACTATGAAATAATTCGATGTTATAAGTAATAATGAGTTAACATCGAAAGTTTAGTTTGTAAAAACGATTATAGTCAACACTTATAACATTTGGGTGAACATTGTTTCTCTCAGTTATTACATCGCCATCTCTCAACACTTGTGCAACAACACAAAAAATTTCCAGATATACCGTTATAAGTATTATAATCACTGTGTGATAAGTTTTCTCCATTATGACCAAAGATTCTATTAAAGTATGAACGATTCATACTTGCTATTTATAAATAAAAACAAATATTTCAAAAAAAAATTGAGCATATGAAAGAAGAGATGATCAAGACAAATATTTCAATTAAAAAAAATATTGATTGCAATACAAAAGAAAAGATCATACCAATGAAAGAACAAGGAAAGTTTCAAGTATCAGTTTCCACAAAACCGTTGTTACTATAACTAGACATGATTAGAGAGCACAAAGAAGAAGTATCAGTTCACCATCACCTCACAATTTTAACCAAGTTAAGACAATTTCCCAGATGAGAGAAAACAATTCAAGTGGTAAATGGTTCGGTTCACATTGTGTGCCTCAAACATTCCAGAAATGTTTAACTCAACCACGTTTTCCACAATTAAAAAAAAAACAATCGTTATTATATAATCCACCCTAATGTGTTAACCCATTGAAAGTACTCAAGAAATACTTAACAAACCTGTCTCTGTTTTAGAATTGTCGTGGTGGAGAACTGCAAAAAGCACCCTAGTGGTATTAGTGGTTTTTTCTTATAAAGAAATTGATCTTGTAATGTCATATAGTTATACTACTATCTCAAAAAAAAAAAAAGGGAAAAAAAAAAGAAGATTATATATAACTCGTAAGGAACTCGTAAATAACTTCAATACACCAGTACACTTTACTATTTTCAGAGCTAAGGCCATTGGATAACACCAATATTAAGAAAATGCAGGAAAAGAAGATCTTATGAGAATGGATTTGCATGCTAACGAAACCATAAAACAATCAATCATAACATACTGACAAATAAATGCACAAGAAATCTACATCTAAACAAAGAAACACTTTTTATACAGTAACAACAGTCAACATAACACAAAAAAAGTCTAATCAATCAACATAACACTTTTTATTAGATTAGATTTCAGTCTAATCTAAGAAAATCCATGCTTCAAAAAAGAAAAACAAAAAAAAAAACATTACAAAAAGTCCTTTTTTAAACACTCATCCAAGATGCAAAATGAGTTTTAACCCCTTTCTTAAACGAGATCAGAACATGCAAACACTTTTCAGACTCCATAAGGAAATAAAGGTACCGGAGAGTCTTAAAAAACCAACTTTTTTCACAAATTATCATGAAACAACAAATACCCAACTAGCTAGGGTTTTCTCTAAATACGAAAGAAGAACAAGATTAGTTAAGAAAAACATCTTATCTGGGATGATTATCTATGAGAGAAGTAACTTCAAGGAAGCTTGGTAAAGATTAAGCAAATAGATATAAGAAAATCAGTAAACTAGTTTGTTGTGACGGCTGAAGCTTTCTCTTCGACCTTTTATTCTCGTGACTAGATTTTTAATGTTGTCTGGAACGATTTTGGAAGGAAGATAATGGAACAAGTTCTTTCTGGAACCTTGGGGATATTTGGTAACCATTATTTTAATGGATTATCATCCCATAATTCATTATGCATATTATAATGGATTCTACATGTGTTTGGTAACCATTATAATAATTAATTATTTTAATCATAATCGAAAAAATCCATTATTTCCATAAACAAAAAAAAGTTATTTTGAAAATTTATTATAATCAGTTATATTTTCTAACAAACTCAAATTGAATTTTTTCTTCTTATTTTCTCTAAACTATCAAGAGAGAGACAAAAAAACAACATGGGACTAAAAAAAAAATCATAGATCATTGTTAATGATTATATTTCTTTTCTTATGATCTTACTTTGTTCTATCATATTGAGTACTATCTTCTCTAAGATTTGCTCGATATTTAATCTCCGATAGGTAAGATAAAAAGTAGTAACAAACATCTTCGTCTCATCGTTTGTGATTCCATAATATCTTGTTCCGCTTCCATACGGTTAAGATCATTGTGAGGTGATTGATGTTGTTCTTCGGGAATATAAGTCCGGTGTATCAATTGGTTCATGTTCACCTTGATTTATCAAAAGACGGAACAAAAACTCGTAGGTATATTTATGGGAGATGATTTATCTATTCAATAGACTTTTGTGTGAG
Source organism: Papaver armeniacum (assembly GCA_023531295.1). NCBI lineage: Eukaryota > Viridiplantae > Streptophyta > Magnoliopsida > Ranunculales > Papaveraceae > Papaver > Papaver armeniacum. The sequence goes on from JAJJWW010015536.1 coordinate 15,292, forward strand.
AGAGATTTGTTTATCAAGTCTTCGACTTTGGGTCGTAGCAACTCTTAGTTGTGGGTGAGATCAGCTAAGGGAATCAAGTGCGCAGAATCCGGCGTGGTTCTAGAGGCGTAAGGAACGTGATTGTACCTTGATCAGTGTGAGATTGGTTAGGGCTCAACTACATTCCAGTCGAAGTTAACTTGTAGTAAGCTAGAGTCTGTAGCGGCTTAATACAGTATGGTGTTCAAATCTGGACTAGGTCCCGGGGTTTTTCTGCATTTGCGGTTTCCTCGTTAACAAAATTTTCTGGTGTCTGTGTTATTTCTTTTCCGCATTATATTTTTTGTATAATTGAAATATCACAGGTTGTGCGTAGTTCAATCAATTAGATAATACAACCTTTGGTTGTTGATATAAATTGATTGACACTTGAACATTGATCTTTGGTACCGTTTAAGTTGTTTCTCATAATAATCAGGCTCGCGGATTTCTATCTGTTTGATTTGCTGATTACATTGAGAAACAAAGATATAACTCTTGGATGTATTTTCCTTGATCGAGTCTGACTGTCTAGTCGATTCTCTTGGAAGAATATTGGAGTTAGTCCATACAGATTGCCTAAACGAAATATTTGGTGTGGTTGTTAGACCCCCGCTTTTTCAATTGGTATCATAGCAGGCAAACACGTTTAAGACCTCATAATTCTTTGTCTGTAGCAATATGACTCTATGGACAGAAACGCTATCTCTATACGTACCACCAATCTTCGATGGCTCAAAAAATCTATGGTGGAAAATTTCTATGCGTGCCTTTCTTCAAGCGCGTGATTTTCAATCATGAGTTTGTGTAGTTGATGGCTATGATCCTCCGGTTGTTGCAGAAGGCAGTGTAATGTTCCGAAGGATATTGATGCTTATGATCCTGCCGAGATTCTTGCTTCAAAGCAAAATTCTGATGGATTAAATGACATCATCCATTCAATTACCCCAGACCTTCATCACCATGTGACTACGTGCACTAAGTCTAAAGAAGCCTGGGATATCTTGGAAACTATATTCGAAGTAAATTCCTCTGAGAAAGAAGCTGGGCTTCAAAACCTAAATTTCGATTGGGAAAACGTCGTATGGTGATGAAGATTCATTTGATTAGTTTAATCACAAAGTTTAAAATTGTTATGCATCTTTTGCGTTGGGTAAGACTATTCCTGAAAAGGACATTGTGATGAAAATTCTCAGATCGTTGCCCACCAAATACGATTCTAAGAAACATGTCCTTGTTGAAAGAAATAACCTTGAAACACTACTTAGGAACTCACTCATTGGAAAGTTAATAGTTCTTGATCATGATCAGAACACAGTCAGAATATCCGCGTTTAACGCTGTGACCAATTCAAGTAGTTCTCCTCGCTTGTCTTGGGCTGATGAATGTTGTTCCAATCATATTGATCCTGACAGGATCATTGATTTTACAAAAGATCAAGGATATTGGGAGAAATAAGCAAAAGATCTGAGGGACATCTTTTTCTCTCTAATGCTTCAGATGATTCTATACAAATAAAATCAATTCAGTTGGTCAATCTGCATACTTCCAAATTTTGCACAGAAATTTCAGTTTTCACAGCAGAAACTTCTTCTAACTAAAATTCTGATTCAGAATGCAAGTCTGACACTGAGATTTTTGAATTCTTGGACAAAAATGAAGAAAATCTTGAAGAAAATCTTCAACTAAAAATGAGGTTGAGGAAACTTGAATCATCACTTCAGGTGAAAAATCTTGAGATTGACTGTCTTAATGATGAATGATAGGTGTAGAATACACCGTATTTACTATATAGAGTTTATGCTTTCTTTGCTATTTTTCTTGTGAATTGTGTACTTTATGCGTGCTTTTGAGTTTTATAGGTGCAATGGAGTCACCGAGAACAAAAGGAGAAGAAATCATTCATTTAAGCGGAAAAGAGCAAAAAGGCGAAGCTATCGGCGAAAGAACGAGGCCATTCCGGGTCCGTATGAGAAGGTTATAAGCAAATAATTGTCGGTTCCCTGAAACCGACAAGCTAACTCTAAATTTGGGTGGCCCATATCCATTATCCGGGTGCCTAAATATGGCCGTATAGCAGCCTTATCAGCTTGGTTTGTGAAGAAACTCGTTTTCTTCCACAAAGTTCATTTTGCATCTGATAAAGAAAATAGCAGTGGTTGCTGCTACTGATTTCGAGAAGAAGTGAAGGTCTTGTTGCTCTTCAACAGATCAGAGAATATCAAGAGCATCGGCTGGCAGAGGAAATGGAGATAGAGAGCTATTGGTACTGAAATTGAAGCTGGTTGATGAATTAAAGTTAGGGTTTGAAGTTTCAGCTGAAAAGCAGATGGGTGTTTATGGAGTGAATTAGGGTTTGAAAATGTGAAGCTGTGATGATGGAGTTGAGTTAAATCCCAGAGATTTGAAGGGTTCATATGGAATTTGACAGGGGCTTGGTTATTTCAGATCGAAGGAAAGTACTGGTGGTTGATTAGTTGCAGGGTCTTGTTCAAATGAATCCGGTGTAGAAGCTAGTTCAGTGGTTGATTAAGAGTTGGCAGAGATGGGTTTGTATTAATGGATATTCTCAGACGAATGGAGGCTTTGTGCTGTGAAGTGCTGCTGATGTGTTTTCAAATCGAGAGTTGGGATGGTTGTGGCTCAGAGTTGGCGAGGATGATGTTAACATTGAACATCAGAAACAGAGATGCAAATTGAAATTCCAGATGGGTTTTGAGCAAAATCACAGAGTAAGTTATGAAATTACAGGCTCGATTGAGAAGATTGAAGGAAAACGATGGCCTGAGTTCTGATGGAATCTGCTGCTGGAACTGAGATTAATGAGTGAAGACAAGGGAAATGGCCTGAGCTGAATACAGATGGGGCAAATAGTGGTAATAAGGTTTTGCAGGTGGCAATGGACTGAGTTGTGTGGCAATGGGATTGAGCTCAAGGCAATGGGTCTTTGATGGAACTGATGCAGCTTAGGATTGCAGTTAAAGGGCAAGGAAGTTGATGCTGGTCATGAGGCTAACAGCAGGTGAAGACTCAAGAAATAAAAGGAGTTGCAGCTGCAGTTATAGACCAGCCATGAAATTGCAGTGGGAGCTGGTACTTGAACTATTGGCTATGCAGAATGTATGAAGTGCAGGGTCTGAGTTGGAGCTGTGCAATGGAGGCAGAGCAGGAAATGGAGTGGCAGGAGTGAATGTAATGGAGGTGATAAGCTGCAGATATGGCACAGGATGAAAGATGCAGGATGGCATGACAGGGGAGCTGGCAATTTCATTTATGGAGCAAGTGCTTGTGAAGTGTTGCAGTGGAGATATGGAGAGTTATAGCGGGGCCATCATGGCTGGGCAGATGAGCTGGTGGTATTGCCTGTGGAATTGAGGAAACTGTAGTTAAGGCCTGATGGCTGCAGGTTTGGGTTCTGTTGATGGTACTGAGGTAATGGTGGTGGCAGGCTAAGATTGAGTGGATTTGCAGGGTAAAGTGTCAGCTGGAGGTGGTCTGTAATGGAACTGGTGTTGAAAATAAAGAGAGGAGCTGAAATTGATTGGCAGGGCAGAGTTCTAGTGATGGCTGTAGTAGTGTTGCTGGCAAGGAGGAGTTCAGGTCTGAAATTAGATGGCATGGCTCAATATTGATTGTGGTTGTCCGAATTGGCGCCTGAGTGCAAATAGAGATTGCTTGTGACTAAGCCATTGCAGGTGGACTGTATAAGTGTTCTTTGTGGTGAACATGGTGGTGCTTTGCCGGATGAATTGTGATAGCTTGTGGTGGAATAGGTCGTTTTTGACAGGGGACTGTAAGTGAGGCACTGCAAGTTGCAGGAGTTGCTGAGAAGATGGCAGTAGGTTGTGTCATTATGCAGGGCCATCTAGGCCGTAACTGAAGTTGCAAGAAGCACAGAATATAGCCCTCATGTCCGTGGGAGAAGAAGTGTGCAATGTAAGCGACCATCTTGGCCGTGAACTGCAACATCTGGCTCAAGACAAAGTCACTCAGCTCAGCTGAGTCTGACTTGGGGCTAACTTGTCCTAACTCAGCCCATACTCAGACAGTGACTCGGTCTGACTCCGAGCTGACCCGGTTTGACCCGATCCGACTCAGCATTGACCCGTTGACCTGACCCGATCCGATCCGTTGACCGGTGACCGGGCGGACTTTGCCGGTCACCGGAGCCGATTTCCGGGGACTTTCCGGCCGATTTCCGGCCACAATCCCAGACTTCCGGCGACCGTTTTCGGGGCGTATTTTCTACACGGGTTTCTCATCCTTTTGGGCTTGGTGGATTCTCACCTAATGGACTTTGAAGACTAGACCTAATTTTAGAAGTTGGAGAAAAGCTATAAAAGGGAGGTTTTCTACAACACATGAGATATCTTTTTGCTTGGAATTCTTTTGGAGAGCCACTTTTGTTTACGCTTCTAGGGTTTGGTTTTGTTCTTCTTCTTCCTTGTTTTATTATTGAATATTGATGATGATGAACTCCATAGCTATGAGTAGCTAAACATCTTATTGGTTATGGGATAAAAATTGATTTCTCAACATGCTTTTGATTCAATGAATTAGTTTTGTCTCAGTAATTATTGTTTGTGATTCACAATTAATAGTGTTATAAGATTTGAAAACTTGTTAGGTTGAGTCCGGAATCAATCCGATTTGTATTCATCTCTAGAGCTATATTAGGGTTTTCAATACGAAAAAGTTGTTTATCCCTGATTCTAAGTAGCACAATTGTGGTTAGTGCTTGTAGTGATACATCCTACTAGTCACAAGTGAATCATAACTTTTGTTAAAACGTCTAGTGCTTTTACACATTCGTTTGCATTGATGAGTCTTATTCCATAAATCTTAATGCTTTTAGGGAGTTAAACTTAATTGTGCTTTTACACTTTAGGTTGCTTTACAGAAGAATTCACATATGCATCTTTTAATGTGGTTGTGATGAAAACAGGGAATTAACGGGTTATACTTATGATCAAGATATCCTAGGACTTTTAATAAATACGAGATTAAAATACCAATTCTAATCATTGATGAAAATACATGTTTGTGAATGATACTATCCCGTGACCAATATCTTCTCCTTATTGATTTCTCAAACTATTTACTTTGCTTTCAACTACTTTTATTTCTTAAACAACAAACATACCTTGGGTTACTTTAGAAACTGAAAATTACTTAACAACAATTGCCTCTCTGTGGATACGGACTCTTCCTTACCTTGTGCTTCATTTAAATTTAGTGCGTAAGAAAGTGAAATTATATTTGACGGATTGACACACGATCAATGAATTCACCAGGACCCTATCTTTAAAGGAAAAGAGATTAATACTCTTAAGTGTGACCTGCAAAGGTTATCTGGAAGTTCTGACAAGATTTCAACAATGTTATTCGGTCAAGTCTTTTTGGAAACACAAATGGCTCAGGGTTCAAAAGCATGATTTGTGAGCACAAATAATTCCTTTGTTCCGTCGGTTGTGGAAGCTGGATATTAAAAGTTGTGATAAACAGGAGTCAAATCTGCAAAACGAAAATTTATCTCTGAAGTGTATGTTTTGTGGAAGTGTAAGTCATGTTCAAGGTAAGTGTTGGAATTTCAAGAGGAACAACCAAATTTCCTAACTTCAGATGACATGCAAAGGATGAATCTGGTTTTAGGTAATCAAAAGGGAACTCCTGAAAACAAGAAGAAGTCTAAGAGAACCAAAGTCAGACGAGGTAAGAAAGTTGTTTATGCAACAAACCTTGATAAGTCACCAGGTGACACAAAATATGAGCATTCTGCTCACTCCATCGCTATTTAACTATAGTGATGTTTTTTTTTTTTTGATCGATCAAAGAGAACAGATTAAAAAGCACACAAGCCGTGTGCAAAAGGTACAACTAGAGATGAGAAAAAAACTCAAAAAAAACAGAAAAAGACAAAGCTGAAACTAAACAAACAAATATCTAAGGGCACAAAGAAGATCAACAGTACAAGACTTTGGTGATGTTTGCATCCTCATTATTAATTTGATAATATGAGGATTGCATCAAGGTTGCTCAAGTCTTGTATAGTTGTTAATTTCTTATCCTTGACAGTTTAAGATTATTTATGTTAAGATTTGCAATTGAATATTTTCTTATCAAAAATAGATAATGGATCGTGAACCAATAAGACTTTTTCGAAGTTTTTGTTTAGGGTTTACTTATCGATATGCTATTTATATTCATTTGTGATCAAAATTCCCTTCACTCCTTTCTCTTTGAAAGATATAGTTTCATGGCTCCTGTAACTAGAAGAACCACAAAAAGGGATGCAGTTGAAGTAGTTAATGTGTATCTTTGTGAAGGAATCCTACCCTCAAGAAAGAAAAAAGGAGAAATCTACAAATGATGAAAAAGCTCACTATGAGCAAATGTTATCTCTGACAAAGAACACCTTGTGTGAATTGAAAAGAGAACTTAGTGATTTAACTGATATTTCTGAAGATCTGGAAGAACTAAATGATCGGGTAATCAATGAATTCTTCAATAATTAGAAGGAATTCTCAGTAGATGCCCTGAGAAAGCTCTAAAATGTCTAGGAAACTTCTTATGGGAATTTATTCTTGTATTTTAAGAAGGATAACTAGGGTTTGGAATAGCCTATATTGTGATTAAGCATTGCTATTGCCAACGATTTTCATCTTGCAGTGTTTTTAGATTTATTTACTTAAATTCTAAAGTTTATTTGGAAGATGATTTTGCAGTATTTAATCTTTATTGGTTTTATATATTGCAAATAATGTTATGGGATATGTGTGTTTGCATCCGTGAACTATGATTGTCCCATATATGTCAAAAGTTAAGTCTATTATGTCGGTATGAAAATATTGATGGAAGATAAAATGAACTTTTGATCTCAAAGATTAAGTCTATTGTGTCATTATGCAAATATTGATGAAAAATAGAATGAATCTTTGTATATTCCATAGTATTGATCATTCCATGATCCACTTCTATATGAAAGTACTGTACGGCTCCGTAAGTTCTCTTATGTTGAGCATTTCCGATTAAATTAATCATAGGTTCTCTTGTGTTTAATTTAATTGAGTATCCTGGATACAAATTCATGTTTCATGTGATTTGTTAATGTCCGTCCTTCTTTTCTCGTAAAAAATGAGGTCGCTCTTGTTGTTCTTTCGGGAATGACATTTTATGGGGGATAGTTTTCAATTGAACTTGTGCTTAATCGCCAAAACTTTATGGGGAGTGCGACTGTGGAATATTATAGGAGTTTTCTTGTATCTTTATAAACTCCTTGATGAATAGACTAAGTTTCGACTATGTGAAATCATCGAAACAAAGTTGATATGTTCTCTTTTAGTCATGAAGTATCTTTATGAGAGTTTCATTATGATCACGCTAGTTTTCGTACCTTTGCCAATTTATATTAACAAAAAGGGGGAGAATTATTGTGTAGTTCACAGTACAAATACATATGGTTTACGGATCATTATGTAAGGGGGGTGGTTTTCATTGTGAGAAAGAATTGACTAAGGGGGAGTGATACATATCACCATAGTATTATTGTCAAAGTTGTGATACAATTGAACTTTGATGTTGGGTAATAATAATATGACATTGTATAACAATGATCGAGAGCAATTTTTTTCTTATGGTTATGGCTAAGGATCTTCAACAACTATGATACTGAGTTGAACACGTTCAAAATCACTGGAGTACTTGGAAGTGACGAAGATTTCGAGTAATGTTGAAGAACCAAGGAAATCAAGCATTTGGATGAGAAGCTACAAAGTTTATTTATTTTGTAATCCATATGTATTGATAGTTTTGTCATTAAAATTGACAAAGGGGGAGATTGTTAAAGCACTGCTCGGTCGAACTCGCAAGCGTTTTTATCTAAAGCTTGTTTGTCAAGTTTAGTTGCCAAAACTATAAGTCTTGATTTCTAGTCTACTTATAGCTATGTCTCGGATTAGGATAGAATGTGTAGTTGAGCTTTAGACTTCACGGTGTTCATCGATTGAAGACGAAGAACTACTAAGAGGAGCTTGTGGAACTTCATCAATAAAAGGTATGTGGAGACTTGAACTCATATACTCCCTCCGTCCCACTATTAAGTGACCTAGTTCAAGTTTGCACAATTTTAAGGCAAACAAGGAAAATAGTATTTTTAAGCATATTTTACAATTATACCCTTATGGATAATAATTAGTGAAATTTTGAAATGATTTATCTCTCAAACTACACCACGGATGTTCGCAAACTTCATACCATTGAAAAGCATTTTAAAACACCTACGTAACGAATATAAACATGCCTATCAAATTACGCATATTTCTTATATTTCTTATAATCAATTAAAATGATAATTTTAAAAATATCTCCTTGTTTATTGATATAGGTCACTTAATAGTGGGATAAAATGTAAAAGTAAATAGGTCACTTAATAGTGGGACGGAGGGAGTATCACTCAGAAGTCTATTTATATTTTATCTCCTATTGAGACAAAAGTCGTATTGCTTTATAGTCTTTACTTTATACACATTTGATATTTCGAGCTGAGTTTAACTCGCTTACATATTTCTCGAAATGTGTTGGTAAGCTTTCGCTTTAACCAAGTTCATCTTTATTCTTGACGAAAGTCAAAAGATGATCATGTGAAAATCGCCTGGTCATCTTACATGATTTGTGTGAGACAATCATTTGATGTAGACTCGGAATGTTTCGTATTGTTCATTCGATCACTTGAAAATTGATTTGAAGCTAATAGTTTGTGTGAGACAGCTATTGTCGTATTCCGAGAATATTTCAATGATTGAAATTGGAGTTTATAACAAATAACCATGATTGGATATAGCACAGTATGAGTACTTGTATGCTAACTGTTACAAGTTATTCCAAGTCCGGGAACCATTATCTTGTATGCTAACTATTAGCTTGAATCTAATCAGGTTTTCATTCAATATTAGAACAAAGCATTCAATATTCACCGTTAGATGAAAACCTGATTAGACTCAAGCTAATATCTTTCAACCGTTAGATCGAACTTAGCTTGTTACACACAAATGAAAAGTGACTTCATTTAGATATGAGCAACCGTACCTAAACGTTTGCAACTTTGTTGGCTCAACAATAGTTAACCGAAGTTAGCCATATGAACACTTTCATATCAACCTTATTCATCTTAACTATAACTAGTTCAAATGCTCAAATGAAACTAGTTCTAGAGTTGTTCAATTGTTTATATCATGAACATTATAGCCACGGTTTGCAAAAGATTGCATTCCTTATTATAAAAATGTATTAGTTCATGAAAAAACCGATTTTAGAACATAACCCACTCAAGTATGCAAACGTGAACGCATACCTAGGTGACCGAACTAAGTTTCGCCAGTACGCGAATGGGTACGCATACCACCAAACTCAGTAAAGTCCCGGAACTTGAACCTCACGCCAGTATGCGTACTTAGTTCCCAGACCTTTACTAAACCAAACAGTACGCATACGGGTATGCATACCATGATTCCCGGACTTGGAATAACTTGTAACAGTTAGCATAAAAGTACGCATACTGTGCTATATCCAATCATGGTTATTTGTTATAAACTCTCATTTCAATCATTTAAACATTCTCGGAAGACGACAATAGCTGTCTCACACAAACTATTAGCTTCAAAGCAATTTTCAAGTGATCGAATGATCAATATGAAACATTCCGAGTCTACATCAAATGATTGTCTCACACAAATCATGTATGATTTTCACATGATCATCTTTTGACTTTTGTCAAGAATATAAGATGAACTTGGTTAAAGAGAAAGCTTACCAACACATATTTCGAGAAATATATAAGCGAGTTAAACTCAGCTAGAAATATCAAATGTGTATAATCGAAGTCTATATATCTATACGAATTTTGTCTCAAATAGGAGATAGAGTAGATATACTTTTGAGTGATAGATGAGTTCAAGTCTCCACATACCTTTCGTTGATGAAGTTCCACAAGCTCCCCTTAGTAGTTTTTCGTCTTTGATCGATGAACGCCGTGAAGTCTAAAGCTCAACTACACTTTCTATCCTAATCCGAGACTTAGCTATAAGTAGACTATAAATCAAGACTTATAGTTTTGGCAACTAAACTTGGCAACAAGCTTGAGATGGAAACGCTTACGAGTTCGACCGAGCAGTGCTCTAACAACACGGAAATTTTATTATAATTTAACGAAGAACACGTTAATTCTATGGAAAGGTGGCTAATACCATGGAACTAACTCCTATCAAACACATCCTTAGATGTTTCGTAACGTTCAGATAAAACTATGAAATAATTCAAAGCTATAAGTAATAATGAGTGAACATCAAAAGTTTAGCTTGTAAAACGATTAAAAACAACACTTATAACATTTGGGTGAATATTGTTTCTCTCGCTTATTACATCACCATCTCTCAACACTTGTACAACAACACAAAAATTTCCAGATATCTTTTTGTTATAAGTATTATAATCACGGTGTGATAATTTTTCTCCATTATGACCAAAGATTCTATTAAAGGATGAATGATTCATACTGCTATTTATAAATAAAAAAGAATATTTCGAGAAGAAAAAAATGGAGCATGTGACAAGAGAAGATCCAAACAAATATTTCAATTAAAAAAAATATTGATTACAAGACAAAAGAAAAGATCCTACCAATGAAAGAACAAAGAAAGTTTAAAGTATCAGTTTCCACAAAATCGCTGTTACTAGAACTAGACATGATTAGAGAGCACAAAGGAGAAGTAGAACAAATGTGTGTTTGTGATGAGAACAAAAGTGTGCTTCTATCAATATATAAAGAATAACACCAAATACAATACCATTCAGTTCAATGAAGAATATTCACACGAGATGTTGGTGTGCCTTCCCAACATAGTACCATTCAGTTCACCATTACCTCACACTTTTAACCAAGTTAAGACAATCTCACGGATGAGAGAAAACAAGTCAAGTGGTAAATGGTTCGGTTCACGTTGTGTGCCTCAAACATTCCAGAAATTTCCAACTCAACAACGTTTTCCACAATTAAAAAAAAAACACAATCGTTATTACATAATCCACCCTAATGTGTTAAACCAAGTTCCTAAGTTAACCCATTGAAAGTACTCAAGGAATACTTAACAAACTTGTCTCTGTTTTCGAATTGCCGTGGTAGAGAACTGCAAAAACAAAAACACCCTAGTGGTATTAGTGGTTTTTTCCAATAAAGAAATTGATCTTATATATGTCATATACTACTATCTCAGAAAGAAAAAAAAAATTATTTCATGTGTGTAACCATATATGAGTCTTACAAGTGCTTAAATATATATATATATATATATATATATACTTGCGAATTAAATTATTAACAAGTAATAAAACTCGTAAGGAACTCATATTAAGGACTACCTTCACTAGTGAGTTTACTAAACCAAGACAAATTACGGTTGATTCTGATAGGAACATACCAGCTTTTTTCATAAAACGTCCAAAGAGTTTAGCAATTATGTTTTAAATATGTAAGAGTTTTTATCCGCTTGTTTCATTTGAATTCTTTTTCTTTGTTTTGTTGTTGAACTTTAAGTTTTGTCATTTATCTTGGAGTTCTTTATCTTACATTTGAAAACTTAAAAAAGGGAACCAAAAAAAAACTCAGTTACATTGCAGAAACATCAAAAAGAAATACACTGCTTTATCGGCAAGATTAACTCGTCAATCTCTCTATTTCTGCTTCCACGAAAAACTACGATACGCTCCTTCATAATTAAAAACTTGGAGTAGAGGAATAAAAATTTTCAAACAACGAAAGACTGTAATCAAGTCGGTGCCCTTCAATTATAGGGGGCAACTATTATGTAGAGTAACGAAAACAAAGCTAAGTTTTGTCATTTATCTTGGAGTTCTTTAATGGGAAAGTGAGAAGGATGTTTGTTTCGATGTTACAGGTGTCTCTCCCTTTACAAGTGCTAGTACTCGCAGTTTTACTCCTGGACACGCAATCTCCATGGCAATCACCCGCAAACGAAATAAATACCTTGACAAGTGCACCTCTCACGGATATGGTTTTGGCGTACTCACTTTCTCAACTTTAGGGGAATTAGGGGATGATATAATTGCTTTTCTGAACAGATTAAGGAACTTCCTTATAAGTCACGATGTGAATCATAAGATAGGTGGTGCTCTTTTTCATAGAATAGGCATTGCTATTCAAAAATGTATTGGTGCCCAGCTTGTTGCTAGGCTTCCCACCACCGACTTGTAAAAGACCTCTTGTTTTTTTTCAATAAATTCCTAGGATGACTCTTTTTTCTATTAAAAAAATAAATATAAAATAAAAATAAAAATCAAGCTATAGAGGGTCAACCGGCTAATCGTTAAGTCAATGGTTTGACCATGACACACTGGGCACCAAACTCAAACCTGGACAAAGTTGGGCACCAAACGCAAAGGCATACCATTTTATAGGCATCAAACTCAAAATCTCCCTTATTATATTTATATTTTCCTCCTACAACAGTCATATATACATGGCCCCGTCAAAACAATACAAGTCGTAACTCGTAAGATGCAATTAGCAAGAAGGTGATTGGGTATTCTTTTGAATGCTGATTTTGGGCATACTGAAATCTTTCTAGGCGTACTGAATAAAGACAAAAAAGGTTGTGAAATAACAAAATCATATATCCCCTTAACCCAAATTTTTTTTAATGGAAAGTCTACCCTTTACGTATTAGTGTTAGTAATCTGGATTAGTGATTAAATATTTTATTTAGTGATTAAGATAATGTTTAGAATTATAAAGGTTTTTTAGATGAAAAAATTTGGGGAAAAAAATATATCAAAGTTTTGGTTAAGAATGAGAGAAAGAGAAGGAGAAAGTGAGAAAATTTTAATTCTTGATTCAATGGAGGATGAGGAGGGTCATACTTCATATAAAAACCTAGGAAAATACATATCAACTACAACAATGATTCCCAAATGGCTGATTTCTTAGATTATGAGAATGATTTTACACAAACTCAAACTCAAGCTCAAACTCAAACACAAACTCAAGATGATGCTTTTTATGAGCCAAATCCAGATGATGAGTACATATATGAGGAACCCAATGCTTCTAATACACTGGTACACCTCTATCTTATGCTCAATCTCACTTCTATAGCTGGAAATTATCAAAAGTTTGGATTTTCGCTTCATGGTTCGGCGAACCAGGTTGAGGTTCGGCGAACCAGGTTGAGGTTCGGCTCACATCTATGAGCCGAATCAACCAAATGATGAACGGTTCGGCTCACTGAATCTGTTTACAGCATGCGCCGAACCTTTAATTTTCAATTCCAACCCTTTTGCTAGACATTAGTTCGGCTTATATGAAAGTTTCATAGTAAGCTGAACAACATCCTGAATAGCCCGGAATAAAAATAATTACTGGTTCGGCTTATATATTCAAAATCGTATGAGCCGAACATGAATTTGTTAATTTTTGGGTTAAAATATTGTTATTGGTTCGGCATATATTGAGAATACCGTATAAGCCGAAACCTCTAAATGTTCAAGGTTCGACACATAATATGATTATAGTATGAGCCGAACATTAATTTGTTAATTTTTGGGTTAAAATATTATTCGTGGTTCGGCACATATTGAGAATATCGTATAAGCCGAAACCTGTAAATGTTCATGGTTCAACGCATAATATAATTATCGAATGAGCCGAACATTGCTATTATATTCCTTTTCTAGTATTTAACCTTGTGATATTCTTTGTAGATCGTGCTTGGTGGACCTGTACCCATGGAAAATCAAACTGATCATGTAGACATAATTCACGAGGATACCAAGGATCACTTCCAAAATGATTTGGTATGTAAGAACTTTTTGTTTACCTTAATGTTGTCGGAATATTCCAAAGTTTTTCTTACAAATTATTTGTTTTGGAATGAACGTAGATATGGAAAACTAAAACTGAAGTTTTTGATTGGGTTAAGGAACACGCGATGAAGGTAAATTGTGTACTAGTTAAAGGACAACAAAGCCGAGGGGATCGGTTTGAAATGATTTGTGAGCGTAGTGGAACCGGTGCTAGCAAGGTTAAAAAGGGTACCGTATATGTTGGGAATACCGGGAGAAAGAATAGGACGAAGACGAAGAAAATAAATTGCCCTTTCAAGATCATTTTCAACCTCAAGAATAAGTCCTTGAACAAAGAAGATCAATATTAGATAATGAATAAAGATATGGATTATCGTCATAACCACCCACGTCCCAAAGACCTTCATGGACATGCGAAAGTAGCGCGACTCAAACCCGACGAGATGCTAGAAGTGGATAAAATGACACGAGCACGTTTGCCACCATCTAGGATTCTTAGCAAATTGAAGGCGGACAACAAGAATAACAAGTCGACTATGCAAACTATCTTCAATGCAAGACAAAAGATTAGAAAACTCAATTTGCAAGGTAGGATGGTGATGCAACACGTTATGTGGTTAGGGGTGAAGAATAACTACGCTTGCCAAAAGAAGTTGGATGACTTCGGTCAAGTCACACACCTTTTCCTTGTCCACCCGGAATGCGTCCAATTGGCTATATGCTTCCCACAAGTTATTATATTGGATTGCACGTACAAGACTAATAAATATGAGATGCCGTTGATGAACATTGTGGGACATACTTCGACAAAGGCACCGTTCACCGTGGCTTTTTGGTTCTTGAAAAATGAGAAGAAAGAGAGTTATGTTTGGGGGTTAGAACAATTGAAGTTAATCTTCCGGGAGGGTGCTCTTCCTAAAGTGTTCGTTTCCGATAAAGATTCATCGTTGATGTATGCTATTAAGAAGGTATTTTCGGATTCTTTGTACGTTCCACATATGGTGCAATGTGAGGAAAAATTTCCAACCGAAAATTCAACCACTTAAGTTGAAAGAATTAGAGAATATTGCTAAACTACCGTTGGAGACACGAGTAAAGAAAAAGAAGGAATTATTGAAAGCATATGAACATAATGAGATGTTGTGGGATTCTTTCCAAGGAGAATGAGAAGCTTTGGTATGGTCAATCACCGAGGATGTCTATGAAGAAAATTTTAAAATGCTTGTTGAGCATTGGAAGACCGACTACCCCGATGTCATTACTTACTAGGTCAAAGATGTGTTGGAACCTAATAAAGAAAGGTTCGTGGGTTGTTTCACAAATCGTCACAAACACTTCGACAACCATGACACAAGTATGGTAGAGTCGGCTCATTATCGGTTGAAGAAGAACCTTTTTGGATGTGTTGACACTTTTGTCACGGTTTTTGATGCAATTGATGAATATTTCAAAAGTGATGTTGTGAGAATTAAAGCTGCGTTCGAGCATAACCTTATGTTTAGACACAAGCATTATGGTAGTAATTGGCTACGGGAATTAACTTATAGAGTCTCCCATCTATGCATCGACTTGTTGATGCAAGAAGTGGATTTGATTAAGACATTAGGAGCCAACTTGGAGGAAGAGTGTGTTTGTAAAATGAAGGCATCTATGGGAATTCCATGCCGCCACGACCTACTTCGGTACAAGGATGGTATCATACCATTTGAGGATATTGATCATTTTTGGAAACAATTAAGCTTCGATCCTCTCCCACCGAAGACGACGAGGATGATCTAGAGATATGGGACATGACAAATGGGAAAAAGTTGGCGGAGATGTATAGGAAAATATTCCGATCTCAAAAGAAAATCCTATGGGACAACATGTTGCCGGCCATGTATCCTTTTACCCAAGAAAAGGAGAAGAGTGAACCGAAAGGTAGAAAGAGTAAGAAAATGAATAATTTTCAAACTAGACAAGCCAACAAGGAACTATTGTCTAGTAAAAGGGATCCATCCGGGGTTGACTACCATGATGCAAGGTATGAAAAGGCAAAGAAGAAAATTGAGAAGTTGATGAAGGAGGAAGAAGTCAAAGTTCCAAAAAAACGAGGTCGTCCGAGTATTCAAAAAGCCGAAACAAGTAACAAAGAGGTGAATGATAATGATTGTCCGTCACAAGCAAAGGATAGTAAAGAGGATGTCAAGGGGAATGCTAAGATGTATCCTTCACAAACTAAGATAAAGGAGAAAAGGACCGTACATGAAATTGGTAGGATGAGAGGACCCAAAAGAGATAAGTCCGGTAAGTATTTGAGGCCTATCAATTTTATATACGATAACTACTTGGAAGATCTATCGCCAATAATTCATGAGCATATTATAGCAATGGACGACGTGCAAGGTGATGAAAATTGTGGTTATTACGTCACAGCGGAACAACTTGGTCCTTTTAAGGAAGGGAATATTCCGGTGCCCCCTGAAAATGTAGTGAACTATATTCGGCAACGATTTTTAGAAACCCTACGTAAAAACAAAGAATTCTATAAGAAAATGATGAGAACATGTCCAAGAAGAGATGCAGGGGTGGCAGCGGAGTACGTTGCATTCCAACGTCGTTTGCATGGGGATTTTATCATTACCGAAGAACATTGGATGGCAATGCCCATTTGTGGGTTTTTAATAGCGGAGACATTCGATTGCGTCGTACATTATTTCACATGAACATGTAGTAGATTTACTTACGCGCCTCCAACAAAACCTTGCCATGATGGTGTAAAGGATAGAAGACTTATTATTGGATTTGTTCAAAATTATCATTTTATCGGCCTCAAACTTAAACCCAGTTCACTACACCAAATTCTGGGATTAGAAACAGAACCAGGCCGTTACAAAACGGGGTTAATGGCCCTCGCCCTGTTGCAAAAGTGGGTGTTACATTTTTTTGTAACGGCTTTGTGGCCGTTACAAATTTTTTTTTGTAATCCCTCGTAACAGGCTTGAGCCGTTTAATTTGCCACGTGGTAACAAACATGGTCCGTTACGAATTTTTTTTGCAACAGGGTTGTTGTAACATGTCAGAGCCGTTACGAATTTTTTTGTAACAGCAAAAAAAATACTGCCGGTCAACCTTGACCTAGTCAAAATTGACCAATTTTGATCAGGTCAAGGCTGACCGGCAGTAATTTTTTTGCCGGAAATAAGCCGGAATTCTAAATTCAATACATTCATGACCACACTCAACATCAATTTCTTCAATCTATGCAAAAGAACATTCATTCACTTCATAATCACATTCATTCAATTCATCTCAGGTTCATATAACAAAGAAACTGAAATTTCTCTAAGTATCAAATTTGTCTAAGTACCAAATTTCTCTAAGTACCAAATTTCTCAAAGAAACTTTCTAAAGGAATACATACAAATACAAACTTACTGCCTACAAAACTGAAATTTCTTTTGATGCAGGAGCTGCATCAGCTTTCCTCTAATCCGTCTTTACATGTCATAAACGCTACCTTTCCTATGTAAGTTACAAGAAGGAAGGTTTCAAAATATCCATGAAACGTAGAGCTTGTGAATGGTACGAAAATACCTCTGGAATTAATACAAGCAGGGTGAATTACTAGTCCTGAACATTGGCCTTGTTTCCATATGGAATGATTGAGTTCTCACGACTAAATGATTGGTTAAAGAGAAGCCGAGACCGGAACATATCCATAAATGGGAACCATGACATAACTGCTACAAGTGTTCTGTCTTTCTTTTTGAGTGTTGTTCAGGTCATAACTGCAGAAAGATAGCAATACAAGGAAAAAAAAAAACAAAGAAACCTCGCCATCACCAGCACAAAAAAATAAAGTTTCTTAATTGCCAGCACACAATCTAGCCATTTAAATCACAGATTTTATTTATCCTCCCAAGTAGTTGTATTTGTTCACAAGAATATGAAACGCTAAGGATTTTTTCTCCTGAAAAAGTGACTTCCTTGGCTCAGATTTATGTTGAAACATCAACTACCCTTGCAAAAATTCTAGCATTGGTAACTTAGGAAGTTCTACTACCCTTGAAATTTTTAGCCTTCACTTAGGAAATATCTAATAGCAAGACAGAATCTATTACCAGCGCTATCTTAAAATGCAAAATAAAAGGTTAAAATTGCATCCGCTCCAAAGAGAGATGGCCAAAACCTGAGCCCTAATGCTTAGATCAACACCCTGCATCCACGAGGACTGAGAACTAAGAGCAACATGTATCAATTGCGGAAAGATCTGCAAACAACAAAAGCATCCAAATCTAAGGCTAACAGTTATGATAAAGAGAGGTTAACAGTTATGTCAACAAAAACTTCCTGGTGTAATGTGACCAACAAAAAACAAACACCAGTCTATCAGCAGGATTCATAAGAAACCTCTACTCAGTGGAGGTCCAAAACAAGATAATTCACCAATGACTAATTATAGTTTATATACAAAGGAAACACAACGATATATGATAACAAAGAACTTGAAATTATTAGATACTTCTACAACAAGTAGCTAACATATGGTTGTACGATGCATTTAGATTCTCACCTCGGAGCGAAGCCCTCAATGTGATCCTTCTCCGTTTGTAAGGCAAAGATGAGACACAAACAAAGAGAAGTAGTGACTCTTGATCATCATTTTCTTAATTTCTGCACTGAAGAAAGTGTAAATTAGTAACATGTCATTCAAAAAATAATCCTAATTTCTAGCTTATATAGGTATTTAAAGGATTTCAGTAGCTTAAAAATGTTCACACACTTTAAATTTCCGAATAGCCATGGTAGATGACCTGAGGATATAACACCCAGATATATCATAGTAGTCGATCCGTTCACTCCTACCCGCAAAATACAAGAGAGCGAATGCACATTCACTACTGATTTAAGCACTATCACATTACAAAATTAGTAAATACAAACTAAGAAAACAAAAGGGTCAATTAGATACCTCAGAATACCAATCCCCGAAATTTTCATCTTTCAGGGGCTTTAACTTAGGTGTTTTCTTCTCCTTTGTCACGTCCAAGTTAGCCACTCTGATGATACATTACTTGAAATTTCCTTCCCTTTCCTTCCCTTTCCCCTTCTGAAAAACATGTGAAGATGCTCAAGAAATCAGGCAGCAAACAATATCATCTATCTGAACCAAAAGAAAAACTACTATTCCACCATAATTAGTAGTATCATCCCAAGCAACATCATAATTGAAAATTAACCAGGCAGCTGTGGGAGAATTCACCGTGTATAAATAGGAATTTGGTTTGGTTCTGAATTTTGGATACAGTGGAGTGGGTTCATATAATTTAAACCTTTAATACTAAAAGGTAGAATCTCCATTCTAACAACTTTGAAAGAAGAAAATACACGAAAAACAAAGATTTCCCATGGAAAACAGCTCGATAAGTAACAATGAAAATTCCTGGAAGAAACCAAGAGAACATCTCAAGAGTACAAATATTTAAGAACATATACACGAGTTGATCCATAGTGCTAAATCTACGTCCTACCTCACAGCATATGCATCACAGAAAAAAATCATGTTAAATCTTTTATCATGACAAATATTCTTCATATTCTTCAAGTTGTCCTTATATGAGAGGTGACCATTATCAATTCCTAAAAACAAGCATAAACCTAAAATGTAAACAAAAAGGGAGATACAGTAAGCTGTAAATGGAACAAACAAACTTTAAAATCAAACAACGATCATTATACTCTGCGGATATCTCTCATCTTTCAACACACAAAGAATTATGCAAGCCAAAAATTACCAGTACAAAATCAACACTTAGCAAACCTGCTTAGTTTTATGTTTACAGTAAACATATTGACTGCATCTGCTATGCTCCTACCACTAGCAAAAAAAGTTTTGCTTTAACCATATAAGATTCACAAACATTAACAAATCTCGGAACAAATTAGGTTTCCAACATTCGGAAACATTAAGAATAACAAATAAATTCTAATTTCAGAAATATAAAGCATCAATTAAGCAAAATTCGCAAGTGAAACAGAACAAATTAGAGTTCTTTATCCATATAATAAACACCAATTTGATGGTTTATACTTACAATTAACTCCTCTTTATCCTTCTTCTTTTGCTTCTCTTCTTCTTCTTCTTTTTCATATCAGCTACTACCTCATCCGTCACTGTATCATCACCACAATCTCCATTAAAAACTTTTTCTGAAGATGAAGAAGAAAGTTTAATAACAAAATACCTAATTGAAGTTACGATGAATTCGATCTTTCTTAAAACCCTAAAATTGTGAATCTAAATCATCTGAATCTACCTAAATTGAAACACTAATCGAAGCGGAAAGCCTAACTTGTTAACGAAATCAGAACCCCTAATTTGTGACTTAAATCGGGAGAAAATAATATGTTAATCGAGAAAAACAGAGAAGAGGGATGTTTTCATGGATGCACTATGTTATCCCAATTTATTTTAAGAATAGCAAGGATTGTTTTGAGTCAGTTTTCTTCTAGATCTAGTGATATTGATAGGGTTTTCTGAATTGATTCAGAGAAACATATGAAAAACGAATCTAGGGTTTTCAGTTGAGAAACAAATCGAGATAGAGGATAAAGTTAGAGAATGAAAATCAAAACGAGTATCTATTGGGAAAATCAATAAATGTGTGGTGAAATTAGGCGAGACCGAAATCGAAACCAAACCGATAATGAATCTAAGTATCTAGGGTGAAGAAAAAGAAAGGAAGAGAGGAGAGAAAACAGGAAAGAGAAAAAGAAAATGAGTAATGAAAAATCGATTAAGGATGGAGGAGATAACCCTTATGCATGGGAGGAAATATCCTTTGGTATTACTCTTCTTGGGTGGAAAAAGAATAGCAAGCAAGTGAATGGCACACGCACAACTGCAAGTGTTACGACCCAAGTGTGACCAAGCGTGTGAGTGGCATGCTGCAAAAAATTCGTAACGGCTTTGTCTTGTTACGAATTTCTTAAAATTTAGTAACCCTTTTCACTGCTACGAAATTTTTGTAACGGCCATTTGTAACGGGAAATTTGTAACGGCTGCAAAGCCGTTACGAATTCCTGTTACTAATCCGGGAATTTGGTGTAGTGGTTGCCCGTTACCACCCTTGATGAGTGCAGCCTTTTGGCCTAGATTTGAAAATAATTATTCGATGGATTGTTGTGCAAATTATGCGATGGAAATGGATCTTTGGAATTCTTTGAATGTGCAGCCCCTAATTGAGTTTTCAAGTGACGAAGATGAAGATGATAAGCAAGAGGTCAGTGAAGATGATGAGAATGAGGTCAGTGAAGAGGATGAGAAAGAGGTCAGTGAAGAGGATGAGATTCGTTTAGGATCTCCTTAAAAAATGTTTCATGGATTTATCCGCGTATTTTGTGTCTTTTGATTTTCGTGTATGATGAGGATGATATTTTGACTAGAATTGCGATTACATGTACCCATCAAAACGAAATACTTGAATGATTTACTTTTTGGTTATGGAACGTGTCGTTTTTCGGAAACCTAGGAACCATGAACACGGGGAGAAGGTTCGACTTGTACCATTAATTCAAGGAAAGCCGAACCCGACAGACTGATGAAAAGCCAGAGTTTTTCTGTCAGGTTCGGCTTGTAGTATTATTTTGATGAAATCCAAACTCGACAAAAAAATAAAACCGAGTTTTGTTGTCGGTTAGAAGCTTCTAATATTATTTCACTTTGTTTTAAGCGACGACAAAAAAAAACAGAGTTACTCTGCTAGGTTAAACTTGTAGTATTTTTTGAAGAAAGCCGAACCTGCCAAAATTAAAAAAAAAACCAGTGTTTCTTTGTTCGGTTCGGCTTGTAACAGTATTTCAAAGAAATTCGAATATAACATGATTCATGAACAAAAGAATTATTATATTATTCCAAATAGACTTTTCAAATTCATAGAAAATGTGGATTACATCCCCGCTACATAGTAGCCTTGCAATAAATTTCTAATATCCTAAACGGGTAATGAGAAACCTTCTAATTAAGAATGTGGTAGTGATCTTCATATTTGAAATTCTTTCCCTTCCATCGTCGCCATTCCTCTAGAGCTCGAACTTCAATCTCAGAGTTTGTTTCACCCTTGAGTCGATATCGACTCACAATCCGAACTAAAGCTATGAAGTCTGTGACTTTTTTCTTAATACTTTCAATTCGGCAAAACAAGGACGCACTATCCCGGTTGTGAGGATTTTTATTTCGTGCAGAAGGCTTCATGAATTCTAACCAAGTAGTATATACTCATCAGACCATTCACTCGTCGTTCTTCACCCTTGTTTGGATAGTATGCTACATAATTAGTGCAAAGAGATAAATCTTCTTCTAGAGTATACTTAGGAGTTGGGGTGCCATTTTTTGAGCATATGCGCTTAAGAATATGAAAAAACATGTAGGTATATATAGACTATAGTTTTACAACGGATATATCTTCCAAAAAAAGAGTCGTTCCTAGATTTTCGTGAAAAAACTAAAAGTTCGGCTTATAAAAATTTTAGAACATAAGCCGAATCTATATAAGTAACGACTATTTTTTAGAAAAATTTTGAAATTTTTTACAGGTTCGGCTCACCAATTATTGAACGTGTTTTCCGTCTTGGATCTGAACATGTAGTCACAATTCATATTTAATCTCATTGCTTGTATTTTAGTTTTGCATTTAACCTTGATTAGTGGGTGTGTTTTATTTTCATTTCTAGATTCATTTATTATCTAATTCGTCTATTGTATTGGTGTTCTGCATTTGGTGATTATTGTTAGGCAATCTTAGTTTTATTTGTTTATTATTCTCATTTAAGGTTTGTGTGTTTGTTGCTTGAAAGCCTTATCGCTTTTGGTGGGGGAAAATGCTCATGTCTATTTCTTGAACACTTGTCGCTTAATGCATAATCTTATGGTGTGCTTAACAGTTATTTCTTAGGACTTCACTTGCTCGAAATGGACATTATGATGCTTTTCCTAGTGATGATATTGGTAATTGGTTAGGTGATCATTTAAATTGCACTTCAATATCTGGATTTTTTTTCTCTCTACTTCAGGGTATTTATGGTAGGCAATTTTTAGTAGGATTGGTACAGTTTACGCACATCGCTAGGACTTCAAAACCTCATTTAGGATAAGGATATTTACATTGGTTCTCTTTCTTTTGGTTGAATAAGAACGTTCCAACAATATACTGAACGGACGCAACCTTCCTACCTGAATTGCATGACGCCAAATTAATTTCCTTGTTAAATTATTGATTTTAGGAATTTTGAACGGTTTCAAAAACCAAACTACATTTCAGTTCGAATTTTTTATTCGATTCATGTTCTGCATTTGGTGATTATTGTTGTGCAATCATAGTTTTATTAGATAATATGAGCACATACATGCACTTGTTAGGAATGTTGTAGGAGTTTTCATCTGTACTTGGGACGGAGTCTTTGAATGAGTCGGATATAGTTTACTAAAACAAAGACCTTCCTACCATTTTCATTAAATGGATAAGATACATATTGTAATTAAAGATGCTGCAACACTAGGTAGTGTGTGTCTATCTTTTTTAGTTTTACGTATGAAATAGAATAGTGTATTAATTTTTTAGCTTCATCTGACGCATCTGTTTAAATTTTTAGACTTTGAATTTTTAGCTTTTCAGTTTCAATTTTTAGACTTTGAATACCAAGGCCTCATCTTCATATTACAGGGAACATACTGAGAATTGACAGGATGAGATTGGGGAAAAAGGTCATTGGATACAATGAACGGAGAAGCAAATACTAATAAGTTCTTTAACATATGGGTTACTAGCTCCTTATAGATTTGAGTAGAATCCGACTTTCAGCTCTTTAGATATTGAATTGGTAATGTGTACATAGTTGTACATAGTTGTACACATGTTGATTCTAAATGTGTACATGATTGTACACATGTTTTCTTTAATGTGCACATTTGTACACCCTATTAGTTGACGTGCACATAGTTGTACACCTGTTGATCATTAATGTGCACATAGTGGTACACCTGTTAGTTGACGTGTACAGATTTGTACACCTATAAATCGCTAATGTGCACATAGTTCTACACATCTTGATGGTTAATATGCACATAATTGCACATCTTGATGGTTAATATGCACATAATTATACACCTGTTGATTTCTAATGAGTGCATATATCGATTCTTGGATTCGATATTTTTTTTTGTGAACTGAATTTTTCATTGGGTGCTCTACATTTAACATGATTTTTTCATCACATTGGTTGGTATTGGTGTTTATCGTCTTGTTTTCTTTGAAATGTTACCTCCAAAAGCTTGCATTCATATCCAAGAAGGTGGTTTTAAGGGAGGAAAAAGTGATGCAAATAAAAACAGTTGTTGATGCAAGGAAGGATTGTGCAGAAGTTTCTCTTACCAGGTGAACGACATGGAACGATTTAGATGTGGCACATGTGTTTGTTATGTCCTCATCTAAATGGGTTCCCACCAGCAATTCATAGAGTAGTAACTAAGGTGTACATAATTGTACACATATTGATTCTTAATGTGTACATAATTGTACACCTATTGTATGTGTTTCTCTTTGTTTATATGTGCTTGTTCTATTTTACATGTACTTAGTTTTTGTTCGATTGTAGTTGTATTGTTGATAACTTGTGATTGTATTCTCTTTGTTTCAGTATCCTTTTGTCAATGGAGAGAAAGTCACAGCCGTTAATTTGAATTTGGCGACAAAGTTTTACCACATCGAGCTGGAGTTCCAGAGAACTTGACTCATGTCGGAAACTCCATGAAGGTTTGCAAAAATCTTGTTACACATACTTAATGCCCATCGTTAGTTTTGTTTGCATAAAACTACTTGAAGAATTGCTAAAAGCTTGTTGTTCTTAAATACACATACCATATGCCCATCATCTGTTTTGTTTGTATATCGAAGAATTGTCTTTTATCACTTAGATGTCTAGCTATTCTGATTCAACCAATTAAATTCTCCCAGTTTGGTGGTTTCATTTTCGTTTTCATTTACACGTGTTGATTATTAAAGTGTACATAGTTGTACACATGTTATTCATTTTGAAGTCTAAGAAATTAGGGAAAGCACTAATGTCTACATAGTTGTACACACATATTATGTTATTTAGGTGTGCATAGTAGTCCAAATATTGATTATTTAGGTGTAAATAGTTGTACACTTGTAGGACTATATTTATGTATACAAACCAAAAATTAGGGAAAACACTAATTGTACAGGTGTTGGATTTTCTATAGATGTGTACAAAGTTGTACACTATTGTGTTATCTCAATAATATGCGCATTTTTGTGGTCTAAATGTTGGATTTTTATACCACAAAACATCAAAAGTTACTGCATCTCTTTCTTATACCATCAAAAGTTGTCCTCTCATTAGAAATTTAGATCCTTGTAACATCTCTTAGGCAAAGATAATGTACATTCTAGGATAGTTGTTGCAGCTTCAGTTCCATTTTCGAACAGTTTTATTAAAATAATCTCCGCAGATAGATGAATAGATTTAAGCTCATACTTGTAAGTTAGTATAATCATTTTTCTGAGCTGTAGCCTGTAAAAACTGGATTATTTTTTGGTTTTAGCTTACGAGTCACCAATATCTAGCTCCCACTGTATAATTATTTTGTTGTTTTATTAGATTCCTTGTCAGTTAAAATCTTTATGAAACAATAGGTTGATCTCTGTGCTGACCACTTTTTCCTCTTCGTCATTGTATGTATAGATGCACAGTATAAATACATCATTTCCATGTCTTGCGTATCAACAAGATGCTTTCATGTGCTTAGGAGTTATTGAGCTTCAAATTGGTATGAGAGGAGCGTTCGGTAAACCCTTGGGAATGGATCACCTAGCTAACTTGTTATCGTATGAGATTAATTCAATCTACTTTTGCTATGTTGGTGTACAAACCGGTGCACCTTGTTTTGTCTTTTGATTTTTGGATTTTTGTAGACATGTACATGTTTGTACGCCAATGTAAACTAAGATTTTTTAAAATGAGAATTATATAGTCATATGGGTACTCTTTTTGTAGCTCGAGGAAAGAGCTTTCCGAATATATAAAGTTTGTGAATTTTGGACAAACGGTTTGAAAGATAAATTATTTTTATTATTTTTTATATTATTTAAAATTGTCGACATCATCGTTGAGTCGCTTTAATTTAAACTGTAAATATTTGGACTAAATCGTAAATCAGGAAGGTTATTTGTGTACTTTCAATGAAAAAGGACTAATTTATACCTATTTGAATGGGTTAGGACTAACTAGTATATTTGGATGGGGTTTCAGACTAAACCGTATTTTTCCCTTGTCTTTTTGACATGGCAGAAGAATCATAAAATTACGTTGGGAACAAATTTTTGAGTCCATAATTGGAACTGGTGGGCTTGGGTTATGATTTTCCATCATCTATATTCTAGAAGAGATTTTGTGCGCAAATGTTATAGAAAGTTGCCACTTGTCGTTGCCGATACGGTGAGTCACCTACAAATGAATTTATTGAACCCATGATAGAAAATGTCCACGGAACTGTCAAGCACATAAACGAATTTGATACCCAATGCAAAATCGATATATTATATATATATTTTGGATTTGTTAAATTTTAAATTGTTTGTGCGATGTTTTCTGGATTCTGAACCAATTTTTCCAAAACAATCGTGGACAAGAAACAAGTTTGTTATTTTATTACACATCACTGAAAGCAAGAAGCTGAACAAGCAAAACACAACATAATTTATTTTTCTGAGACGAAGCAGGAAGAGGAAAACATATCTAGATCATTACCAAAATAACTGCGATCTTAACAAGCAAAACACAACACTTATGACTTGCATGATACTAAATCAAACATAATTAAGACTACTAGCACATATATTAGTAGGTACCACACACGTTACACTTATATAAACAGACCATCCCCGAGGATTGCCTTAACCGATCGATTGGTGCATTACTTCTTGGTGCATTTAGTAGTGGTAGGAATTTTGCACTTGTCAGGAAGTTGCAGAGCACGGTCTGGATCAATTCCGAAAGAAGGCAACATCATGCTGTTTTTATACGAACAAAGACAAGCGAAATCGGCTTTCTTAAGAGCGGTGCAACAGTCCGGTGTTGGATCGATCGGTGGGTCTACCTTCGTCACTGCAGGTTTGCAAGTAATTAAATCATCTTGAGTCAGATTGCAAAGGCTCATACCCTTAGAACTCACAACTTGGTTTCCAAGTACGACAACTACGATCATTACCATAGCCAACTTCATTGTAACTTTCATCACCATCTTCTTCTTCTTCTATTCTCTCTGCACTCTCTGTATAGCTCACTGCTCTCTTTCTGAATCTCTATCTTTCACTCTTGTGTTGTGTTATAATTCTCTTTGGGGGTGTGTGCATATATATAGAGATAGATCATAGATGTAAGGAAGTGCAGTGCGGTATGCTATGTGCATGCACATGCATTAGTAGTAAACAACCACAAGAATGGTGCCCGTGAATGTCTATTGGCAACATTCTATTATTTTTATTAGGGTTCACGGGTTGTTCTGTAGACTCACATTGTTTGGTGTAGTACTAGAAATAGATAAAATGGAGGAGAGCCTTTATTTCTGCACCACATATAATGGAGTTTTTTTATGAAATAAAATGAAAAAATGACTCCGACTGACATGTGATTTTTGTCCACTAAAGAGTGAATGATGCATGTAAGTGGTAAAGTTCTCCTGATTTGTGGTTCTGATCTCTCTAGCTAGAGCTAGCCATTTATGTATCTTCTTGGGAACTAGTGAGTTGTGCATAGGGATTGGATATGTATGTTGAAATAGCTAGCTACAGTACAAACTGTAAACAGTTCCTCATCTATGTTTAGAAGTAGAACTATCGATTTTTGACATATAATAGAGTTGAGCGCCAAAATATAAAGAGATAAGAGAGCAATTTTCTCATATGAAAAGTAGACATTTTCGTCTTTCTTAGCTACACTCTCAATTCAAAATTTCTTCAAAATTAGCTGAACCAGGGAATAATAAGTTGTTAAGCCCATGGATAGAAGCAAGATATCTATTGGGGTGGCCTAGACAGTAATTGGTTCATTTATTTTGGGTCTATATAATAATTGGTTCGGATCCATACACCATTAGACCTTGCATTTCTGCGCAATACTGGACACTAGTCTTTGCCTACTGATAAATGAGCATGACTGCATGAGCTTATCAATTTAGCTCTAGGGACTCTAATGATCAATAGCATGACACCAAGTTCTTTCATCACTAGAGAACATTATTTATATCATCAAATGACACCATACATTTCAATACCAAATAATTAATCAAATACTAGAGATAACAATAACATCGATTATGAATTAAATTCAAAAGAAAGAAATATAGATAAAACTGCCTCAAACCCTTAACGGATCATTCTTAATACTAAAAATAGTAATGATTAAATCTCTGAATCAAACACCATCCTCATACTTTGCAGAAAACACGGATCATATAGCAGTGGCTTTCTCTTCTTCAACCTTCTTCTCCTCAACTTTCTCTTCTTCTTGGGCAACTGTTGGTTCTTCAACGGCAACAGAAGTTTTGATATCTTCTTCAATGTGTGCGGGTACAGAAATGACAACAACTGGCTCGTCTTCTACAACTGCATCTGTAGAAGCGGCAGCAACTACAGCTGGCTCTTCTACTACCTCTTCTTCGACCTTCTTCTCCTCAACCTTCTCTTCTTCTTGGGCTACTTTTGGTTCTTCAACGGGGACAGAAGTTACGGTTTCTTCTTCGTGTGCGGTAGCAGAAGCAACAACTGACACGTCTACTACTACTGCATCATCGAAGGAAACTACAGATTCTTCCTGATCAACTTCTCGAGAGGTGGCGACAACAACAGTTGGCTCTTCTACTACTACTTCATCAACGACAGAAGATGGTACAATCTCTTCTTCAACTGCTTCCGAACCTGGAGTTGCAGCAACAAGTGGCTCCTCTACTACTACTGCATCAGTAGTCGCAGCAACAATTGCGACGTCCTCTTGATCAACATCTCGGGCAGCTACAGAAATAGGCTCTTCTACAACATCATTGGTAGCTGATTTTACAGTCTCTTCTTCGACAACTTCTGGAGTGGAAGCTACAACGTCGACTGTTTCTTCTACTACTGCTGCATCAGTACTGGTGGCAGAAGTTGTGATTTCTTCTAGATCAACATCCCGAGTAGTGTCTGCTACAATAACTGGTGACTCCTCTACTACAACTGCATCAGTTGTGGCAGAAGCTACGATTTCTTCTTCAACAACTGCAGGAGTGGGAGTCACAAATGGCTCTTCTACTACAACTTCATCTTCAACAGCTGCGGGAGTGGAAGCAGCAACAATTGGTTCTTCTGCTGTTACAGCATCAGCAACGTCCGAAGTTACGGTAGCTTCTGCATCAATAACGGGACTTTCTATTGAAACAACATCAGTGGTTGTAGCAGCTACAACTTCTTCCGTAGCTGCGGTCACTTGCTCTTCTACTTCTGATGCGGTGATATCTTTAAGTACTTCGGTGTCAGAAACAACTTCTGATGGTTTTTCTTCAACTGCAACTTCCTTTTCAGTTGTAGAAGGTTCAATGTTTTCCTTCTCTACTTCTTCTTGCGGCGCTGCTGATTTTGGTTCTTCTACTTCAACTTCGCGATCAGCAGTAGTTGTAGTAGTGATGATTGGTTCATCATTTGTTTCTGTTGATTCAACATGGGAAGGAACAGCTACAACTTCCTCTGGCACCTTTTCGATGTCGACGGGAGAAGCTTCAGTTTGTAAAGTTGTTTTTTCTTCTGATGGTTTTGAAACTTCTTCATGAGTAACTGCAACTGCTGGTTCTTCAACCACCACTGGTGCTTCGGTGACATGGGTGTTCACCACCTCTACTGGAGCTGTTTCAACCTGTGCACATATATTAAGATACCATAGGATCAGTCATGCACATATTCTGATGCATTCGAACAAGTGTGGCCAGTCAAAAAGTATCTTTAAAAAATTACTGTTAGTAAAAAAAGTCAACGTTGGTCAAGGCAAGTGTTTCCAAGGTCAAAAGTTTATCTGCATATGCTTAACAATAATATGTATCACATCTGTGAAAGTGATCTTTATTTTGAAACTTTAGAGTTTCTCTATAGAACTTTTATGTGGTTTTAAGATAGTTGTGAATGCCATATCCTAATGTGATTCGGCCACGAATTGATGATGATGTGATGCAGGATTAGCAAACAAATGAGATCTAAGTGCTAGTTTTATCAAATCAAAGTTTCCAATATTTTCGAGTATGATCAAAAAATAAATAAAACCCATGTTTAATATTCAATACCAATCTCTAAACTCAATCGTATAAAACCCATCACAACACAAGTAGTCTAGCTGTCTAGATGTACTTTCCGATCAAGAACGTAACCGTCTTTAGCACGTTTGGATGGAGATAAATCTCAAGGCTCTAAACCTCAATATATCAACCTGCCTAGTGCCTACAGTCTAAATCCCACTTCCGATCGCCTACATAACTAGCCAACCTTTTAGTTTTGCGGTATTTTTACACCATGAACACTACTATGGCTCTATAGTCGATCTTATGTACTAAAAAGAAATGATCAAAATCAGTTATCTCCTAAGTGGAGATGGTAAAGTCCTGGAATTGAACTCGCGAACTAAATAAAATTTCATCTGGACTAAAACTCAAGCAGTAACTTAACTAGCATTAAAAAAAAAAAAAAAAACTATTACAATGAGGAAGAGAAAGAGAGCCATAAAGATATTTTACCTGGACAGAAGCCATGGATCGGATGGAAGAAGATGAATTAATTGAAGAAGAAGAAGATCTTAGAAAGAAGATGATGGAGATCAAGATTGAAGAATGTAGTCACTGAGAAAATACTTACTGAATGAAGAAATGAAGAGAGGAGTTGCGACTATTTATACTGCCACTCTCTAAATGATCAAACAAAAATCTGACGAGACAACACGTCCGACCCCATCAACCCGCATTACATAATTGCGTCTATAGAACATGGGTTTCTCTGCAGGGCCAGCCCAAGATTCTTGCCTCTTCATCATTTCTTTTGGATTTTCTCACCTCCGTAAATTAAATTTACCCACCGAGAAATATAACATTTTTCTCTTATTCATGATTTTTCATCGAATCAATTGTTTTTAAAACATTGGCAG
The DNA here is from genome assembly GCA_023531295.1 of Papaver armeniacum. Taxonomy (NCBI): domain Eukaryota; kingdom Viridiplantae; phylum Streptophyta; class Magnoliopsida; order Ranunculales; family Papaveraceae; genus Papaver; species Papaver armeniacum. Next base: position 46,402 of record JAJJWW010015536.1, read on the forward strand.
GATTACATCAAGAAAACATGTTTATGGCGCAATTGGATCATATGAATTTTCGATTACTAGATACCATGTAAAATACAGATGACAAGATAAATTTTGGATCAGAAAATTTTTGGACCGCATTATGGTGCTCTGTTAACCCTAACCCCTAACCCTAACCCGTGACCGACTCATCAGCAAGTGGAATCCTTGACAAGACAAGTAAACAACCGTACCCTGGTGCTGATATTTTTACCAGCAAGATTCTAGGGTGCCGTACACGACTAGAATCCAACTAAGCTACTACAAGAGATCCAACTAAGCTTGGATGTTGAGTCACTACCACGTGGTTTTGCTTCTTTACCGCCCCTAGCTTTCATTTTTGCCTTTAGTTTTCTTTATATTATCACGAATCTTGAATCTTTGATTAATTTAGATTTATAAAAATAATTCTTTTAGCATCCAAAATGCAAAAGCATAATAGAGTTAATAGTTAACCGTCATGAACCCTGCGTGTAAATCTTTAAGGTGCCGGCGGCATACTTAATATATATATCTGGAAACTATTTTTTTATCTAGCGGTTAAATATTAGAATATTCAAATTACATTTTTTCACATAAAAGGCTATTACTAAATAAATAAAGACTATAAGGAACAACTTAAATTTTCAAAATTGGAGAGATTGACGAGTTAATCTTGCTGATAAAGCAGTGTATTTTTTTTTGATGTTTCTGCAATGTAACCGAGTTTTTTCTTTTTGGGGTTTTCACCTTGACGATTGATTAATCCAGTGTACCATTTCGAAAACGGTTTTTCTTCGTATATCCTGGGTTTTCCTTAAAAAAAAATTTACTTTTAAACATGTTTTGTTAAGTGGCATCTTTATAGTTGTTCTTAGTCTTAAACTTAGTAAGAATTGCGCTCAGAAAAATTACCATATATTTTAAATTCTAAAAATTTAAATATGATTCAATAATGTAAAATTGCGTACATATATTTTTCGCATTTAAATTACGTACATATATTGTTCAAGAGGATAGGGTTTGCTATTCAAAAAGGGCTTGCGGCGCAGTTTGTTGCTCGCTTGCCTGCTATGTAATAAATCCTACATTTTAATTTAAGATGGAAAAAAAAAAGATAATTGAAGAGTTGTTTAATTTATTAGGAATAAAAATATATATATATATATATATATATATATATATTTAAGAAATAATTATATTTGAGCAATTGCATTGCAGAAAACCCATTCTAATAATCGAAATTTTTAGCATTTTCACATATTTTTTTTTTTGAAGCATGCATTTTCATATATTTCCTCTTTCTAATAATTTTTAGCGTTTCCAAAAAATTATTAAAGACATACCTCATGTATTGCAAAGGCGTTGAAGCTAAAACTAATGTCATACAAAGTTTACATTTACTGATAGTGATCGACAATAAACAAAATTCCTTACTTCCTTGCTTCAAAAATAAAAAATAAAAAAAAATCACTTCTTCAAAAATAGAATAGATTTTATAAATTAAATAAATCCACTCTCACTAACAAAATACGTACAAGCCAGAGAAAAAAGAAAGGAAATAGTACAAGCCAAAAGAGATCAATGAGCTGTGTTTGTTTCTTCTCTTTGGTACATTAAAAACTATTTGATATTAATTCCTTTAACCTTACACTCTGTAACCACTGATGGCTAAACTATTGCGATCTCAAGAAAATCAGCAGGAAATCCTCATCAAATGGCATGTTGAGATGTTTGATTGATGTTGAATTGTCAGTAAACGGTGGGTCCTCCTGCCTGGCTGAATAAAGTTAGACGGTGGAGATATGACCCACGCAGTTCTATTCTATCAACATTATGGGATAGATTTGAACTTGCCCGCCAATACTTTTTGTAAAGTTCTGCGTAATGATCAATAATGGTCTATCGTGCTCTTCTTGTGTTCTCGACAGCTACATTTGTAGGCTCCAACTTGTCCATCTTAACACTTAAACGTTGCCTTGTAATATAGGTACTCTTAGAAGAACAAGAGAAATTTTGTGTAGTGTTCCTCGTGCTGTTGACGTAGTATTTCCGCGATGAGATTAATGATCTGAGTTCGAAATTCATCAGCACTACTCACCTTAAAAACGAGAAAAAATGGGCCAACTTCTATCTGCAGGTGCAGGCGTGCAGAGTTTATCATCTCAAATTTGTTACATTTTTCTCTACAAAATCTTTTTTGAGTGTCAATTATCTAGACTACAACATCAGAACTGATTCCTGTACTGGCACCTACTCACTAGTTCCTTAACTAGGAAATTAGAACGTAGCTTTCTTAATGTACAATGAGGTGGAAGACACAGTGACACGTGGGTCCATACGTGATGCCACCACAGAACATTGTCTTTTTCATTGAGATTTTTAAAGCCATGCAGGCAGGAGCAGGACTTGTTATGAAAAATGTATTCAAGAAAATAAAAGGAAAGACAAAAAAGAAAGGTAATTAAGCTGTCAAATTTCATGATTCATTTGCCACCGTCCATCGTACAAAAAAAGCACTAATTGATCATCAAGATCTTGAGAATGCTATTCTTTGTAGTTTGTTGATCCTTCGGCTAGATGGTGGTACGATTTGTTGCCCTACTAAAAGATACAGTCAGTTGCACTTATATGCGGGGTGTTTGGATACCGACTAAGTCGAAAAATCCAAAATTAAGTTGGGAATATAATTTCACAAATGGGTAGACAGTTTTTACTTACAATTTCTGGAATTTATTTTTTGTTAATACAAAAGCGGAAGATTTTAGACTTGGAGCAAAATATCTTGTAATAAATTCCGAGAGAAAATGTCAATGGCCTTTAATAGTTGTTCAAGCATTGGGACCGCCAACGGTTGAACAGAGTCTCCCAAACTCTCTGGATCAGGATTTTGAGAATGCTATTCTTTGTTGGTCCTTCGGCTAGATGGTGGTACAGTTTGTTGCCCTAGTAAAAGATACAATCATTTGCATTAATATATGGGGCATTTGGATGTCGATTAAGTCGAAAAATCTGTAGTTAATATGGGAACATAATTTATTTCTGTTATTACGGATGCAAGAAGTATTTCTAGAAGATTTTAGACTACCGCCACACATCCCACAACAAATTTTGAGAGAGAAAGTTAATGGACTTTAGTAGTTGTTCTAAGACGATTTTGATCGTAAATGGTAAAAGAGAATCTCCCAAACCCTCTCGATGTGGGATTTTGACTCGAAATTTGTTGTCGTAAACCTGTTATATTTTCGTTTCTGATATCCAAATACCCTATAAAACTCCGACTACCTTTATTTTTTTTTTTTTTTTTGGTTAAAATAACCAGGTGTTTTAAACAATATATTGTATTATTTCATGGAAATTTGTTCATCCATAATTTAAAGGGTAAGAGAGTGTTTAAATGGGACATAAAAAATTCTCCAACTTCACTAAATAAAAAAAAATAATCAAAAGTTAGCTTGAGAATCAAATTTCATAAAGATACAAGTAAGCGAAAATGATTTCTGGCTTCTCAAAACTGCTTTTACTTCTTGTTATCAAAGTAAGTAACCAAACAAACTAAAGAATAATGCACTTTTTGACTGAGTTAAATTCAAATTGTGTAGAATTGAGTTCCAAACTTCAAAAGGTGGAAGCTGTTCAAGATTCTAACAGGAGGAGGCACCAACGCCCTTAAGCGACAAATTCAAGTTTGACGTGAGTGGCATGGCATGGCCGCATGGGACCATGTCACTATAATATGTTCGGTCCTACCAAAAATTCTTTAAATGAGTTTATCCATTGATGATACATGCACATTGCACGAGAAAAGCAGCTTTGGCAATTGGCAGCTCCAGCAGCAGAAAAAAAGAAAAAAAAAAATTGAAAAGAAAAGAAAAGAGAAACGCCATCATTCGCCAAAGTATATCTCATTTGCTTAAAGTTCAAAAGAAGAAAAAACTCATTTGCCTTCGTTTTTTTTTTTTTTTTGATCAATAAAACGATATAATTTTTATATATAAAAGAATAATGAATGGAAGAGTTACAATACCTCAAGACCATAATGGACCAAGGAGAAGGAAAAAGTAAAAGTTCAACAATAGAGCGACTATCTCCTGACTAACTCTTCCCATTTGAAGACTAACATTTCATATCTAATATCTTTAAGCGCCTTAGAGGGATGAGACCAATACAAAATATTTGCCTTAATGTCTAATACGATCTTTTGAGCGTCTTTCTCTTTGCCTCTACGACAAACATCCGTTGATTGCGTTTCTCTCGTGATATTCCAACAAATAGCATAAGGGAGGATGTTCCAAATAAAATTTCCACGTTGCTAGAAATCAGTTCTATCTCTATCTTTAAAAGAATCCTTTTATGTCATCTCCCGGTGGTCTTCCCACGCCAAACCATTTAGAAAACATCCCATATAGAGCGAAGCCATCAACAATGAAGGAACAAGTGATTTATAGTCTCTAATTCCTTCTTGCACATACAACATCTATTTACCAACGTTCTCCCTTTCCTTTCTAAATTGTCTTGTGTTAGTAAGGAATTATGATGTATGACCATGTAAAGAAGCTAACCTTGGTGGGTACATTATTATTCCAAACAATCCTATGGGGAAAATCCACGAAGGGGACGAAGGAAGAGAGAGATAAGTAGCACGAACGTCCGTGAAAGCGCCGTCATTTGTCCACTTCCAAAGTCTCGGTCTTCGGCTCGTTTAGAGTCACGTCTTGCAACTTGTGCGATAAATCCCCCCGCTTCGCAATCTCAATGTCCGAGTCGCCGCTCAAGTCCAGTTCCAATTTGAGTGTCCTTCACTATCGTCAAGTAAAATCGGCCGACTACATTGTTCTTCTTCCGAGAGACATTGTAAAGATTGGGAAAAGCTAACTTCAAAGGCATATCACCCAACCAAGTGGTCTTCCCAAAAGCTAGTTCTATCCCTTTACCCACTTTATGCACGATCCCTTTATGTAAGCTCTCCATTCGTTGGTCACCCTCCATATCCCACCGCCATATTTCAACTTTGTAACCTTGGTGTCCCACTTCGATTTACTCTCGCCATGCTTGTCTTTTATTAGATTTCTCCACTTAGCATCAGTTCCTTTTGGTATCGCCACAACCACTTGCACAAAAGAGCGTCATTCATGATGTTCAAATCGCGATTCCTAACCTCCCATTTCTTTGCTCGACAAACTTTACTCCACCCAACAAGAGGGTACTTCTTATTCACATCCGTGCTATTCCATAAAAACCTTCTCATCAATCCGTTTAGCCGTTTTGAAACCGACTTTGGCATTGAAAACTGACATGAAGTAAATGGCCGCCGAGCTCAACACGTGTTGAATAAGAACAAGCCTCCTCCATATGTTAAAACTTCACACTCCAGCCTTGAAGAGTTTTTTTTCAGTCCTTTCAATTAGGATCCCAGGATAAGTTTGTTTCTATAAGACCCCCCGGTCGGCATACCTAAGTAATTTATAGGTAATTTTCCAGAGCACCCCAAGCTAATATTTACTATCTCATTACAAGAAGTATTCCCGATCCCGATTGCAGAACTTTTAGAAGGATTAATTCCCAACCCCGAGCAAATTGACGAGATAAGAGTAGCTCGATGTATTGAATTTGATCAGAGAGTCATTTGAAAAAAATAGGGTGTCGTGTCGGCAAAGAGTAGATGTGTCACTTCTTTTCCATGGTGATGAACCTTGAAACCTCATATAGTGCATTCGCTCTAACTTTGATATCATCCTAAGCACAAGCACCTCCATCACCATTGTGAACGTAAAAGGAGATAAAGGGTCACCTTGACGAAGCCCCCTCGAACATTTGAACATACTACCAGTGGCAACTGCTGAAAAGAATTGCAAAGTGTGGTGTTGACACACATGTGTACACCCATCTCCTCCATTTGATACCAAAACCCATTTTCTCGCATAACACGATCTAAGAAAACCCAACTCGACCTTGTCGTATGCTTTTTCCACATCCAGTTTTAAAAGCCATCCAGGTTTATCTTCTTTATCCTTGAATCAATGCACTCGTTGGCCATGAGAATGTCGTCTATAATCATCTCTTAGCCACGAAAAAAGCCGTCCGTGAATCCGATATAAGTTTAGGAAGAACTCTTTTCAATCATTAGACAAAACGTGGGTGATGATTTTGTATGAAATGTTTATTAGACTCGATAGGCCCGAAATCCTTCACATCCTCCACATCTATCTCTTTCGAATGAGGACAATGAACGATTATTGGCTCGCTACCAATGAAATTTCTCTCATCAAAAAACTTCACCATTGCCATATAATCCTCTCCTGATTGTCTCCCTTAAATGAATATAGAATTCAACAGAAAGCCGTCGAGGTCGAGGGACCGGTTGGAGTCCATTTCCTTTAATGCCTTCTTGATCTCTTCTTCGTAATAGGTCCTTCCATCCCAAAGACTTTCATTCCCATCAAGCATTGTGAACTCCAAATCCTCCATAAAAGGTCCGTTAGCATTGTCTTCTTGTACACAGATCTGTAGAACCGTTGCAGATGACTAGAGATTTCATTTTATCTTCTGTTAGTTCCCCGTTGATTCTCGGACAACCAATATTATTCTTCCTTCTTCGCCATTAACAATTGAATGGTAAAAGGTCGTGGTTTCTATCTCCCTCCTCAATCCAAAGCTGGTCTTTGACTTTATTCTTCATTCTCTTATCTTCCAACTTTGCCCATCCAATATAATCTTTCTTCTTGTTTACCCTTAGCATTCTGTCTTCCTCCGTTGCTGCCCCTTAGCATTCTAGCATTTGCCTTCGTTTTAGGCTCCGGTTCATTTAGTGGCTGGCAAACTTTTCATTCGCATTTCTTGATCATTGCTTCAACGCTATAATATTTGTGTAATATTCATGGCATTTTCACCGTCTAGATCTAAAAAAACTCAGGAAAAAAAAGACTGCGGAGGATATGTAATAATAAATTCTATCCATGAGCTAAGGTGTCGCTATCCATCTACAAAAACTCATCAAAAAAAAAGTAACACAAAAAATTCAAAAAAACAAAGGTAACACAAAAACCCCAAAGAATTTGATCATAAAAATTTGATGAAACCAATTTTAAAATTTTGGGGTTTTTGTATCAATTTTTAAAAATTTAAAGTTTTTATATCAAATTTGTTTAAAATGGAGCTTTAATGAATCCCAATATTTAAACAGGGTTTTTGTATCACAAATTTGGCCACCTTGAGTTTTTTATGTCTGCAATAATAAATTTGGTGCATTTTCCTCCCGGCAGAAGTTTTTCTTTCAGTGTCAATTATCTACGTCAAGATCAGAACTGATTCACGGTACCCGTTTAGGTGCAAATGACGTGGAATGACGTGGAATGCGATGGGAGACACAGTGACACGTGGGTCCATCATGTGATGCCACCACAGAGCATTGTCTTTCTCATTGAGATCTGGCCCTGCAGTACTTGATCCTGAAATTTCACGGAAAGGAAATGACAAAAAGGAAAGGTAAGCTGTCAAATTTGCATGATTCATTCGCCACCGTCCATCGTACATATAAAGCATTCAAAGTTGATCATCAAGATCTTCATAATGCTTTCTTTGTTGGGCCTCCGGCTACATGTGGTAGAATTTGTTAGCCTAACCCTACTAAGACATAGTTGTATCTTCTTTTTGGCCAGAGATATCAACTCTGCTGAGGATGCAGTTGAACGGGATCATACTATAGTCCCTCTCCATGATCTTATTTGGTGTACAAGCGGATATGTATGTTCTTAACATTAGTTCTAAATCAATGAAGTCATCTTTCGTACTGCCTCCGTTTCAAAAAACTGGCTTATTTCATGTATAGATTATACACGAAACAAACCTATTTTTTTTTTCCTTTTTAACTTCTATAAATCATTTCTGCTTCTAATTACCAAAAACAAGTAATAAAATATGCATTACGCTTCAAAAAAAAATGCATTTTGCAACAACATTTTCCATTAATCAAGGTCTTTTAGAAGGTTCTAAGCTGAAATTAAACTTGTTGACCGAGTCCCACACTCCAAAAGTCGAAACTGTTCAAGACTCTAATAACTTGTTCGGATAAGACACTGTAAGAGGCTTTCGACTTTGTCAAGTCGGCCATTGTCCAAATTTTAAAACGACTTCTAAAAATTGAAAAGTAAATTTTTTATGAAGCAAAATTATTTTGTTTCTAACTGAAGAAGAAGTAGAAGTCAAAAACAGATTTGTATTCAAACACGACGGATAAAAAAAAAAGGAAAGTTTTTATGGCGTGGAAAAGAAAGAAAGAACCAAAAGTGTGTACGCTGTACGGTAGATAAACTCAAGTCAAGTGCGGTGACAAAATTCAAGTTTGACGCGAGAGTGACATGGTCACATTTGCCGCCAGGGCCTATAAACCCGTTATGTCCCACCAAAAAGTTCAATAACCTGAGTTTATCATCGGTGATACACAACGAAGAAAAGCAAACTTTCACAATCGGAAGCTCCAGCGAGAAAAATTAAAGCTTTCAAAGAAACTTTTATCAAATACTCCCTCCGTCCCTCTATTAGATGACCTACTTGGTCTAAGATCTTGTCCCATCATTAGTTGACCTATTTCACTAACACAAAATTGGTTAAAAAGACCAACATCAAAATTTCCTGGGTGAAAAGGTGTTGGAATCAATTGTCGGATCATGCCTGCACAACAAATAAAATCAAACACGAAACAAATAACGTTATGGCTGAGTCGCGGACTAGGTCGCTTTCTTTAAGACGTTTCGCGGCTCTGCCCAAGATTGTGCAAGCGTTCATCGTTGTCGCGTCGTCCCCGTGATAAAATGGCCAGTTCAATCTCTTACACAATCACTATTGCACCGGAGAGGATGTGAAACTTTTACACTTCATTCTTGCTCAGAATCTCTAATAGAAAACAAATGATGCTCACACATTGTTTTCTTTCACAAAAAAAAATATTTCTTTTGAAAACACACAACATAAAGAAAAACTAAACTCTCACTTTATTTTTCCAACCAAAATCTGATTTTATATTAAAAGGTTTAAACACAATTTAATCAAAGATTATTATGGTGTAGTTAACACCATTAACTCCACAATATGAAACTCTCATAGCTATAATGGTGTAGTTAACATCATTAAAACCACAAAAATGAAACGGTCAAATTAATTATACCAAAAATTAATTTGTTTTAATAAAGACTAAATTCTAACTTTTAAAAAATAGATATTAATTGGGAATAAATTTATGTTTTAAAAATATATTCCCAACAATCCCCCACTTATACTTTTAAAACATTGAGCAAGAACGTATAGAGTTGTGCATAAGCAAAGGTGTCTCGCGACTTGAACCTCTACGTAGTGTTAATATACTCTCTTAAAATCATACCGTAGAGTGAACATAAGTCTTGAACTCTAGGAGATAAAAAGATTGTTTAACACACACGACTATACTAGTGTAAAGTCTAAAGCAAAGACATTACGGCCCCTGCGCTTGTATCCCGGTTTAATGAATGATCTAGAGAACTGCCAATATTCTCATAGAAAGCGGCCACACTTTCACATTCACATAGGTGAGTTTATCAAGAGTACTCCTGAAAGTACCCCACTCTAAATAGTGATATAAACATCATTAAGAGTTTAAAATTTTAAAATTAAAATTAAACTCAACCTTTTACTCGCTTCAGATGTCATGCCGTGGGATGAATTTCTTCAAAAGCATGATTCTCGCATCTCCATATCATTTATGACTTCGTCTAGTCCCTTTGAACCTATTTCTAGGTTGGGTATCCAACATAGATGACTCAATCTCAATGGGCATCAACCTCATCCCTAAGATGTATTCTCATATTCTTATCAATCCTTTTCGTCAAAGGACTAATGAAAGCTCTTTCGGACACTATATAATCCATTCTCAATACATCAACTCTTGTAGTTGTCATTCGTTCTTAATTCTTGCAATAGCCGCGGTGTACTATCACATTGGATTAATATGTCCTGTTCCTCTATCCACTATAGAGGATCGAATCACTCCATCCCTTAGAGGATTCAAATGTAAAGGATGTCCAATCAGCTTCGCAATATCCTTAAAGGATTGCGGTAACAATTTAGATAATGTATTTCTAGGTGTAAGGTGTGTTTGAAACACCTCATAACCTTTCTCAAAATTTTACCAATTTTCCATACTAGGATTGGTAACCGAATATAAAACCCCACTATGGAGGTAATATAATAAACCCCACTACAAAAATACTTATATATATAGTCAATCACGAGCAAAGAAACATACCGAGCTACCATACTCATGTCTAGTGCAATCACACACAATCTCAAAAGCATTAGCACTAAACCAAATGAGTGAAAACTAGTTTACAGATCAAACTATATATATTTCTATCTCTTTTAAAATTCTATTTTCATCAAATGAAATATATCCAAAGAAAAATTTAGTTTAACAACATACACCATCTTCATTCAAGTCTTTCATGTCAAATAGTAAACTAAGCATGTTCTCAATTTCATTTTCATCCTATAAATTAGAATAAAAATTCAACAAATCACCTATGCATACAAAACAAAGAGTATTGTGCATCTCACTTTCATCAATTCTGAAATCATTTGAATGAATCAAGTAAACAATTTATTTCTTTTAAATTGTTTTAAAGTTGTTTTCAGAATATAAATGATAACTTATATTCTTTCTTTTATGGTAGAAACTACATAGTTTTCCATGCTTGGTTTACATATATTCTCATCTTTGACTTACACAAAAGTATATATTTCTACTTATGACTATAACAAATCATATATCGTAGAAAAAACATCAACAAAACAAGTGTGTAAGTTAATTTAGAGACATGAATTAATGCAAGTGTCAACAACTTTTTGTTTGCTTGTCTAAAGATAATAGGTTCACGAATTTATTTTTCAAAAGATTAAATTTTTAAAGAACAAAGTTACTTTCTATGAGAAGTTATCTTTCAAATTATAAGCAACAAAATATTCATGCCTAAAATTTAGTCTCACTATATATGCTTTTCTAGGTTCATTCTTAGTGAATTACTTGTCACCTTCATTTTTCTAGTTCCTCTAATTTAAATCAAATATGTTAAAACATAGGATATGGAACCCCCACTATTTTTTTGACTCAAACAAGAATTTCAAAACAATATCAAAAGACTCCAAAATTGTGAAAAATTAATGAACCAATGATTTAAACCAAAAACGCTTTTGCACAATATAGTGAATAAAAATTCAAAGAATTTTCAGAAAGTCGATATCGCCTAATTCACGACTCAAATGATCATATTTAATCCAACCTACTAGAAGAATCAAGCAAGTATTTATCAAATTCTCAAATATTTTATTTTATTTAAAAAAAAAAATTTGCAAGTTGCGTAAGATTTCAAAGTGTACATGCTTTTATGAGTTAGGTAAGATTACATACACGTTACTCAAAAAAATTCACCAAGTTTATAAGAAAATATAACATGCTCACATTCGTTACTAACTCATTGATTTCTTAAAATCATGACAAAATCTCATATTTCAAATATTCAAAATTCAATTCATGTTATGATAAAATTGTAATATAATATTCAAACATTTTATCTATAACATATTATTTGTACTAGTGCAATGATCAAATTCAACAAATTTCTAATATCAATCTTGTTTATAACATGATATGCGGAAACTAAATTCTCGCTCATTTCGGAAGTATGAAATATTTAACAAGATTGTTCTACCCAAAGTAAACTTTGAGATCGTACCAAGACCGAAAATCCTAGTGATTTGAGTATATCTCACCACCACTTTCTTTCAAACAATTTGGTTCAAACTTTGAACCATAACCTATCAAAACAAATATGGTGTAAACCAATATATACCAACCTCTCACCGTATCCATAATTCATATTAACATAGCTTGAAAACGTTATTTAATAACATTTGATATCCTTGCAATGCCGCAATAATATCAAATAACTTCATAAACAATAGTATATTCATTTCTTGGTGAGAGTTGATATTCACATTTGTTTTGACTAGGTTTCTGATTCTTTCGGTTTTGGTTTCATATCAAATTATATCTCATAAGTTCCAAACTTATATGAGTCACATGTTTATTGTCATACACAATAATTCTCAATATCTTGTTTCCAAAAAATTTTATTCTAAGATTGAACAATCAATTTATTCAATTTAGAATGTCATTATTTGATCACTACAATAACTACAAATAGTTCATCAACCATACCTCAATTGATTTTAAAGCTCAATTGGTTATAAACCATTGTCCACTCTTTGCACACCAACAAAGAAATCAACAACCCCATTGCTCCACACATCGATTAATAACCCGAAATTTTTATTTCATTAGAAAATAAAAACTTGCTCAAGTAGGTGAATTCTCATGCACTGTCACAATCATTCACATGTGAGCATTCGAAACCAAAAAATAAGTAAGGTATGCACTTACATAATTACTTAAAAATCAATTAAAATATAGTACTCCAAGTTTCTCTTAAATTTCAAACAAAGATTCAAAGTTCTATAGTTATAACATCATATATTTATAACTCTCTATCAAGCATTTTATCAAACATATATGGTCTAGTTTGATTGCTAACAATAATCTTCTTTTTCATTACCAAAACAAGAGTATGAAATACTAGAATCAAAACATGAATTTTAATGTAATTTCTTACATCTCTAATCTCTAATCTCAAGTATCATGTCTCCTATTTTGACATACATACACAAACAATTTCAAATCACCACATCTTTCAAACTAAAATCCAAACAGAAATTTCAAAATGGGTTTTGAAGATAAGTTCATGATTTACAAGTTTCATCTTGCCCATAAACCCAAAAAATATTAACACAAAGATCAGAAAACAAAAATTAATCAAGATTAAATTTCTACCCGTCATAAATTTTCAACAACGTTATGCAGTTTTGTAAAATACTCTAAAAATACTTTTCAGACTCCAAAAAATCTGAAATTTGACATGGATGATCCTCATGATGTCTAGTATATCTAGTAAAAAATTTAGGACCCAATTCTTTATAGTTAAAGAGATGCACATAAAATTCAACAACATGTTAAAAAACATTCGTTTATCATCAACGATAATTTCTTATGTTAAAAATTTCATAAAGAAAAATCTAACCATGTTAAAATCCTAGTCCATCAATATTAAACAAAAAATTAATTTTAGGTATAGAGTAACCCAAAATCTCAAGCATCATATTCAATCGCTAAATAAAAACTATACAAGTTATAATTCTATAAAACGAAATAAAACAATGATACTTATCGCGTTTCGGCAATTGTTTCTTTTGATTCGTATATGTAATAAAACGCCTTAAAATTGTTGGAATCAATTGTCGGATTATGCCTGCACAACAAATAAAATCAAACACGAAACAAATAACGTTATGGCTGAGTCGCTGACTAGGTCGCTTTTAAGACGTTTGCTGCTCCGCCAAGATTGTGCAAGCTGGCTCATCGTTGTCGCTGGGTCGTCCCCCAGGATAAAACAACCGAAGTTCAATCTCTTACACAATCACTCTTGCACGGTGAGAGGATGTGAAACTTTTACACTTCATTCTTGCTGGTAATCTCTAATAGAAAACAAATGATGCTCACACATTGTTTTCTTTCACAAAAAATATTTCTTTTGAAAACACACAACATAAAGAAAAACTAAACTCTCACTCTTATTTTTCCAACCAAAATCGATTTTTATATTAAAAGGTTTAAATACAATTTAATCAAAGATTATTATGGTGTAGTTAACACCATTAACTCCACAATATGAAACTCTCATAGCTATAATGGTGTAGTTAACATCATTAAAACCACAAAAATGAAACGGTCAAATTAATGATACCAAAAATTAATTTGTTTTAATAAAGACTAAATTCTAACTTTAAAAAAAATAGATATTAATTGGGAATAAATTTATGTTTTAAAAATATATTCCCAACAAAAGGACACTTAGATTTAGATATCATTTAAATGGACAAAAATTTAAAATAGCGTGATGTAAACAGTTTCATCCCGTCCATTTTAAATATTTTTTTTTTTTTATTTTACATGTGATGCATCCGCTTTCATCATTGCTATTTTTAAGTTTAAGTCGGATGCATCCAGTTTCATCCTTGCTATTTTTTCTTTGTCCATTTCACCCATAAAATTTTTTACTCGTCCATTAGAACCGTGTTTTAATTTTTTTTGGACAAATGACCCATTTTACGTTTCACTAATCAAGGGGATATCTCTAAAACTACCATTTTGATTGATTATCGGTATCATAAGAAATATGTATAAATTGATATTCATGTGTATACTCGTTACGTAGGTGTTTTAAAATGATTTTCAACGGTACAAAATTTACGAAAATCTATGGTATAGTTTGAGAGATAAATGATTTCCAAATTTTACAAATTATTATCCAAAGGAAAAAACGTTATCATTCATCTAAAGTAAATCAAAGTATATCCTGTTTGCCTTCGTTTTAGGGTCCAGTTAATAATTAATATTAATTCAGTTTCATTTTAGCGCTTGTCAAATTCTTCTCTTCCACATTTCTTGATCATTGCTTTTAACCTTAGGAGGAATTAGCTCTTCTACCCGAATGCTCGTGTTAATTCTTCTTCCTTTTTAATTTAAGGCTAATTTAAATAGACTGCGTGGCCTTTTACTAAAGCATGTTTCAAATTTACAGCATTTAGACACCGAGGAATTTGCAATTTTGATCCGAAATCTGCTATTTTATTTCTTTTTGCTAGAAATGATATATTTTCTATTAAAATGATTTAAGGTACAGAGTTTTGAGTAATGAAGTGAGGCCGATAAGACAACCTTTCACTTGTTACTCTGTTCCGCCTACAGTGCTTGGCTGCTATATCGGCCGTCGAATTGAATTCCTATGAATGTTTTGAAATTCAAAAGACTGCAAAGACTGGGTTATTAAAGACCAGTCATCCAGAATAGTACTGTTGTACCAACTGGTTCGACATTGTTTATTAAAAAGATAGGAAATGACATTCTTGCAGCGCTGAATTGGGGGCCCCGAAAACTAATTAGGGGCCTCACACTGGAAGACAAAAAGGTCACCCAAACCTAATTTCAACACCCCTTATCCAAATATTTTAGATAATGGCTAATCTACCCTTATTTAATTAATGATAATTTTACTTAATTAGTGTTAATCTCACTTAATTTGATTTTAATTTTTTTTTCTTCAAATTTCTAGTTTGTAATTTATTTTTTTATTTTTTGAGACTTGCATGAAAAGTCGTTAGTTGTGAAGTTTTTCAATAACGACTCTTAACAGTCGTTAAAGTTTCAAAACAACCCTAAAGAGTCGTTAGTGTTTAAAAATTATTTCTTGACGACTCTGAACAGTCGTTAATGCTTATAAAAGAGTTATCTTCTTTGAAGAGTCATTAATGGCGGAAATACATTAGAAGAAGATAACGACTCTTTTATAAGCATTAACGCATTTGTTTAGGGTCGCCAAGAAACAAAGACGACCATGAGGGTCGTTGTGACCCTTTAATGTATCATCTTAGAAGAGGATAACGACTCTTTTATAAGCATTAACGACTGTTTAGAGTCGTCAAGAAACAATGACGACTTATGAGGGTCGTTTTTGAAACACTTCAATATCATGACGACTCTACCAAATTTGGTGACGATTCCCCAATAAACAATGACGATCCTTCCATTTTTTTGGATGAGAGATATAGTTTTTGGTCATAAAGAGTCATTAGTGTATAAAAAGGGGTCTGCCAAAACCCGTAAAAGGGTCGTTATCTCCTACATTCTAGACATCAACGATTTTTCATACAAATAACATGCATATGAAAATCGTTAAGGTATATAACTATGAGGTTGACGACTTTATTTTTGATTGTGATGGAGAGTCGAGAGGGAGGGGAGGAGGGACTGGATTATTTTTTTGGGTTTAAAAATGAAAATGAGTTGGGGTTTAGAGTTAAGGTTAATAGAATTTTAAGTTTTAGCTTTAGTGAAGGGTAAAACTGTATTTTCACTATATTTTGGGGTGGAAATAGATTTTTTTGGGTGGGAATAAAATATTTGAGGCCCCTAATTATTTCTGGGGGCCCCAAATTAAGCCGTGCATTCTTGGAGTCACTGAGAAGGCAAATGTTGTCCATCCTTCTTGTTTTGGCCCAATTAATTGCTTCCCAAATCTAAACTCTCCGGCCTTCCTCAAGATATCCTCCTTTAGTTGCTTGCAATATCAATAGCCACAATACCAATCCCTACTATGTTAGTATTCATATCATATGAAGCATCACAGAAAAGTAACATACAATCCAGAGGTGTCTTAATGCATTTGGTAAACTTCAAATATGTTCGTAACGTAAATGTACGTTGTAACCCCAAATATGCCCATTGACAAAAGATAATTGCATCAATATTTGCCTAGGGGCTTAAAAATTATATCCTAGTTTAAAATATGTCTTTATAATTAAATGTCTGCTCATACCACAATAGAATTATTTCTGATCAGTATGCTCAAAGTTATTGAAGGTTTGCTTAGGGCCTCATTGACATAAAATTGTTATTGAATCTCTCTGATCAAAATGCTCAGAATGATATTGAAGACAAATACTCGTAGTTCGGATAAAAGAGGGATTAAGGCTTAGTTTGGTATTGTCAGTTAGCTTTTTGTAAAAGCACTTTTTCATTGGGCGTTGTTGTGTGGGGCTTGTGAGAAAAAGGCAGCTAGACGCTTTGTAAAATATTAATTAAAGTTGAAGCCGATTAAAAAAGCAATCAAAATGTGTTTGGTAAAATTTCAGATTCAACCATTATTGTAACAAATGACAAAAATGACATATCACTCATGGTAGTTTTATTCAATTTTATTGGGTTTAAAAATAATTAATTTTTTTACTATATAATATTAATGTTCATACTAATTACCACTATCATTATGATTGTTAAGAAATTATTTTACTTAAAAATTAAGTAATTATTTAATATTTGTTTTTAGTTTTATCGTTGACAAATTAAGTAATTATTCAAGCAAAAATGAAACTAAAATTAAGTAATTATTTAATATTTGTTTTTATTTTCATCACACAAATTAAATAAATGATATATAAAATAGTTCAAATAATAAAAATAATAATATTTAAAGAATGCAATATAAGAAATAGTAAAAATTGATTGTATATAAATTTAAGGGTAACTTTTGTCATTTATAAAATAAAGTAGGGATAAAAAGATAAATCAAACATTAAATTTATGGGACCACTTATGCTTTTGTAGCTTTTAAAAGCTCCTCCTCCTTTTAAAAAAAATTGAGAATTTGGGAAGTGCTTTGGATAAAAGCACTTTAGTTTTTTTTTTACCAAACACCAACTTCAAAATTTATTGACATATATAAGTTTTAAAAGTGCTTTTGAAAAAAAATAAGCATTACCAAACTCAGCCTAACTATACTGGATGCAACTTTGTACATCTTGAGTGCACTTTCCTCCCCTTTTCAGTTGCTGGGCTCAACGTTCCTCTCTTCTTTAGTTGTTGGGCTCAACGTTCCTCTCTTCTTTGAACATAACTACCATTTTTTTTTGGGGACGATGGGTTTTTTGAGGGGACCATGATTTGATTAGGCCACCTTCACTATAATTATAAGGGGTGTCCTAAAAGGTGGAGATGACTAGTTTACCCTTTTACCTAATTAAAATTATAACTAATCTACAACTTCTTCTTCCTCTATTCTACAATTTTTCTTCTTCTCTTCTTCATCAATTTATGATCATCTAAACCTGATCATATACAAATCTTATCAAAATCATCAAATTTTCATCATCATCGATTCATTGAATTTTCATCATCGATTAATCAATCTTTTATAAACAAACATGTCCATAAGTATTTTCCCACAAACCCATTACTTCTAATTCGTTTTTGATTGAAATTTTGAGCGATATCATCAAAATATGTTGAATTTGGAGGTTACAATAGTAAGTTCGGTTAGGATAATTTTGAAAAAAACCCTAGTTTTACAACCGAACTTTTAAAAATGAAGAACACGAAGGCTAAGAAATTTTTTTTTTTTGCCTAACCGAACACCTGAGTTCGGTTGAGTCTCAAAAATAATTTCAAAACCGAACTCTTCTCTATATAGCCAAATGTTGAGTTCGGTTTAATTGCAAAAAAAAAAAAAAAAATCCTAAACGAACTTTACTCTGAAAACCTATATAATGAGTTCGGTTAACTCGCAAAAATAATTTCAAAACCGAACTCTTCTCTATATAGCCAAATGTTGAGTTCGGTTTAATCGCAAAAAAAAAAAAAAAAAAAAAATTCCTAACCGAACTTTACTCTGAAAACCTATATAGTGAGTTCGGTTAACTCGCAATTTTTTCTGCGAACTTACCGAACTCTGTTGTTTAAAGTTCGGTTACAGCGTGGTCGAAGTCGATCAACCGAACAAAACTCAGTAAACTTAAGCATAGTAGTTCGGTTACATTTGATTTTTCATCAGCTAGCCGAACAAACAAAAACTCCATTAAAGCTCTCGTCCGGTTGCCTGTGATTTTGGATTTATTAACCGAACTGCATTTGCAGAAAGATCAGTTACATGTTCTTCATATAATATAACCGAACTTTGTTGACCTGGTTGAAATTTTTTTGTTACAGTTTTGATTTTGAAGATATTTTAGGCCATTTATAGCAACATTAACTAAGTTACAAGCATACTTCGGTACCCAGAGGATGTTTTTTCTCGATATTCACCCATCTCAAAATAATTTTTTTTCTCCAACTTCTTCTTCTTCTATCACTTTAGTCACTCAATAATTCTACTTCTTTAAAAAAAAAACAATTAATTAATTTAACCTTAATCAATGATTAACCACACTAACTAATCATTATACAAAACTAATCAGGAGGGTAATTTTGGTATTAATATGAATATTTAGATAAGGGGTGACCTAGAATTATTTCTGATGTCTTACCCAAAATAAAACAATGGTCCCCAAAAAACCGTTCCTTTTTATTTCTCAGCTTCCTCCGTACTTTTACCTCTTCCGCTCCCTCTTTCTTATGAACTTTGTTCATTAACAGTGAAGAAATGAAGACCACATAATTTTAAAAGAAAAAAATAGTAACCATTGAAGTGGTGAACTAATTTTTCAACCTAATTTCTAAAGTTCCCAGAAAAATTTATCTGAGCGTTAGTTCCCAAGTTAATGGTTCCTGAAATTTGATAATTACATACAACAATCCTCACCCCTCACCTACACACACCCACAAAAGAAGTTTTCTCAAACAAAATAGACCATTCATGTAGCAGTAAGTGTATCTAAATTAAGCGATAACTAACTCTATGAGGGAATTTTTTTTGCTCTAGCATATTTGATCTAGCAGCAGCATATAGGAGCATGTGACGATTTGTAATGTCATTTGACCCTTGTTTAACCACAGTTATATGCAACCATATACAACCGTATAATAAGTAAGCTCCGATATTTTAGCCGTTGATCTATTTCTTCCGGCTAACTGTTTTTCCTTTTTTGGACAGCCCACTCGTTTCCCTCTTTTGTTTTAGCTTCCCTCGTTCTTAAAATGGGTATGCAGACGCTGGAGTTCCTTAATCAAGACGAATAGATTTAGTTGGTTTAGACTGCACTCCACCGAAAACATGTAGAAATCGTTGCTTAAGCTATCACAACTGTTTTGTCATAGCTACTAAATGTTTTAATAATGCACAACTAAATTGTTCGTCGAGTCAGTAAAGTCCTCCATTCATAATAACACATTAAAAGCTCAACTGTTTTATCAGCTTCTCAAACCGATAAGTACCTTGTGAATTAAATAAGTTTGGCTCAGGGTTCATTGGCTTTGCTGTGTATACAATCCAACAAGTACCAGTGAATCAACTCCATGTATATGTGAACGTCTCAACATACTAGAGCAATAAATGTATGGGTGAGAAGTTGGGAAAAGATGAACATGAATCTTAGTGGTTTTTGATGCTGGATAAAAGAAAGTTGGAGTGACCCTAATTCTACTGTATTGTATATCTAAAGCAAAGAAAGGGTTTTCACGTCCGTTCTTCTTTGCAAATTAAAACAGTATTAAATTATTTAAAAGACCAAAAATATTAAAACCTTGTATTCGTATGAAGACTTAGCTTGCTCACAGTTAGCAAATCATATGACATACACCATTTTTTCAAGTAACATCAAGCTGTTTTTATCGGTTCTAGTCGGAAACTGCAAGTTTCAGAAAGAAAACTATTGAATTCATGCTTTTGAAAGTTTAAACATTGACTTGCTTTGGCCATTTTATACATAAAGAGTTCTGACAGCATTGATAATGTTAAGCAAAAATACATGACAAGAAAGGAATGCCTCTAGATAACATAGGGTGATTCTTGCTGGTAAACAGATTGAAGATGGTCAAACGTTAGTTGATTACGGAAAATGTTAGCTTGCACTTGGTTCTTCGTCTGAGGGGAGGTATGCAGATTTGGTCAAAACCTTGACAGGTACCTATAAACCATCTGACTCTTAATAAACATAGTAAAAAGGAAACAAAACACTAGTAGCAACAACAACAAAAAGAAAAAGGATTACATACCTATAGTCGCTGGTTTTGCTTTGAAAATTTCCTTTGTCACGCTATTCTTCATTTGTACCAGAGATGGTTTTTTTTTTGCTCTTACACCTCGTTTGGTTGGAAGAATTGGATTCCTAGGAATTCAATTATGGGGTAATCCAATTCTTGAAATTGAATTCCATGGAATTGGATTCAATTCCAAAAATTAGCGTTTGGTTGAGGTAATCCAATTTCTTTTGTTTTTACCTTGGAATCCAATTCCATTGCACTACTAGACCAATGCAATGAAAATCTATTATTTTGGGAGAATTGGATTCCTAGGAATCAAAATTCTCAATTACATAGAGTTGGTTTGGACCGTTTGGTTCAAGGAATTGTTCACATTCCCCCGGAATTGGATTACCAGGAAACCAATTCCTTGAACCAAACGCGCTGTTAGTTTCTTCATTGCCGGCTCGCGGTCGAATTCTCTTTGTTTAGTAGTTGACAGTATAGTTTTGGGGGATTTCTTCGCTGCCGGTTTGGTTTTAATTGGAGCTTTGCTTCATTTTCCTTTTTAGTTGCTGATTTGCTTGGACTTTTCTTGCATACCTTTCTCTAATGACGACTTGATTAGTCCGGCCTTTGTATTCTTTTCTTTTCTTATTGGAGGGTCTCGTATTGTTATATGTTGGGATATATGTTTTAAAACATAATTTAATTTCCATAAAAAATATATTTTTTAATGCTCATAAAGTTCTTCATGAAAGAAATTTATTTCTTACTCTCTCTTGACCGTTTTATTTTGGGAGTTAAGAATATTAATTACACCATAATAATTTCTCATTAAATAATATTGAATTTTTAGACTATAAATCAGATTTTGGTTGGAAAATTAAAGAAGAGTTGAATGTCTTTTATGTTTTTTGTTTTAAGAAGGGAAAAGAGTGATGTGAAAGAAAACAATGTGTGAGCATCATTTGTTTTCTAGAGTGATTCTGAGCAAGAATGAAAGTGTAGAAGTTCACATCCTCTCACCGTGCAAGAGTGATTGTGTAAGAGATTGATCTCGGCTGTTTTATCCTGGGGACGACACGCCATTGAAGAACTAGTTGCACAATCTTGGGCAGAGCCGCGAAACGTCTTAAAGAAAGCGACCTAGTCCGCGACTCAGCCATAACATTTGTTTTATCGTGTTTGATTTTATTTGTTGTGCAGGCATAAATCGGCAATTGTTCCAACAATTTTAAGACGGTTTATTCTGCCATAGATACCAAAAGAAAACAATTGCTCAAACGCGATAAGTATCATTATTTTATTTTGTTTGATAGAATTATAACCAATATAATTTTTCTTTAGCGATTGAATATGATGCTTGAGATTTTAGGTTACATTGTACCTAAAGTTAATTTTATGTCTATTATTGATGGACTAGGATTTAACATGGTTATGATATTTCTTTATGAAAATTTTAATATAAGAAAATATTGTTGATGATAAACGAATGTTTTTAACATGTTGTAGAGATGTATTTTTATCTCCTATATAGAAATGAAATGGGTCTATAAATTTTAACCTGATATATTAGACATCATGAGGGTCATCCATGTCAAATTTCAGAATTTTTGGAGTCCGAAAAGTATTTTTAAAGTATTTTAGAAAACTGCACAACGTTGCTGAAAATTTCTGACGAGCAGAAATTTAGTCCTTGTTGAATTCGTTTTTATGATCTTTGTATTGATATTTTGGATTCGTGTATAACATGAAACTTGTAGATCAGGAAATTATTTTGAAAACCCATTTTGAAATTTCCTATTTGGATATTTAGGTTGAGAGATTTGGTAATTCCAGAATCGTTGTGTATGTTTGTCCAAAATATGAGACATGATACTTGAGATTAGAGATTAGAGATGTAAGAAATTTACTTTAAAGATCATGTCTTGATTATAGTACTTCGTACTCTCGTTTTGGTAATGAAAAAGAAGATTATTGTTAGCAATCAAACTATTGCACCACATATGTTTGATAAAATGCTTGATGGAGAGTTATAAATATATGATGTTATAACTATATAACTTTGAATCTTTGTTTGACAATTAAAAGAAACTTGGAGTACTATATTAGTTAATTTTCAAGTAATTATGTAAGTGCATACCTTACTTATTTTTTGGTTTCAAATGCTCACATTGTGACAGGTGAATATTCACTTACTTGAGCAAGTTTTTATTTTCTAATGAAATAAAAATTGCGGGGAGACTAATGGATGTGAGGAGCAATGGTGTTGCTGATTTATTTGTTGGTGCGCAAACAATGGACAATGGTTTATAACCAATTTAGCTTTAAAAGCAATCGAGGTATGTTTGATGAACTATTTATAGTTATTGCAAGTTGATCAAATAATGGCATTCTAAATTGAATAAGTTGATTGTTTAATCTTAGAATAAATTTTACTTTAAAACAAGATATTGAGAATTATTGTGTATGACAATAAACATGTGACTCATATAAGTTTTGAACTTATGAGATGGAATTTTATACGAACCCAAAACCGAAATAATTAGAAACCTAGTCAAAACAAATGTGAATATCAACTCTCACCAAGAAATGAACATAATATTTATTATGAGATTATTTGTTATTCTTGCACGGCATTGCAAGGATATCAAATGTTATTAAAAACGCTTTTCAAGCTTAGTTAATGTGAACTATGGATACGGTGAGAGGTTGATATAGATTGGTGTTTTACACCATATTTGTTTTGATAGGTTATGGTTCAAAAGTTGAACCAAATCGTTTTGAAAGAAAGTGGAGTTGAGATATACTCACATCACTAGGATTTTCGGTATTGGTATAGCCTAAAAGTTTACTTTGGGTAGAACAATCATGTTAAAGATGTATCTAGGTTCCAAGATGTTTATCTTGTTAATAACAAGATGCTCATATCTTATCATAAACAAGAGTGAGATAAGAAATTTGTTGAATTTGATCATTGCACTACTACAAATGATATGTTATGGATAAAATGTTTGAGCATAATATTGCAATTTTGTCATAACATGAATTGAATTTTGAATATTTGAATTTATGAGATTTTGTCATGCTTTTAAGAAATCAATGAGTTAGTGATGAATATGAGCATGTTATATTTTCTTATGAACTTGGTGAATTTTTGAGTAACATGTATGTAATAATCTTACCTAACTCATAAAAGCATGTACATTTTCAAATCTTACGTAATTTGCAATGGTATTGATGAAATAAAGTCTTTTTGAGAATTTTATAAAGATGCTTGAGTAACTTGTCTTGATATCAAATATGATTTTTGAGTAGTGAATATTAGGCAATGTTGCTTTCAAGAAAATTGTTTGAATTTTTTCTATATTGTGCAAAACGCTTTGGGTTTAGATCATTGGTTTATTAGTTTTTCACAATTTTTAGGATCTTTGGATATTGTTTTGAAATTCTTGTTTGAGTCAAAAATAGTGGGGGTTCCATATCCTATGCTTTAACACATTTGATTTAAATTAGAGGAACTAGAAAAATGAAGGTGATAAGTAATTCACTAAGAATGAACCTAGAAAAGCATATATAGTGAGACTAAATTTTAGTCATGAATATTTTGTTGCTTATAATTTGAAAGATAACTTCTTATAGAAAGTAACTTTGTTCTTTAAACTATTAAATCTTTGGCAAAAAGTTTTTATGAGCCTATTGTTTTTAGACAAGCAAACAGAAAATTGTTGACTCTTACATTCATGTCGCTAAATAACTTACATGCTTGTTTTGTTGATGTTGTTTCTACAATGTATGATTTGTTATAGTCATAAGTAGAAATATATACTTTTGTGTAAGTTAAGAATGAGAATCTATGTAAACCAAGCATGGAAAACTGTGTAGTTTCTACAATAAAAGAAATCATATAAGTTAGATAAGTTATCCTTTATATTCTGAAAACAACTTTAAAACAATTTATAAAATATAAATTGTTTACTTGATTCATTCGAATGATTTTAATTGATGAAAGTGAAATGCACAATACTATTTGTTTTGTATGCATAAGTGATTTGTTGAATTTTTATTCTAACTTATAGGATGAAAATGAAATTGAGAACATGCTTAGTTTGCTATTTGACATGAAAGACTTGAGTGAAGATGGTGTATATTTTTGAAACGAATTTTTTCTTTCTTTGGATCAATTTTCATTTAAATGAAAATAAATTTTTTAAAAGAGACAGAAATATATATAGTCTGACTGTAAATAAGTTTTCACTCATTTGGTTTAGTGCTAATGATTTTGAGATTGTGTGTGATTGCACTAGACATGAGTATGGTAGCTCAATATGCTTGTTTGCTACGTGATTGACTATATATATAAGTATTTTTTGTAGTGGGGTGTAATATATTGCTTCCATAGTGGGGGTTTTATATTCGCATTTACCAATCCTAGTATGGAAAATTGTAAAATATTGAGAAGGTTATGAGGTGTTTCAAACACATCTTACGCCTAGAAATACACTATCTAAATGGTTACCATAATCCTTTAAGGATATTGCGAAGTTGATTGGACATCCTTTCGGATGAATCCTTTAAGGGATGGAGCGATTCGATCCTCTAATAGATAGAGGAACACATATTAATCCAATGTGATAGAACCGCGGCTATTGCATGAATTGAGAACGTAAACGACAACTATAAGAGTTGATTTTATGAGAATATGGATTATATAGTGTCTTAAAAGAGTTTTCATTAGTCATTTTGAAAGGATTGATAAGAAGATGTGAATACATCTTAGGGATGAGGTTGATGCCCATTTAGATTGAGTCATCTATGATGGATACCCAACCTAGAAATAGGTTCAAAGGGACTAGACGAAGTCATAAGTGATATGGAGATGCGAGAATCATGCTTTTGAAGAATTCATCCCACGACATGATATCCGAACGAGTAAGGTTGAGTTTAATTTTTAATTTTTTAATTTTTAAACTCTTAATGATGTTTATATCTCTATTTAGAGTGGGGTACTTTCAGGAGTACTCTTGATAAACTCACCTATGTGAATGTGAAAGTGTGGCCGCTTTCTATGAGAATATGGCGTTCTCTAGATCATTCATTAAACTGGGATACAAGCACAGTGGTCGTAATGTCTTGGCTTTAGACTTTTACACTAGTATAGTCGTGTGTGTTAAGTAATCTTTTTATCTCCTAGAGTTCAAGACTTTTTTCACTCTATGGTCGATTTTAAGAGAGCTTATTAACACTACGTAAAGGTTCAAGTCGCCGACACCTTTGCTTATGCACAACTCGTACATTCTTGCTCAATGTTTTAAAAATTTAAGTGGGGGATTGTTGGGATATATGTTTTAAAACATAATTTAATTTCCATAAAAAATATATTTTTTAATGCTCATAAAGTTCTTCATGAAAGAAATTTATTTCTTACTCTCTTGACCGTTTTATTTTTGGGAGTTAAGAATATTAATTACACCATAATAATTTCTCATTAAATAATATTGAATTTCTAGACTATAAATCAGATTTTGGTTGGAAAATTAAAGAAGAGTTGAATGTCTTTTATGTTTTTTGTTTTAAGAAGAGAAAAGAGTGTTGTGAAAGAAAACAATGTGTGAGCATCATTTGTTTTCTAGAGTGATTCTGAGCAAGAATGAAAGTGTAGAAGTTTCACATCCTCTCACAGTGCAAGAGTGATTGTGTAAGAGATTGATCTCGCTACTGTTTTATCCCGAGGACGACGCGCCATTGAAGAACTGCTTGCACAATCTTGGGCGAGCGCAAACGTCTTAAAGAAAGCGACCTAGTCCGCGACTCAGCCATAACATTTGTTTTATCGTGTTTGATTTTTATTTTTTTGCAGGCATAAATCGCAATTGTTCCAACATTATATTAGCGGATACTTCATCCACCCAGGCTATTTTCATCGTTTAGCAACATTGTTAATCTTTTGTGTTTGATGTCTTGTTTAGATTTCAAAAAATCATCCAACTCCACTAATATACGGCGCAAATAGTCATCCAACTTCCCGGGATTTTTGTTTAATATACGGCCGAATATATTTAGTTCCTAAAAAATATGTAAGGTATATCTGGAGTTAAAGCTTGGGTTAGATGATGCCACATGCTCGCATATGGTGCTGCTAGATCATGAGCAAATTCTTTTCCCTCTATAAGTATCCCAACATTACAAAAAAAAAAAAAAAATCTTGAAATTTTAAACCCCCAATGTTTAAAATCTCCAAAGAAGAATAAAGACATGATTCACGACAAGTTTAGAACAAAAAAAAAAAAATATGAAGGGGAAACTAACCAATCCATTTCTCTTACGCATATCATGAGGAACAACTTTAAATTGTCATGTACTATTACTCCGAGGCTTATTCGTATGCACATGTCAAGTACTGATTTTTCCCCTTTAGCACCCACTATGGGTATGTCAAAGTGACAAACATATCTCATCTAAGTGTCAAATATACCATTTAGGCATAGGCAGAGTGTCTAACCAGCGATAGAGAGTGTTCATCGATATATGGTCATAAGATCGCTCATTGGTCATTCTAGCGCTAGCGATAGTTATGTTGTCGCTCGCTGAATTGATCATCGCTCATCAGTTCTTTATCCAACGGCTACAAGTTCCTCTATAAATACCCATTTCAACTCACACCATCTCGGCTTAAAATTCATTTCAACATGCCTAGTGCTCGCATAACCGAAGTGGATAGAGATCCCTTCACCGAGAAAGAAGATGTTTCTCTTTTCGTTGTTGGATTTCAGTTGTAAGCGATAGAGATTTCAATTTAGAGACTTTTAACTTATGGGACACTGTGTTTCAAAGGTTTATGACCTTAATTCATGTAAATTCAAGAACAACAAATGAGTGTCTTCAAAATCGTTATTTTTTCATCAATAATGATGTGACAAAGTATGCGCAAATTATGTGGATGATACAAGGAAATCATCCTGGGTTGTCAACTGAAGAACTAAAAGTTAGAGCTCATACCAAATTTGTTGAAGACAACAGAAGATGGTTTAGTCATGAAGAATGTTATAAACTCTACAAGGTTCACGTGCATGGATTCAATTTTCATTAAGTATTGTGTTATGAAATTAAGGGTAATTTTTAATGAAATGTCAAACTAGTTTCGATTAGAACATTAATCTAACTGATAGTTTTCATTAAAACAAAAAAATTACATCATAACTATTTAAACTAAGTTACGTCCATATGGTTTGATTGGAGATGGATAATTGGTATGGGACTCTATCAAAGAAGATATAAGATGGATAATTGGAGATGGAAAGCACATTTTGGTATGGTTTGATTCTTGGTTAGGGAAATGACACTAATTGACCAATTGGGGTTCACTTCTTTTGTTAAAGACAATCCCTTCTTAAAAGTTTGATTCTTGAAGGATGGTAAGTGGTCTATTCCCTGAAGCTTTGCAACATATAATTCCAACATTACCAATTGTTGCAGGTGGAAGTGATGAAATTGTATGGATAAATAATGTTAAAGGATCATTAATAGTTCATGAAGCTTCTCAGAAAATAAGACACAAGGAACCAAAATTATGGTGGACCAGAAATGTATGGAATTCTTTCATTCATCCTAGTGTAGCAGGCAATGTATGGAAATTGATTCAAGGTGTTTATTTAGATGATAAAATCATGGTGAAGAAGGATATGACATGGTTTCAAGATGTTGTATTTGTAGAGAAGGCTCAAGATAGCATGAACCATCTCAGTAGGGAGTGTGCTTTTTTAGCTCTGCCAACGGGAATGGATCCACTCTTTCTTTGGTTTGATGTCCCTAAAGATTTTAATGATGTTTGGAGGAGAGCAAGACATAAAAGTCCTTTAATTCAGCAAGTATGGCTCCTTGCAGCATATATAATCCTCAAGGAATTATGGTTCCAGAAAAATAAGCAATTTTTTGATGAAGTTAAGACAAATATTCTCAGATTCAAGTGCAGAGTTATCAAACTTATATCTGAAGGAGGTTTGAGGATTACTGGCAATAAATGGAATCAATTATGATGATTATATTATAACGATGATTTCCAAGTGGGGGTTAAAATCAAAGTTCCAATATATTAAAGATTGTCGCTGGTTCCCTCCCCGACCCGAAACTACTATGTTTCTTGTGATGGATCTTCTTTGGGCAATCCTGGAGCTGCAGGATTTGGTGTAATAGTCAGAGATCATCAATGCCAAGTTCTTTGTACTTTAGCAGGCGGAATTGGGATTGCAACTAATTACTTAGCAGAGATATATGCTGTTATTAATGCTCTAGAGCTTGCTATTGAATGGGGTAAGCAGAAAATTGTAATTGTTTCTGATTCTAAAGCGGTGGTGAATGACTTTGCTCACCGTAAGATGCCTTGGTTTGTTAGAGGAAGATGGAGAAATCTTTGTGAGGAAATTGTCTCAAATCAAGTACTTGCAATCGCTTTAGGGAGGTGAACTTTTAATGAGATGGAATTGCTAAAAAGGTGCCTTACTAGCCCCAGGAGAAAGGCAAATTTGTATTGGAAGACCTTCCTCTCTTGTTAGAGTGGAAATGCCTAATGTTGGCTATTTCAGGTTCTGTTAAGTTGAGTGTGGGTTGTTATTGGGCTTGTGGGTAGTTTAATGTTGTCTGTTTTTTTCTTTTAGCTTTAGATTGGGCTTTTTGGTTGTTTTCTTGTTTATGTCTCTTTTTGCCTTTTGTTCCTTTATTTTTGATGTAAATTTTCTTTTTATCAATAATAAATTCATGTGATTCAGAAAAAAAAAAAGTTACGTCCATAAACTACTCATTTCCCTGACCATTTCCTCCCTGACCAAAGATCCAATTGCACGCATTTTCTCAAGAGTGTTTTTCAACATATCGATTATCGAACCGGTTTGAGACCGACTTGGTGGTTGAGTCTCTTGTAATCATCATCATAACCTTGATAAAAGTAATGAGTTCACTCGGGCATAGGGGAAAATGATAGAAATCTTGAAATGCGTGTGGTTGAAATGCTGGATGTTGCTGAAATGGTTGAAATGCCGATGCGGGTTGAGGGAAAGGTGGCGATTCGATTGCCTAACTGCTTCAATATTCACACCACCACCAGGAGTTATAGTGTATGTTAGTAATTGGTTAAACAAACGTCCAGGAGTTGAATCCATGTCAATGTCTGACCTAACCTGCATGTACTACTTGAGTATCTAACACTTCATTTGGAGTAGAACTTTCTGGTACATTTTGCATAGAACGAATTCTCAAACTTCTTCTTTCACTTACATGACTTCGCTTGACTTGATCCACCGGGACTCATACCTCTAACATTAGGACTCATACATTTACTACCAGCAGGATTCATACCTCTACTACCAAGACTCATGCCTCTACTACCACCATGACTTGTACATGTACCATCATGACCGGGAAATCCTAGACTCATGTCAAACATCATGCTTTCCCTCACTTTTTTTGCAACTCATCCAAGTGGAATCTTTGAAATACATGAAGTAGAGCATGATAATTGTTCAACTGGTTCTCACACAAGGCTCAGTGTACCATTGACCCTCCAGTATGGATAAGTCCGTTCAAGTGCACTAAAAACAATTAGATAAGTAACAATTTTTCCAGATGTGGTGGATAAAGTCTATACATCCCAAGAAAATGGTGGCATAGTCGACGATGAACCCGCTTGAGTAGGATAAGCAAATGTGTCGTCCATATCTGGTGGAAGTTGGGAAGGAAGAAATTCATCACCAAGTGGCATCCTACCTAAAGCTGGAAAGGTCATTATTATTGGTTCTTACCTCCAACACTTCCCAAAAGCATTAAAACTATCTTTGACACACGTCGCAATTATGAGGGATATTAAAGCTCCGATAAAATTGGAGACCCCCAGTCATATGTTGGTGTTTTCTCTAAATCTTTTAATGCTTCAAGAAAACTGATTAACACCACTAAGCTAGCATTTGGAAACAGACATTGTCCTATAGTCCACAATACAAACAGACGTTCGAGCTCCTCATAATGCTCAAGAAACAAATATTTTTTATTTTCTAACTTGTTCTCAGGTCATTTTCCTAGCATAACGCAAAAAAACTTCAACTTGGCCAATTTTAATCCATATGCCTTTATTCGTCTATATGCATAATTTCCTTCTACATCATTTGAGTATAAAGGAAGTCTTACTTTCCATCTATATATCTTCTGGTACACAATTTAGTCTGTTAAATAGAGGTATTTTCCATCACATGGAATTCCTCAGTTAACATGTATAAATCTAACAGTATAACTCTATTTAACAACATATTCATAATTAGAGTTTGTTGAATTTATAAAAAAAAAAACATAATCTAAAAATCTAATTACAAGAAAAAACTAACTTACCGCATTCAAAATCTTTGAAAAAAAACATGTTTGTGGTCTTCCACCATCGTTCAAATATAACTTGAGCTACTTGAGTCCTATGGTTTCTAGGTTATATATGATATAAATGTCGCCAAGGATATCTTCGGACTCTTTCTTGAACAGCAGGGGGAAGTAACCTGCATAACGTATTTTAACCTGACCATCCACCTCGTAGAAACATTGAATTAACTCGCTCCAGAGATGGGTAGTTATCTAACACTTTAAAACTCATATTCTTTTATCCACAACATAACTTAAGGGCAAAGAGTGTTGTTTGGTACCACCATATAAGTTAGCGAAACACAAAGTACCATAACTTAACATAATAACATTCCATTTTTTCCGTTTTACTAATTCGCCTCAATAAACATATAATACCTAATCATATCCTCGACTTGGGGTCGCATATGTAATTAGATTTTTAGATCCACTGTTTTGATATGGGATCTATTTATTTTATTTTTTGGTATGATTGATTGGGTTTTTGGAGATCAGAGTTTTCCAATTTTCAGGCATCACTTCTTTCATCACAATCAAGAGCTGGCAGATAGACGGTCGATCTTTTTTTTACCGATAAAATAGATGGTTGTTGTAATAAAAGAGTATTGATTTGGTCGATAAATTTTTGATTCAGTATTTACAGTTAAAAGAGTTTGAATTAGACCCGTGATGGTGTTAGAGCACTGCAAAGTCGAACTCACAAGTGTTGCTATCTCAAGCTTGTTTGTCAAGTTTAGTTTCCAAAACTATAAGTCTTGATTTCTAGTCTACTTATAACTAAGTCTCGAATTAGGATAGAAAGTGTAGTTGAGCTTTAGACTTCACAGCATTCATCGAATGAATACGAAGAACTACTCAAGGGAACTTGTGGAACTTCATCAACAAAAGGTATGTGGAGACTTGAACTCATCTATCACTCAAAAGTATGTCTACTCTATCTCCTATTTGATACAAAATTCGTATTGCTATATAGACTTCAACTATACACATTTGATATTTCGAGCTGAGTTTATCTCGCTTATCTATATCTCGAAATATGGATTGGGTAAGCTTCGCTTTAACCAAGTTCATCTTTTATTCTTGACGTAAGTCAAAAGATGATCATGTGAAAATCGCCTTGTAACATCTTACATGATTTGTGTGATACAATCATTTGGTGTAGACTCGGAATATTTCGTATTGATCATTCGATCACTTGAAAATTGCTTTGGAGCTAATAGTTGTGTGAGACATCTATTGTCGTCTTCTAAGAATGTTTCAATGATTGAAATGAGAGTTTAGAACATGTAACCATGATTGGATATAAACATAGTGTGTGTATTCACATTTGTGTAAAGTCCAAGTCCGGGAACCATGGTATGCGTACACGTACTAGTTGGTGAATGAAAGTCCGGGAACTAAGTATGCGTACGCGTACTGGCGTAAGTTCAGTCCGTGAATTTGTTTGGAGTTTGGAAGTGTACTAGTGTGCGTACCGTTCGCGATTGGTGAAACCATACTCGGTCCAAGCTACTTAAGTATGCGTACTTGAGTAGGTTATGTTCTAAAATCGGTTTGTTCATGAACTAATACATTTATATATTAAGGAATGCAACTTTTTCAAACCGTGGCTATAATGTTTGTAGGATCAGAATATCGCAACACCAATACCCTTGCGAAATCCATGAACGACATACTGCGAAGATATCGCAGATTGGTAATAAAAATGACGCAACGGATGACGACAGCCTGAACACGAGAAAGATGTGAAGACTTAGCGAGATTTAAGAGTGTTGCGAGATTTAACATTTGTACACTTGCGAGAATATCGCAAGCCAGATCCGAAAATAAAGGACAGCTTAGTTGTCATCCACTATGTAATGTCCTATATAAAGAGACGAACATGCTTAAGGAAGGAGAGATCTTTTTTTTAGAGTTGAGCAAGTTATTAGGAGAGAGAAAGTTTAGAACAGGTTGTTAATTTCTTAGTTTGATTTCTTTCCCTTCTTGTAAAATTCGTGAGATTAATCAATAAAAGTGGTGGTTGTTCATCTTAAAATGGTTTGATTGTATGAATTCTTGTGAGGGATGTATTGTGGGATTTTCGCAATTACATATGGTTTTAAAATGTGGATTGAACCTGTGAATTGATATTGTGATTTGAAAGAATTTGGAGTAATAGGAAAGGAATTTCATATAATTTTCAACAATTCACTAAGATTGAAAAATGGCTAGAAGAAGATGTGCATCAAAACAACCAACAACTGTTAGAAGGAGTAAGAGACTTGCTGGAGAAGGGAGAGACGAAATGGAGGAATCTTCAAGAATGAACACAAGGAACAATGGAGAAAATCAAGTTCAACCGCCAATTCAACGTACACCAATACAAAATAGAACTGTGGATTATGATAGAGTGAGTGTACATACTTGGCGATCAAATTCTGTAGATGAAATGGGAGAAGAGCAGCAATTAGGAAGCAATGGACGAGCGGAGAGAGACCAAGAAGTAATTGGAGGAATAATTCATGGAAATGAAGAGATTGCAGCGTTAGAGGCATTGAGGCAAACAATACATGAAGAAAGGCGATTAGAAGCAGAAGAACGTGCAAATCTGACAAGGAAAATCACGAGTTGAGGATGGAAAACATGAGATTACAAAATAGAAGGTCAAGAAGCACTACAAAGTCAAGTTCAAGATCAGTTAGAGAAGAAATAAGACGAAATTTGCCTGTAGAAAATGCTAATGAAGAAATTCGAGAGGAAGTACAAAATCCAGGCGAAGAATGTCGCGAAAGAAGAGAAATAATGGAAGATCGTTATATCCAACGTGCTGAAACTCTTCAAAATGGGCAAAACGATAGAAATCAGGGAAATAGACAACGTCAGGGGCGAAATAATCAAGATGGCGAAGAAAATCAGGAAGAAGGAAGGATAATATTACATGGGAGAGAAGTACAAAGAAATTAACGAGTAATTGAAGATGAAATTGAAAGACACTATACTGAACAAGCACGTCTAGCTTGCGAGAGGGAAAGATTGAGAGCAGAAGTGGAAGAACATGATCTACAAAAGGCAATTCGCCAGAACAATCATGATAATCGAGAAAGAAGGCGTGAACAAAATCGCAACAATGACAATATCAATGAAGAATATGATAGAGTACAAAGGAGAGCTGAAAGGCATCAAAGAAGAGAAAATGAGAGATATAACGGTGTGCGAATTCATGAAAGAAATGAAAGAGAAGATCGCAGAGAAAAACGAGAAGAAAATGATGAACAAGAAAGTCAAAACAGATATGAACGCGAAGAGAGGCGGAGTTAAAAAGACCAATGGATCCAAATTCTGGTGTAAATGAACAAATTTTGAGAGAGTTACCGGAAATGAGAGGAATGTTAAATAATAAAAGAAAAGGAGGTAAGAGACAACTAGATGAAGCCATAGAAGAAGCTGCGAAAAACCCATTCACACAAGAAGTACAATTAGGAGTAATACCCCCAAAGTGCAATTTACCTGCGTTAACCAGCATTTTTGATAGAACAACTTGTGCAGTACAACACATCAAATCTTATGTGAGATGTATGCTACATTGGGAGAACTATGATGTTGTATTGTGCAAATATTTTGCATCAAGTTTAACAGGAGAGGCCTTGAAATGGTTTGAAGGTTTGCCAAAGAATACTATAACATCTTTCAACCATTTGGAGGCTATATTTTTAGGGGCGTATATAAGTAACAATTCCTCGCGACCTGGCATTGAAGATGTATTTGGATTAAAGCAAAGGGTTAGCGAAAGTTTGAAACATCTAACCATGAGGTGGAAGACACTGTGTAGTGACATGGCTGGTCGTGTGGATGAGAGATATCTCATTCTATCATTCATTAACGCTATGTTCGCAACCAATCTGTTATACATTCAAATTTTCAATCAAGAATACGATCACAATGACTCGAGTTGCGAGAACTTCGAGGAGGAGTATATTGCTCGGAGGAAAAGAAAAATGAGATGGAATCATACCCGATTGCGAACACAAGTTCAAAAGCAGCGTGAACGCAAGCCTGTACCTAAGTTGATAAACACGGTGGCGAGCACATCGCAAGGACAACAAGAAAGGATAATGGGAGATAGTCAGCGAAACTAGTAGCTATGGGAAGTCGTGATCAAGAAGAATTCGAGAAAGAAAGAAACTTCTATAGCCGTGGTGGAAATAACAAAATTCAAATAATTGATCAGCCACAAGAAACTTATGGAAGTGTTTATGGGTGAAAACTATTCCTGCAGAATTTTGTAATTTGGGGTGTGGATGAGAAATGAATCTAAACCTTAAACAAATGCATGGAAAATTGTTCGCGGTGAGTGCTTGTAGATTCGAGAGATCAATATTTGTGCAAGTCCGGCCTAAACCAAGAAATGACCAGTTTCAGATAAGACTTGTTTCGGTCACAAAGTGAAGGAGATGGGGTAGATCTTAGGGAGGGAAGCGAAGAAGGTGTTGAGATTGTGAAGGTGTTGGCTTGCTTATGACTTATAATCTTGAAGGTGAAGAAGCAGGCTTGTGATTGATGCAAGCAAGCTCGGGTGTTTGAATACGTTTTTGTATTAACACTTGGTTTCTGTCTCGTCTGGACTTGTGTTGTTTTTTGAAATAGGGCGGAGAACCTATTTATACAAGTCATTGAGCCTTATTCACGTCTCTCGTGGGAAGTGGAGGAAGTGGAGTGATGGAGTAGTGGAGTTGTGTGTTGGTGATACACGATCAGCCTTGCCCACTTCTCCTGTTCATCTCTAACCGTCCATGACTTCCTAACACGTTCTTGTGATGGCGCGTTGCACGCTGCACGCTGTAAACCGCCAGACCAATACCCCAGTATGTATCCCCCCAGTTTGTGACATGATTGATGTCTGGAATGCGTGGATCGTGGATCCACGAAAGATAGCATGTAATGCTGAATTGAATAACTGTGTTATTCAGGAAGTCGATACTTGTGAAGTATCGTGTGTATTTTATGCGGAGTGCGCATTATGGTGTGGTAAAGTGATGGGTAATGACGCCTCACTAACCAAATAACTCGACCAGGGTTGTATAACCAACCTGGTGAAGTTGGACGGATGAGGTGATCTTTGAGACACTCATCCGCTCACCGTTAATGAATATTAGGGTTTTTGAAGAGGTGCGCAAGCATCACTCTTGACTTGGTCGAAACCAAGCATGGAAAGGGGATTTGGAGAGGACCGACAAGGGCATGTGTAGACAAGCATGCCGGTGTGCACGTCCATACCTCACTGTCCCATGAAGGCGCGATCTAGGCCACTCAATTTGACCGTGAAAAGTTGAGTGGTTGAGATCGGTTTCGCGGCAATCCATTGCCGCAAAGGAGTTGGAAACCGCGTGACATCCCTAGTTTGGGCACACGTTTCAAGACGACCCATCTTGGTCGGTCTTGGTCGATCATACCAGCGTGTAGGTGGTAGGAAGATGTTCACACCTATACCTGACTATCCCATGAAAACGTGATCTAAGCCACTCAAATCGTCAGGTGAAGTTGAGTGGTCGAGATCGGTTGCAATTTGGGGAAGTGTAACCACGCAAGTTTGGGTGGACGATTTGGGATAACCAGGCATGGTATGCCTTGGCCGACCACGTGAAGAGATTGATGGGCCCACGATGGTCATGCTGGTATGACCGGACCTATTTAATCTAATCTCGGACCCTCCATCCGTGTCGGAGAAGATGGACGCTCATGATGCTCAAAACCCTAATTCTGGGTTTCAAAGCCGCGCGTCACTCCTTGTTTGGGCGTACGAATTTGTTACAACCATGCGTGATTGGTCTTGACCGATTGGTCAAGTGTGTAGGCGGGCCCACGGTGATCGTGTTGACATGCTCGGGCCCTTTGAGTCTATATCTACACCCTCCATCTATACCTGCGAAGATGGATGGTTGAGACTGTTTTGCGACACATGTAATATGCCGCAAACCCTAATTTAGGGTTTTCCGTCCATAATGCTTGGTATGAACGGTTTCTTGGTAAGCTAGGCCAATGACCGACCATGCGGGGTCGGCCGTGGGTATTCCATACCGCTTGGGGGTGATGGAATTGATCGGGGTCATCCAATCATGCTTATGGAGTTGGATGACTGCGATCGGGATCATATCCGAACCGATATGTTCACCCGGGATGCTCAATCGGGCTAGTATAACACACCGAGGGGGCTCAATCGGGCTAGTATAACACACCGAGAGTCGGCCTGTACGGGTATTTCGTACATGGTTTCATTATAGTGCTTGGAGGTTCGTGTTACTATGTAAGAGTAACACTCGGTCGTCATGCCACACCGATAATGAGTACTTTGGAAATACAAGGCCGATATGGAATTCACAAGAAGGGATTGTTGCCACATGCTCCAACCTGGAGGAATTTCATGTATTCACGAGAATGGGATTGTTGCTACATGCTCCATTCTTGGTGAATTAAGTGAGGAGTATCCAACACTTATAAATGGCTTTATCTTTTACAAGATGTCGGCGCATAATTTTTAGGTTTTTACAATTTTAACCTCAAATGAAAACCCACCATCAACATTAAGTCCCCGCCTAGCACATAATGGTTACACTATTGTGGGGTAGGCATGAGATGGTGGCATATTTATATACTTGAAATGACCAAGCTAAAGTGAATACATATTTACTTAGGATAGTTTCATATCGTCGGGCGTTGCCACTGAACCGGTTGGTTACGATTAAGGATGCGAAGGAAACAGGACTTTGGTCTGGTGAGTCGCTTTGGTTCCTCTTGCATATATCCGAGCTCGGTCCCTTCTTCATGTGTACTTCTTTTATCATACACGTCTTCCTCGGGTATATCTCGATAAGCCTCGTTGATTGTTATCCCGAATTAGCAGCCTTCATAGGTGGAAAGTAAAGACTTCTTTTCCTTCGGGATTACATCGACTTGTGAGATTATAAAGAATCGTCTCACGTGGTCGTTTATTCCATATCTCAGGTACTGCTCTGATTTTCTGATTAACTGATCGATGGATTTGATGATCTTTTTTTTTTTTTTTTGTGCTCATAACTCCCTCTCCTTTGCGTTTATCATGGAAGCGGTGGACGCTCATCTCGTTGCTTCCCCAGAAAGAAGTTTTGAAGTTAACAAGCCCGAAAACCATGCGCACGAAGAAGTAATGGCTAAGATCGATCTTCCACTTTGCGAAGTCGGTCGTGCTATACAGGGGATGTCTATCTCCCATCTTCGTATTGCTAGAGGACGTATCTGTGCACTTTCAGCTGCGATTGACATGGAGGAGCGGTGGAGGCACGAGGAAACGCTGCAGACACTAGTAAGCGCAAGGGCAGAGAGATTTGCAGCGCGGTTGAAGAGGCAGAGAGTTGAGCATAAACGACCTCTGAATGAAGACAAGTGTGATTACCCGATCCAGGACGGCGTGATAATTCTTGATTCGATACGCACGAACCGAACATGTGAAAGCAATTTGCGCGGCCCCGGTGTTGCTATGCCCTTTCATGCTCCATTTGGTGATGTTGGGATGGAATGTGCTCTTGCTGGAGGAGATGTCGATGAAGAAGTTGAGGTAGATCCGAAGGGAGGTGCATCAACGGTGATGGAGCGAGAAATCGACGGTGATGTGAGCGAGGCTAATCCTCTTGGCGACTAGAACCTCTTTTCTTCCTTTTTCCTTTTCCAAGTATATCCCGTACATTTGAATATCTTCCTTGTACTCGGTGGCGGTAGAGTTCAAGGTTTTCTTCCACTTGATTGTTTGAATAAAGATTTTCTTTTATAATCCTTTGTCAAGACTGGCAAGAACCTTCTCGGGCGCAAGGGTGCGCCTTCACATGTAATCCTTAGTGATAAAAGAAGTAATACTATAATGGAATATCCACGGACCTGTGCTCCTGATGCGAGATCTTCTTGGCTTTGCTGGGGCAGATGGCTCAAATCATTTTCCTTTTGTGCACACGTTCTATTTCCTTCTTCCCATGAGATGCTTGTTTAGGGTTTCCTTTCTTGCTCCAGTGGGTTGATTTAGGCTGACTCAGGATGTGAAGTGGCAGCATAGCATCTTAAGTTCGGTAGGGTTTGAGCCATCGTGAGTGAATTGTTATGCCCTCTAGTTTATCGGCCGATGAGCTTGCGGTGAGCCGCCTAGGATAACATACGCTACCGGGTATGGTTCATCTTCTCTTTCGGTGGGTGAGTCGGGTGGAGTGGTCATCTTCCTTTGTCATGCTCCCAACATTGAACGTAGTCGTCTTCGTCACCAGGTCTCCAATTCCAAATGGGTTTGGGCGTGCAAATACTTGGACCTTGGCCTTATCGTCTTTGACCAAGACAACTTCTACACTCTTGATAAAGCGTTTGAAAGGGGCTTCCCATTCACATCTCCTAGTCAGGGTTGGTTTGTCGGTTAGAGCCAGTCCCAGGACTTTGCTCGAGTGAGGGGCGGTAGGTTGCAAGGAGAGTTGCGTGATGAGACTTACTTGAGATCGGAACCTTTCAATGTATGCCGACGCTCTCTCCGGAAGTTGTGTCATATTGGCAAGATTCTTTGGTGCAACAAACAATTATCGGGAGATCCGAAGGCGTGTTGGAGATTCTTTCGGGTATCGAAACCGAGAGGACAGAGACTTCAAAGTATGGCTTTGTTATCATGCATCCAAGAGCTTCCTAGGATCATGTCGTAGTTGGGATGATCTTTGACTATGTAGAACTTTGCTTGTGTCGAGGCAGCACCCAATTTGACTTGAAGATCGATGTATCTATATGCATCTCTAAGCTCTCCTGCTGAATCTTTAACCACTGTCGGGTGACGAGTAGCTTCTGCCTCGAAATCTTTGCCGCTCTCAAGGTCTTGACGGTAATGATGTTAAATTCGGAAGCCGCATCAATTAGCGCATTATCGAACTCAACGCCTCTCAAACGAGTGACGGTTAGGAGTCCCAGTTTTTTCATTGCTCACGTCCTTCGTCAGAAAGATCGAGGTTCCCGGATCTGCCACTTGGATACAAGCGCCTACGACACAATGTGGTTGAGGGCCGCAAATATGTCTTGTTGTCCTTTTGAGAAGTACAAGATTTCACATATGTGCTCCATCATAGATTGTACGGTCTTGCGAACAGTAATCCCCGAAATCATGCGGCTCTGATAGGTAGAGGGTCTCTATGAACACCTTCATTTCCAAGTCGGAGTTCCCTCTGTCTCTACCTTTTCCTTGAATATTTGTTTCAACTCGTTGCAATCTTTGGTTGGATGATGGATGAACTGTGGTAGCAACAATATCCTGGATCTGCCATTTCTTCCTCGGTTGGAGGACGTCGATATGGGGGCGGCTTTACGGCGTCGTCTTGGATCCACGCTTCCAAGAGCTCTATCACTTCATTCATGGGAAAAGGAAAACCCGTGTCTTTAGTGTTTTGCACAGGAGTTTTGTCTACATTCCTTTTCGAGACGAAGTCTTGTGTAATGGGGGATGTCCGCTTGGTTTGTTGTTCCGTCACCGGAGCTTTCCTTTTCTCTCCTCCGCCCACTACACTCACGGAAGGACCGGTGTTGTATTGCTTGTTCGTGAGGCGCCCGATCCCTCGACTTTCACGTGAATCTTCACTTCGAACAACTCGGGTTCTTTCTAGCAAGTGCCTGGTTGATTATTCGAACGCTTGCGGCTTCATGGAGTTGAGAACGTTTGAAAGCCCAGATTCTCTAACAAAGCGCGGTATATGGGTATCATCTGTTGATGCACAACTCCACCAATTGTCGTTCGGTGACGTTCGGGTCATGACAATCCGGCGCTTGAGTTCGAACCTTTTGACGAAGTCGTTAGGATGCTCGTTGTTACATTTTAGAATTCTTCCTAGATCTCGAAAAGGTGATTTGTTGAGACCGAAGAAGTAATTTACGTAGAAAGCACTTGACCATCTCGCTCCAATTGGATATCTTTGTTAGGCGCGATGTTGTTGTACCGGGTGTACGCCCTCCCAGTAAGTGATTTCGAGAATTCTTTCGGGCGCGAGAACATGATTGTATTCATGTTCCCCCAAGGATTCCAAGAATCGAGAGACGTGTTCACGAGCATTACCAGCAGACTGTCGTAGAGGGATAATCGGGAGAGGTGTAACCTCTTGGAAGAGGAATTCGTTGTACATCTTGAGGGTACGGTGGCTGATATTGGTGTACATCCGTTCGGTCCCTTTTTCCTCGATTTTGGAGAAGTCGTTCCAGATCCTCACGTGTAATGAAGTTGGAAGGTTGGTCCCTCTCCCTTTGGCGCTCAAGAGTAACACGAGTTTCTTCATTCGTGTGGGTCCGAGTGGAAACTTTGCTCACGGGTGTATTGAATGCATCTCTTTTTCGACTCCAAGGGTTGTCGTGAATCTTGCGGCAATCGTTCAGTCAAAGTTTTAAGGAAGGTGAGTACCTCTTTTCGAGTTGCGGCCATATCCGTTTGAGTCTTAGCAAGAACTTCTTGTTTCTCCATCAAGTCTGCAATGATAATAGACGGTGGTCCTCCTCTTGTGCCTCCGGCTCCTCGTCCTGATGGGGAAGTGAAAGTTGTTGCTCTGGTGACCACTGGAGGTGTTACACTGGGAGGAAATGACTGGGATTTCTACGCTGCTCTGGCTCTGGTGATGGGGGGCGTTACACCTACTGGGATGTCTCCTGCTCCACTAGTGTTGGTGATAGAGGTAACGGTTCCTCAAGATGTGGTGGCTACGGTGGCTCCACTGACAGGTACATCAACACCGAAAGTGTTATCCACACTAGCCCCATCCGAATTGATTGCTTTGATCCAGGACACTTAAGTTCCACCATCTTGAAATGAATTGTTGATCGAATTGGTTCTAAGATATACCCTTTTTGAAATTGATAAAATTGAATTGGATTTGAAGAAATTGACTTTACAACCGAGAGATCAACCTCCCACTTTGTGGTCGCCAATTGTTTATGGGTGAAAACTATTCTGCAGAATTTGGTAATTTGGGGTGTGGATGAGGAATGAATCTAAACCTTAAACAAATGCCTTTGCTTGCGGTGAGTGCTTGAAGATTCGAGAGATCAATCTATGCAAGTCCGGCCTAAACCAAGAAATGGTCGTTCAGGACTTGTTTCGGTCACAAAGTGAAGGAGATAAGGTTGATCTTAGGGAGGGAAGCGAAGAAGGTGTTGAGATTGTGAAGGTGTTGGCTTGCTTATGACTTGTAACGAAGGTGAGCAGGCTTGTGATTGATGCAAGCAAGCTCGGGTGTTTGAATACGTTTTTGTATTAACACTTGGTTTTCTCGTCTCTGTCTGGACTTGTGTTGTTGTTTGAAATAGGGCGGAGAACCTATTTATACAAGTCATTGAGCCTTATTCACGTCTCTCGTGGGAAGTGGAGTGATGGAGTAGTGGAGTTGTGCGTTGGTGGTACACGACCAGCCTTGCCCACTTATCCTGTTCATCTCTAACCGTCCATGACTTCCTAACACGTTCTTGTGATGACGTGTTGCACGCTGCACGCCGTAAACCGCCGAACCAATACCCAGTATGTATCCCCGATTTGTGACATGATTGATGTATGCGGAATGTGTGGATCGTGGATCCACGAAAGATAGCATGTAATCTTCAATTGAATAATGCGTTATTCAGAAGTCGATACTTGTGAAGTATCGTGTATATTTTCTGCAGTCGCATTATGGTGTGGTAAAGTGATGGGTAATGACGCCTCACTAACCAAATAACTCCCGACCGTGGTTGTATAACCAAGTCGATGAAGTTGGACGGATGAGATGATCTTTGAGACACTCATCGCGGCCAGATTAATGAATATTAGGTTTTTTGAAGAGGTGCGCAAGCATCACTCTTGATTGGTCGAAACCAAGCATGGAAAGGGATTTGGAGAGGACCGACCTAGGTCATGTGTGTAGATAGCATGCCGGTGTGCACGTCCATACCTCATTTGTCCCCATGAAGGTGCGATCTAGGCCACTCAATTTGACCGGTAAAGTTGAGTGGTTGAGATCGGTTTGCGGCAGAAATCCATTGCCGCAAAGGAGTTGGAAACCGCGTGACATCCCTAGTTTGGGCACGCGTTCCAAGACGACCCATCTTGGTTGGTCTTGGTCGATCATACCAACGTGTAGGCGGTAGGCTGGTGTTCACACCTATACTTGACTATCCCATGAAAACGTGATCTAAGCCACTCAAATCGTCCAGTGAAGTTGAGTGGTCGAGATCAGTTTGCAATTTGGGAAGTGTAACCACGCAAGTTTGGGTGGACGATTTGGGATAACCATGCATGGTATGCCTTGGCCGACCACGTGAAGAGATAGATGGGCCCACGGTGGTCATGCTGGTATGACCGGACCTATTTAATCTAATCTCGGACCCTCCATCCGTGCCGGAGAAGATGAACGCTCATGATGCTCAAAACCCTAATTCTGGGTTTCAAAGCCGCGCGTCACTCCTTGTTTGGGCATACGAATTTGTTACAACCATGCGTGGTTGGTCTTGACCGATTGGTCAAGTGTGTAGGCGGGCCCACGGGAATCGTGTTGACATGCTCTGGGCCCTTTGAGTCTACATCTACACCCTCCATCTATACCTGCGAAGATGGATGGTTGAGACTTTTTGCGACACATGTAATATGCCGCAAACCCTAATTTAGGGTTTTCCGTCCATAATGCTTGGTATGAACGGTTTCTTGGTAAGCTAGGCCAATGACCGACCATGCGGGGTGATGGAATTGATCTGGGGTCATCCAATCATGCTTATGGAGTTGGATGACTGCGATCAGATCATA
Organism: Papaver armeniacum; assembly: GCA_023531295.1. Lineage (NCBI taxonomy): Eukaryota > Viridiplantae > Streptophyta > Magnoliopsida > Ranunculales > Papaveraceae > Papaver > Papaver armeniacum. Next base: position 90,165 of record JAJJWW010015536.1, read on the forward strand.
TCCGAACTGATATGTTCAGTCCGGATGCTCAATCGGGCTAGTATAACACACCGAGAGGGGCTCAATCGGGCTAGTATAACACCGAGAGTCACCGTACGGGTATTTCGTACATGGTTTCATTATAGTGCTTGGAGGTTCGTGTTACTCGTAAGAGTAACACTCGGTCGTCATGCCACACCGATAATGAGTCTTTGAAATACAAGGCGATATGAAATTCACAGGAAGGGATTGTTGCCACATGCTCCAACCTTGGAGGAATTTCATGTATTCACGAGAATGGGATTGTTGCTACATGCTCCATTCTTGGTGAATTAAGTGAGGGAGTATCCAACACTTATAAATGGCTTTATCTTTTACAAGATGTCAGCGCATAATTTTTTCCGGTTTTTTACAATTTTAACCTCAAATGAAAACCCACCATCAACAGGAGGTCAGAAGCAAAACTATCATAGAGGACAGCGAAATCACATGATAATATGGGAAGAAATCAAGATACCGCCACTGAATGCTAGTGTGGAGAAAATACGGAAAGCTATAATTTTGATGGAAAACATACCCGCGCCATGGAACATGGGAAGTGAACCACCTTCGAGCGACAGAAGTCATGAATTTTGTTCTTATCACCATTTTCATGGACACTCAATAAATGATTGCAGAAATATAAAAAGAATCATCCTCAGAATGATAGACCAAGGAAACTAAATCATTTTCTAAAAAACCAATCTCGGTCTCAACCATTACCACTACCACCAGAAATTCCCCAGAGTAAATACAACAAAAGGAGGAGAGACATTTGTAATAGAAGTTGGAGCAAAGGCAAAGAATCTCTTTTGTAACTCTATCGTACATTCTTACAAGACGATTGAAGATTTTCATGATAACACTCTCAGTATGGTTTTCGCAAGAGATGCTGATAATAGAGAAATAATGAACATTGCGAAGACATCGCCACTGAAGGAATGGCAAAAGAGGATTATTTCTTTTACCGCAGAAGAAGTACCTGAGGATGGAGATATGCATGACAACCCATTAGTGGTAAGATTGGTGATTAACCCAAAACCTAGTGATGATGAAGATGATGAAGCTGAGAATTCATGGGCAATCAATAGAATTTTGATCGATACTGGAAGTTCTGTGAATATCCTTTTTTATCACACTTATAAAACTATGGGAGGCAAAGATGAAGATCTAATACCTTAAACTTACAAAATTTATGGTTTTAATGGAACTGCAAATAAGCCTAAAGGAGAAGTTCATATGCGAATTCCACTGAAAGGACTGTCCTCTGAAATTTTATTCTTTGTAGTTGATGTAGAATCACCCTATAATGCATTGATTGGACGACCTTGGTTATATGAGATTCTAGGTGTGGCATCGAATTTCCATCAATGTATCAAGTTCCCTCATCCTAGTGGCATCATAAAAGGAGATTGGATGGAAGGAAAGAAGTGTTATGGAATTGATATAGAATCTTGCGAAGAAAGAGCTGCGAAGAAGAAGAATTGGAAACACAACATCAAAGAAAAACAAAAGAGTGAAAGATTGATGGTAGATGCAATAGAACAAAGAGAAGAAGAAACACTGCGAAGCCAAGGCATATCGAAGATACGAAGCAGCGAAAATCTCGCAACAGACAAGAAAATGACAGAAAAAATCAAAATGCGAGGCGAAGTAACGTGAAATAAGAGACTTAAAGAATGAATGTACTTGTTGACTGCCAAAGTAAAAATCGGGAGGAGAAAGAAAAATGTATGGTTGATTTGTTTTAAAAAAAAAAAAATAATAATAATATTATGAATAACAAAGATGAGATTGCGAAAGAGCTGATATGCAGAAGTAGAAAATATATTTTATGAATGATAAAGATGAGATTGCGAAATTACAAAAGAGATTATATGAAGAAGAATCAACAAAATAATCAGACAGAGGCGAACCTACTGGCGTACACCCTAGTTCGCGAAATCAAAATTTCGCAAGAGGCAAATGTAAGACCTAAAGTGCGTCATAGAAGGGGGTACCTATTGCATGGATCAGCGAAAAGGTTACACCGCCCCTGGAACCTGAGTCATGGAGAATTGGGGTCAATAAAGCCCATCCAGGAGAGGTACCTCGGATTTTCAACCTAAGTTTATGACTTAGGTTGGACGACTGAGGGTCTCTTCTAAGGAGTCAGCATCTGATCAAGGCGCCGAGGTACACGGTTGAGCCAAGAGTGCCTGGGGAATTTGAAGTGTCTCGGCCATTCTTGGCAAGTCTTGACGTATGCTGCACTCGGCCCGAAGAAAACCCCACTTAGGGTGCAGTCTTGTAACCATAAACCCTATAGGTAAAAGGGATAAGAGGCTGCGAAAATAAGCCGGTTATTGTTAAGACCTAGGATGGGAGGAGCCAACCTTGTATGGTAGAGGTACGCCTCCTTTAAGGGGCAACCAGTGGGGAAAGATAAGGCGGCACCCTCCATTAGGGAGCTGATAAGTGTCTTAAGACGCAAATTTCATGAGGCTTTATTTTTGCAAGAAAATTTAGGCTTGTCATATTTTGCGACAATCTGAAGAGGAAATAATACAAAGACAAAGATAAGACGAGATCAATGGGTCAGTACATGAAAGTGTAAGGACGTCCTGCGATTTCGTCGCAAGACGGCAATGTCACGGGGCTTTATTTTCGCAAGAATTTTTAGGCCTGTCATATTGTCGCAACAAAAATTTCAAAGAAAGAGTTAAGGCAAGATCAATGGGTTTTTGCATGCAAATGCAAAGACGTCCTGCGATTTTGTCGCAATGACAAGAGGTGGCGCAATAAGACCTTTAACTAGGAAGGCAAAATAAGACCACATAAGAGAAAAAGAAAAATAAAATCTTGGAAGTAACCAAGAAATACCTACTTGCGAAAATTCGGCGATAAAACAGTTGCGAGATTGAGGCATGAATACATATCACTATTCGAAAGTAGCTTGCTTAATCTTTCATTCGAATACAAATACAGAGGCAAGTATGGGAATGTATAAAATAAAAACATGTTATTTGTCTTCATATGATAGATTTAAGCACTCATAAAATGAAAGGTTGATAATATATTGATTAATTATATTGCAAAAAGAATTGCTCTTTTAACATGTGCGGAAAGGAACAACAAAGGTAGAGCTTGTATTTGAAGATCCAAGAAATTCGCGACAAAAGATTACAAAAATAGAAGATTAAAAGAATGAATGTACAAATATTACAAAAAGAGAAGAAGAAAATAGAACTATTTATCGTTTGATTCTTCTTCTTCATCATCTTCATTTCTTCATCTCCATTGATTCCTCTTCTTCACTAGCATTTATCGGAGATATCTAGAGAAGGTACATTCTTGGGGATTTCTTCAAGAAGGCAAGGATATGCGAGAATGAGGGATACTGTTGTCGTCATGAGACCATCTTAATAGTCGATTGCGAAGAGAGTAGCATCATTCTTAAAATTCAAACAATGAATCATGAGTTGCCTCTTCAATCTAGAATATTTATCATCTCGAGAAGAAAGGTTCTTTACAGTACATTTCCTTATCGACTCAAGTTCTTCAATTCTTTTACGAAATCTCTCTTCAGCTCCTACGAACATGTGATAATGAATCAACAACTTAACAACAATTTCATGAAAGACAAACAGTTAAATAAAGAAGAACAATTAACAACCTTCTCTGTCAGAAATCATATCCCTAACCAAGGCCGTATGCTCAGCTTGAAGACTAACGTTAACACCTAAATTATTTCTAGCGTCATCTAGAACTTTCGCCGCCCAAGCAAATTCATCGTCATTATTTAAGAGAAGAATGAAGCGAATTTGATTCTCTCTTTCGCTAAGTATAGCATTTTTGCGGATAGATTCATCTCGTTCAATTTGAACCACAGGAAGAGTCTTTTGGAATTTTGCTAATGCTTGAGCACCTTGTCTAGCTATGCGATCTTTATCATCTATGAGATCATTGATTTTGGTTCTTAAATTATTAATTTTCTCTTTAGAATTAAGATAGAGACGCTTAAATTGGTTGGCTAAGCCTAAACTAGATCTATGATCAATTTCTAAGAGGCGAAATTTGGGTTGAAGTTCGTTTAGAGGAAGAGATTTAATCTTGTCATTTGAAAAACTATTCAAAGAATTGTTGAGGTGATCAAGAAGGGCATTGTTATCCATAGGGTCGAGGGAATGAGTGAAGAAGAATGGCTTCATCGGGAAGGAAAGGTTATAAACGTCATGAAAATGGTAAATCGGATGAGGGAAGATAATGAGAGAACAAAACAAAGGAAAAGAGAAAAGTCTCATACCATAAAGTTGTTGGTTGGCACTTTGAAGACTAGATATCTTATTCTTCCGAGTGGAAGAATCAGCTTCTAATTGCTTAGTCTTCTCAAGAAGAGTAGCATTTCTTTAGCTTCCAGTTCTTCATTTCTCTTGCGAAGTTGAAGATTCTTCTTTTCAAGAATACTGCGCCTTTTCTCAAGATCCGAGGCAACAACAAAGGAAGCTCTCTCGGACTATAAAAGGAAAGTGAAGAAATTATCAAGATATAACTTAAAATCAAAATTATGAAGAAATAAGGAACAAAGACATACCAAGACACCAAGCGAATTTAGAAAGGCTGGGAGTCAACGATATGGAGACCCCATGAAGAGAATCATCACCCTCTAGTAAAGGAGCATCGTGAGATACTACGCGAGATATTTGCACGTACTAGAAAGATGATCATCTCCAATCCCTTGCATGGAGTCGGAGAAGATCTTTGGGACAGTTGTGCCATAGAAGATTCGGTTGGAAAATCCTCCTTTGCGAGAGAAGTATCAACATCATCATTATCTTCATCGTCGGAGCTTTATTTGGATGAAGATTTGAAGGAGAGGGAGAGTGAATCTTTCGTTTCTTTGAAGGTGGGGCAGTGGACTTCTCCCTGCGAAGAGGACCTTTACCCTTGCCTTTAGTCTTCGCAATCTTAGAACTTTCTTCTTCTTCAACAACTTCAACACCCACCTTCGCACAGTATGAAGATAAGAAACAGAGGCAACAATATTGTTAAAAATAATAAAAGAAAATATTTCTTACTTCATCCGTGATCGAACGGAGCGCCGCAAGGGTACTTGCCTTAGCAGTCCTTTTGTAGCTTTTTCTTAATTTGGTAACACAGAAAATTTCGCAAGATTAATAGATATAAAAAGGGGTGAAGATTATAAAGCGAGCGAAATTAAGAAAAATACCTCTTTCGCTTTCTCGGGCCAATTAAATACCCAAGGTTGATAATTGGCGAGATTTGAGGAAGAACATTTAAACTGTGAAATGTAAGGTCCTTTCAAAACCAACGGAAAGACGCACCATCGTCGTCTTTAGAGTGACGAGGAATATTGTTCTTGCTGAATGCCGGTCGATATCCCGCATAAGTATTTTATCGGCCGGCAACATTTTCTCTTCTCTTCAAGCGAGCACCCCAAGCGAGTTCTATCATTCTTCATGTTTATTACTTCATAGTTTTCGAAGAAGCTTTCCACTGTATATTTTTCGGCGAATATCTCTAAGTCCTCAAATTTAGGTTCTCTGACTTCTTTTGGGTAAAGAGGCCCTTTACAAGCACCACGGTTGGCGAACTCAAGCATTAAGCGGATACAAGATGGCTCGCGAGAATTTCGCATGAGCAAGAATTTCATAAAATAAGGGAAGATCAGGATCAAAGAGAGGAATGGGAAGGCCATCGAGAATCTGACCTAGCGAAAGTATGATTTCCTTATCATCACAATGATGATCAGAAAACCATTTGGCAGAAAGAATGGATTTAGCTTCTTGATTGGGAATGGTGGTTAATATGAAACCTTTCTCTTCGAAATCTTTCTGAACCTTTTCCAGAGAAGTTTCATATTTACGACCAACTGGAGGCATTTTGTAGTATGGGAATGAAAAGAAAATTAAAGATCAAAAGAAGTGAAAAGAAGAAGATTTATGTGAGAAGCGGAAGTTACGGAGAGATGTTGAAGAAAATTGGAGAGAAAGCAAGAAGGAAAGTAAAAAAAAGAAGAAGAGGAAAGAAAAAATATATAGAGAGAAGGTTTCTCGAAAAGGCAAACACATTTAATATGAAGAGTAGACATGAACGGTTGAGAAATAGCAGTTGAAAAAGACGTGTCAAGAAATGGATGGAAGAAGAGATACGTGTAATAAATTATGCGTAAAAGTACAGAATCATGTCAATACAGAAAAAAATATGAAAAAATGAACAGTTGCGGCATTTTGAAAGTACTAGTTCTCATGACATTTGTAGGATCAGTGTATCGCAACACCAAGACTCTCGCGAAATCAATAAACGACACACTGCGAAGAAATCGCGGGCTTGGAATAAAAACGACTTAACGGATGACGACAGCCTAAATATTAGAAAGATATGAATATGTAGCGAAATAGAGGAATGTCGCGAGATTTAACATGTGTACACTTGCGAGAAGGTCGCAAGCCAGATCCGAAAATAAAGGACAAATTAGTCATCCACTATGTAATGTCCTATATAAAAGAGGGAGTAGACTTTAGAGAGAGAGAAATCTTTTTCGAGTGTTGAGCAAGTCATTAAGAGAGATAAAGTTTAGAGTGGTTGTAATTCTTTAGTTTATCTCCTTTTCATCTTGTAACATTTCTGGAGTTTGATCAATAAAAATTATAATTGTTCATCTTAAAATGATTTGATTGTGTGGATTCTTGTGAGGTGTAGTGTGGGATTTCCTGCAACTACATAATAGCGCTAGAAACGGGGAATGATTGAAGGAAAAGATTAAAGATTGTTATCAAGGTTGTTCAAATCAAGAAAATGATAAAACAAGTGGATAAATCGGCAAAAAATAGAAAACTAGAATCAGAAATTTAACAAAAGGTTGGAGTGTAAATCGGTCACAAAAATAATGATCAATGAATTCCATGAGAACATCAGAGGGAGAATACATAAACGAGACTTTGAAGGAAAGAAAATTGTAGCAATTAAGAAGACATCACCTTTGAGAGATTGGGAAAACAGAAAATTACGTTTCACAGTGAGAATACCAAAAGAAAATTTGAGGCACACATCTCCTTTGGTAATCACAATAACCACACAGAAAGAAAAGGTGAACGCGGCAAAAATTGTGGAAGAATGGATAATAAATAGAACTTTGGTGGATATAGGGAGTTCGGTGGATATAATGTTCTACCATACATACAAAGAAATGGGGTACAAAAATGAAGAAATGTCTCCTTAAACTTATCATATTCATGGCTTTGGAAAATCTGTAACAAAACCAAAAGGAGAAATAGAGTTGCGAATTTTACTAGAGAAATCAAACACGAGTAATATTCTCGTGTGGTGGATATGGAATCACCATACAACATGTTGTTGGGAAGATCATGGATACATGCGATTAAAGCTGTAGCGTCGACATTACATCAATGCATTAAATTTCCTATACCAAGTGGGATCGGTGAAATTAGAGGAGATGTGGATAAAGTGAGATTATGTTATCAAATTGAAGTGAAGCAATACGAAACGTGCATAGAAGCGAAAAAATCGCGGGGAAAATGGCGAAGGAAGCAAAGAAAGAAGAAGAATTTAGAATTTACATGATAAAAAGCGAGAGGAAGGAAAAGGCATACAGCGAAATTTCGGGAAGAAGGGAATGGACCTGCGAAGGAGATAAAAGAACCACGCCTATGAGAGAACCCGAGGCCGCGTACACCGCAGTAACCAACAAAGGAAGTGAATGTTGGGAAGAGAAGTACCAAAATACTAAAAATCGGAAAACATGCGAATATTTCGCACGTAAAACGACGAAAATTATCAAAGATCAGGCGAAAACTACAAAAGAGCTTACATATACGAAGAATCAACAAAATAATCAGAAAGTGGCGAACTTACTATGGCGTACACCCTAGTTCGCGAACACAATTTCGCAAGAGGCAAAAGAACCTAAAGTGCGTCATAGTAGGGGGTACCTATTACATATAAAGCAAAATTGACAAAATAATCAGAATGGGACGAACCTTCATGGCGTACACCCTAGTTCGCGAATAAAATTTCGTAAGAGGCAAAGTACCTAAAGTGCGTCATGTAAGGGGGTATACGTAACGTGGCTCGGGAAAAGGTTACACCTCCCGGAACTGAGTCATGAAGATTGGGGGTAATAAAACCCATCCAGAGAGATACCTTGGATTTTCAATCTAAGCTAGTGACTTAGATTGGACGACAAAGGGGTCTCTTCTAAGAAGTCAAAGCATTTGACCAAGGGTGCCTGGGACATTTGAAGTGTCTCGGCTTATGCTGCACTCGGCCCGAAGAAAACTCCACTTAGGGTGCAGTTGATCGCTGTCGTAGGCGTCAAAAATAAATTACACTTTCTTACTACTCAAAATATATAATGAATCAAGGGCAAGAAAGGATCGTTCCCACATATAGGTCTTGGTTGTCAAATTGTTTCGGTTCCCTATAAATAACACCGGGGGTCTTGTGATTTTTATATAATACACTAAATAAAAGCAAACAATAAAAAGTAAACGCGCAAATCAAGGATGAGAAAGTATTGGTCATGGATTTCGTCTTCAATCACAAACATGTTTTCAACACAATAACTAGAATTGATATTTTAATCTCAATTTTTATCAAAGGCCCTAGAATACCTTGATCGCAAGAATATCCCGCTAATCTCCTCTTGTCATCAAAAAACACATTAAAAGATGCGAATATGAATTCTATCTAAAAGAACAACCTAACGTGTAAAAGCACTAATCAAGTTTAATTCCCTAGATGCATTAGGTTCTATGAAATCAGGCCAATCAAACCAATCGAACGTGTAAAAGCACTAATCCGATTTAACAAAGGTTATGGTTCACATAAGATCATAAGAATATATCACTACAAACTATAATCTTATTTATGCTACTTGCAATCAGGAATTATCACTTTTGCGTATAATAACCCTAATCTAGCAATAAAGATGAAAGCAAACTCAATCGATTCGCGACTCGACTAAACAAGCATTCAAATCATGTAACAATGTTAATAGTGAATCATAAACGATGGAACAAAAATTCATGTTTGGAAATCCAACTAATTCATAACCAAAAGAAAACTCTAGCTCATATTCATGGAGTTCATAACAAGAAGAAAGAGAAAAGACTTCATGGTTTCTAAACCCTAGAACACAAAGTAGAGGAAAAGATAGAAAAAAGAGATGTAAGATATCTCCTTCATAAGGTAAAAGGCTTCTCTTTTTATATGTTTCTCAATTTCCATAAAGGATACTCCTTCCAATATTAGGTCTTCTCAAAACCCATCTCCAAGTGGTCCACCAAGCCCATGTGTGAGAAAAACCCATGTAAAATATGTCCAAAATTGCGGCCAAGAATCGGGATTATGGCGAAATTTGAGTCCCAAGACCTAGGAAATATCTCGGGTGACCGCAAAGTCAAACCGGGTCACTGGGCCAACTGGGTCGACTCGGTCAGGTCTAGTCGGGCCGAGTCAAACAGAGTCGACCGAGTCGTAGGTGTTAAGCGAGTGACAAGGATGAGTTGGGTTCTTGGCCAAAGCCATTTTGCACAGACCTAAACATGCAAAGACAATTATTGTGCTTCACCAAATTTAAAGACAGCCTATGATGGCCCCGCATTGCCATTAGCAACAACCCTTGTCATCTTCTCTTCACTTCCTAGCCAATATCATAGCCGCACAACATCTTAAAGCTTCGCACATCCACGGCTCCATTCCGTTTCTCCTCGACTTCATGATTCCACCGAAACCCATTCTCCGGAACCATATGCCATCATCAAATACCGCTTGACCATTACAATAATAGCTACCCTTTACAGTTCTCGAAGTAATGCCGCCAACACTTTCACATCCATACTAACTCATTCAATCAACTACAAGCCGCGCTAATTGGTGAACCAAGATCGCCATCATACTCGGGCCGCATTTCACTTCCCTTAGCTATCTCATGACTTCAAACCACTTCGCAATGCATTCATTCCATAACCCGCAACTTCATTTGGTTCCTTTGCTGCTCAATTCCTAGCATTCGTCTCGGCAACTCCATCTTGCTGCACCAGTTGCAGAACCAAGCTCTCATTCTTTGCACTTCACTTCACTTGCAAACTCCTCCAAATCTGTCTCGCAACCATGCAACAGCTGCAAATTCATCCATCTCTACCACCAATTCCTTATTCGAGCCTCTATTATAAATCGAATCACAAGAAACCTCATTCTGCTTCCCGCAATGTCTTCCCTTGGCCGATCCACAAGCTCAGTAAGCATTCCTACAACCTCTCGCATCCCTGTTATCACTAACACCATGAGCCATTGCTTCCCAGCTGCAGCAAAACACCACTGCAAAGCCAACCTCCACCATTACAAACCAAAGACCAGTGCCTCAGCCACCCTACAAAGAAGTCTATTTTGCATCCTCGCCATCCGACCGCAGCCCAAACACACACGGCTTCTATGAAATCACCACTGCCATACTGCAACATCACAACCTGAGCAAACCTGCATCTCACCAGCTCCACTCAATATCCCCTGGCACAATAAACAATCTGCCTCACACATCAACATCTCAAATTGCCAATTTCATCAAAACCTTGAAGCTCAACCCAACAGCAGGAACCATTCAACTGTTGCTTCTCAGATTCATTAAACCAACATCAATTGTATCAACACCTCCTTCTCAAGGTACCCATAGGAGCATCAACACAAACCCACCTCAGAATCGATCAATTTCACTATCAGTTCTTCACCATTTCAAACCCTGATTTCTTCCATCTTCCATTTCAATCTCAAAACCCATCAGAACCACCATGAATCACTTAGAGAAACCCAACTCAAAATTCATCAAGTATTGCTTTATTATAGAGCCGCAATTTCTCCTCCATCATCTTCAATCGATCTCAAATCCTCAACAAACTACCACCATCATACCCGCTACTACCTCAATCTTTTTCGCAATGAGAATCCACCAATTAACGGCAACAACTCCTTGTAAATCATATTCTGAACCCATTCGATCACCACCAGAACCCATTCGATCACCACCAGAACCCATAAATCATAGCCTCAACAAACCCTCTTCACCAGCACCATCAGGACAAAGAACGGAAGAAAAGGAAGAGAGTAAATGATTTCTCTCGACTAGATTTATGGTTAAAACTATGGGACTGTTATTGACACCCCATGCAATAGGATAAGGGCTAACCAGTTAATATGTGGCCTGTCAGTTTCACAGAACTGACTGCTCATTCTTCACTCTTTCTCGTGCACCTTAGCCCGCTCCAAGTATAGCTCGCATGTGCATTGACCTTTTTGCTCCTTTACGCTACAAATAGACGTTTTCTCCTTCTTTTGCTCATAATGACTCCAAGATACCTAATCGACTCAAAAGAAAACATAAGATACATAATTTACACGACAATAGCAAAGAAAGCATAAATACTAGATATAAAATTAGGTGTTTATAACACCTATCAAATTCCCCCACACTTAGACTTTGCTAGTCCTCGAGCAAATCAAACAAAACAATTGAAAAGAAATACATACAACTCCGTGTCGTCGAGGCTACGGTCACTTTTAGCATAAATAACAAGCCTTTAAACCCCTAGGTGTCCCTAGTGGACGAGTTATAGTCTCGTGAGGGTTTACTAGAGATATACCCACAAAACCTACTTTTCCAACTTACTAGTTCTCCGAAATGATAGCATTCAACGCGCTAAGAAGACATAGAGATTCTGCACACAAGTAATAAGAAGTTAGACACATAAATGAACACAATCTCATCCTTAAAAGTTGAGAGAGAAATAACCATCCCTTCTCGAAAGAAATTCGGGTTCGGGAGTGATCGAAAGTCTCGACTCGCCTCACAATAAAGGGTTTTATGAAGTTGCTCTCAATAATAAATAGCTTTTTATGGGTCACACATGTGTCCAGGTAGGAATGAAGAGAGAATCCCGCGACACGTTGAATGGTAGGAAGGTAAAAACCCTCCGAAATGTTTTGAAAACCTACATCTTTTATAATTTTGAAAACCATTTTTATGACGATCTCTAAGAAAGGAAAACAACCACTTAACGAAGGTGGGAATATGCTTACTTACCTCGTTATCCGTTCGACGTGCAGCTAGCACCACTCTCACAGCATCCATAGAAACGTCTTCGGTCTTCTATCGGTGTTTTCATCTTCGGTCTTCAACTCTTGATGATAACCCTTGAACTTCGTAGAATCTCGACAATATGATTCTTTCCTCTAATTCCTTGTCGCTAGAAACTTCATTATAGATATTCCTTCTTCCATTGGCTTTATTGAAAGAATACAAAACTAAAAACAAACTATACAAACCCAAAATATAATACAATGCATTTTTCTTGTCTTTTTCTTGTCTTTTTTTTTTTCTTTTGAGACAAGAAAAATAAATACAAAATAAAAACAAAACAAAATAATAAAAACTATTAACGAACCTAAAAACTTTTTTTTTTTTTTTTTCTTTTTTTTTTTTTTTTTTTTTTTTTTATTGACAAGAGAAAGTAAAATACAAATAAAATAAAAATATAAGTACAAAGGCCATGGTGTAAGTACTTTACCACTTGATTCTTCACAACTTATATGTCTTGATATCATAAACTTCTCGAACTATCATCCTTGATAATTTTCACTCTTGTACAATAGTCTTCAACTTATAAAAATTCTGCTCCTTGTTTTGTTGCTTTACTTGAATCTGAAATCTGCTCATTTTTGTATCGTTGCTTGTAAACCTCGAACGTGTTCAACTTTTCTTCAAATTTGTGATGCTCCTCTTGTTGATGATGATGGTGTTTCTATGGACCTGTTGGTGTAGAGAGAGATAAGGTGGATGGTGCTAACTGCGAATAAGATTATAAGTGGTATGTAAGTTAGCAATTCGATGTCAGCATCATGATTGATAAAAATAGCACTCAAGAGATCAAAGTAGTGCTTCTATTGGTGGGAGGTTGGGTAGCTCACCATTCTACCCGGAATTAACGTACGGTGACACACACTCTAAAAGCACAAATTTAGACAGGTACAAAGAATTGAAGGTCGGTGCCTCACATTATGTAACATGGGTAGTCTCCACTATAGGGGATCACTACTCTAATACCGGGTCAGTCTGCACCTTATTTGCCACTGGCATGGTTAAATCCAACTTTAACTCTCATACACTTAAGAAACTTGATCATGTTCTCTGTCATCTCTAAGTTCAGTCACTCTTATGAGATTCTCGATGTAATCTTAGCGACATGTATACTATGTGACTCTAAACTAACTATAAGTTGGAGTTTTATTCAAATATATACAAAAAAAAATTAAAATTTTGACTCAAAAAGGCTAAAAACTCTATATGCAAAAGACTCCCCCACACTTAAACTTCACATTGTCCTCAATGTAAAACCGAAAATTCTGAATTCTGACGTAACAGCAGATAAAACGCAAAAACTGTACAAATTGGTAAGGAATTTGGAAAAACTCCATTTCACAAAAGTTTTTCATCTACGTGTTTTATACAAAGTGTCAAAAGGGCACAATGTTTCGATAAACGGTCTGACAGTTATGGTCTCTGGACTGAACTACGTGCAGTCTGAATTTTTCTGACGAAAAGGTATTCGTCCTAATTCTCTTCTAAGATAGATTCCGGATGCAATGAAATTAAACATGGGGATGCAAATATGATATGAAAACTATAAAAATAAATAAATAAAAGGGTTTAAGATACAAAACCTATGGGTTGCCTCCCATTTAGCGTTTGGTTTAAAGTCGTCAGCCCGACTCTTTTGTTATCGTCCATATACCAACAATCTGAAAAGTTGGGGATCCTTCCATAGAACCTGTTCTGCAAACACTAGCTTCACACACATATTAGTAATATAAAACAGAGATGAAGCTATGAACCGATAAAAGTTTCCCCATACTTATTCTTGTCCACACTTGGAAGTGTATAAAGAATATAAAAGTCGGGTACTTCCACGGTTTCTTGTTCCAAAACCTGCATAGTATGAGAACCAAGCATCTCTAATGGAGGATATCGCGAAACAAAGTCATTCAACAATATTTTTGAAGCACATACATTCAAACCAATAATAGGTAAAGGAGAAGAAACAATAGGCAAAGGGTTAGACAAACCTTGCACAATCTCTTGTATCACTAATCCTCTTCATCCTTGAAAAACTCAAGTGAGTTAGTCACCTCTTTTATATCATGGTCCTCTATCAAACCTTGCAACCATTCTTCGTCCGGTTTCGCCTTAACCAAAGTCTCGACATAAACATCATCATTACAATCATATGCAAGCTCAATTGGGTCTTCCACAATAGTGGTCATAACGGTTTCATTCTCAACACACTCCTCTTTGTTGTAAGGCACATACTCTTTTGCGGATCCAAATTTTATTATAAGAAACTTTTTTTAGAACACTCGAAAATGCATCATCCTCAAGCTCCACCCTTTGAATAGGCTCTTGATCATTATTAAGATCAATGCTTGAGTAATCTACACAAGTGTTGACATATTCCTCTTCGTCTTCACCTTGATCGCAAAAAGACTCCATTGTACACTCCTCGTGGATGTCACCATGAGTTGGTTCAAGCAATGTATCATAATCACCGTCACTATCATAGTCAACATAAGATTGGTCCTCGCTGAATTTAGTGTTGCTAATCTCGAACTCATCCTTTTGAATAGGTGAATGATCATTAGTACGATCAAGAGTTGAGTTAACTACACAATTATCAACGAAAGTGCCCAAGGATTGGCCTTTTTCAACATTAGCATCAATCAAATATTCATCACAAACCATATGCACATTAGAATTATCCATATCTTCCTTGCATTGATCAATGCCTCTTCGCAAGCTAGCAATACCTTCACGAAGTTCTTGGAGTTGCTCGTTTGTAGTCTCTTTAGCTTTTTGAAATTCTTCTTGTAAAAAGTTGGAAACTTTGTCTATAAAGTTAGAGACTTTTTGTTCACGAGCATAAGAATCCTCCCATCCTTGTGGTTGTTCACACACATACCCGCCATAAGGTTGTTGAGGAAAACCATAAGGTTCCATGGAATATTGGTCATAACCAATGAATTGGTTTTGATTATACCCCTGGAATTGGTAGTTTTCGTATTGTTGAGGTTGTTGAAAACCGTATCCATCCATGTAGTATGCTCCTTCCATGAGAAACAAGCACCTGAAATAAAATTCTAAAACCAAGGTTAAAACCAAAAAAATAATAAAAATAAAACAAAAACTAAAAACAAAAACAAGAAATCAAAAACAAGTGACAACCGCTGCCTCCCCGGCAGCGGCGCCAAAATTTGATCGTTGAGGGCGTCAAAAATAAATTACACTTTCTTACTACTCAAAATATATAATGAAGCAAGGGCAAGAAAGGATCGTTCCCACAGAGAGGTCTTGGTTGTCAAATTGTTTCGGTTCCCTATAAATAACACCGGGGGTCTTGTGATTTTTATATAATACACTAAATAAAAGCAAACAATAAAAAGTAAACACGCAAATCAAGGATGGGAAAGTATTGGTCATGGATTTCGTCTTCAATCACAAACATGTTTTCAACACAATAACTAGAATTGATATTTTAATCTCAACTTTTATCAAAGGCCCTAGAATACCTTGATCGCAAGAATATCCCGCTAATCTCCTCTTGTCATCAACAAACACGTTAAAAGATGCGAATATGAATTCTATCTAAAAGAACAACCTAACGTTTAAAAGCACTAATCAAGTTTAATTCATTAGATGCATTAGGTTCTATGAAATCAGGCCAATCAAAGCAATCGAACGTGTAAAAGCACTAATCCGATTTAACAAAGGTTATGGTTCACATAAGATCATAAGAATATATCACTACAAACTATAATCTTATTTATGCTACTTGCAATCAGGAATTATCACTTTTGCGTATAATAACCCTAATCTAGCAATAAAGATGAAAGCAAACTCAATCGATTCGCGACTCGACTAAACAAGCATTCAAATCATGTAACAATGTTAATAGTGAATCATAAACGATAATATGAGAGAAAACTAATTTATTGCACAAAAATTCATGTTTGGAAATCCAACTAATTCATAACCAAAAGAAAACTCTAGCTCATATTCATGGAGTTCATAACAAGAAGAAAGAGAAAAGACTTCATGGTTTCTAAACCCTAGAACACAAAGTAGAGGAAAAGATAGAAAAAGAGATATAAGATATCTCCTTCATAAGGTAAAAGGCTTCTCTTTTATATGTTTCTCAATTTCCATAAAGGATACTCCTTCCAATATTAGGTCTTCTCAAAACCCATCTCCAAGTGGTCCACCAAGCCCATGTGTGAGAAAAAACCCATGTAAAATATGTCCAAAATTGTCACGGAGAACTGGGATTATGGCGAGTCCTAAGACGGCAAAGGTATCTCGGGTGACCTAAGCAAAGTCAAACCGGTCACCAAATCAACCGGTCGACTTCTGGTCGAGTCTAGTCGGCCGAGTCAAACAGAGTCTGACCGAGTCGTGGTGTTAACCGAGTGACAAGGCTGAGTTGGGTTCTTGGCCAAAGCCATTTTGTACTGAGACCTAAGCTTGTGCAAGCACAATCATTGTGCTTCACCGGCTAGCACAAGCCTATGATGGCCCCGCATTGCCATTAGCAACAACCCTTGTCATCTTCTCTTCACTTCCTAGCCAATATCATAGCTGCACAACATCTTAAAGCCCGCACATCCACTGGCTCCATTCTGTTCTCCTCGCCTTCATGATTCCACCTGAAACCCATTCTAGAACCATATGCCATCATCAAATACCTTGACCATTACAATAATAGCTACCCTTTACGGTTCTCAAGTAATGCCGCCAACACTTTCACATCCATACTAACTCATTCAATCAACTACAAGCTGCGCTAACCTGGTGAACCAAGACGCCATCATACTCGGGCCGCATTTCACTTCCCTTTAGCTATCTCGCAGACTTCAAAACCACTCGCAATGCATTCATTCCATAACCTCGCAACTTCATTTGATTCCGCTCAATTCCTAGCATTCGTCTCAACAACTCCATCTTTCTTTTGATTGTTACCAAGCTCTCATTCTTTGCACACTTCACTTGCAAACTCCTCCAAATCTGTCTCGTAACCCCGCCTGCAAATTCATCCGGCTCTACCACCAATTCCTTATTCGAGCCTCTATTATAAACCGCAACTGCGCAAACCTCATTCTCGCTCCCGCAATGTCTTCCCTTGGATGACGCCACAAGCCTGCGCAGCTGCCCGCAACCTCTCGCATCCCCGTTATCACTAACACCATGAGCCATTGCTTCCCAAAGCTGCAAAGAAACACCACCGCAAAGCCAACCTCCACCATTACAAACCAGCACATGTGCCTCGGCCACCCTACGACAAGTCCATTTTTGCATCCTCGCCATCCGATCGCAGACCAAACACACACACTTCTATGAAATCACCACCGCCATACCGCAACATCACAACCCGAGCAAACCTACATCTCACCGCCTCCACTCAATATCCCCGGCACAATAAACAATCGCCTCACGCGAGACCAACATCTCAAATTGCCAATTTCATCAAAACCTTGAAGCTCAACCCAACAACAGGAACCATTCAACTGTTGCTTCTCAGATTCATTAAACCAACATCAATTGTATCAACACCTCCTTCTCAAGGTACCCATAGCATCATCAACACAAACCCACCTCAGAATCGATCAATTTCACTATCAGGTTCTTCACCATTTCAAACCCCGATTTCTTCCATCTTCCATTTCAATCTCAAAAACCCATCAGAACCACCATGAATCACTCAGGAGAAACCCAACTCAAAATTCATCAGTATTGCTTTATTATAGAACTGCAATTTCTCCTCCATCATCTTCAATCGATCTCAAATCCTCAACAGCTACCACCATTATGCTACGCCTCAATCTTTTACGCAATAGAATCCACCAATTAACGGCAAACAACTCCTTCTAAATCATATCCCGAACCCATTCGATCACCAATGTGAGCCCATAAATCATAGCCTCAACAAACCCTCTTCACCAGCCACCATAGGGACAAAGAACGGAAGAAAAGGAAGAGAGGAAATTATTTCTCTCGACTAGATTTAGGGGTTAAAACTATGGGACTGTTATTGACAACCATGCAATAGGATAAGGGCTAACCAGTTAATATGTGGCATGTCAGTTTCACATAACTGACTGCTCGTTCTTCACTCTTTTCGTGCACCTTAGCCCGCTCCAAGTATAGCTCGCATGTGCATTGACCTTTTTGCTCCTTTACGCTACAAATAGACGTTTTCTCCTTCTTTTGTTCATAATGACTCCAAGATACCTAATCGACTCAAAAGCAAACATAAGATACATAATTTACACGACAATAGCAAAGAAAGCATAAATACTAGATATAAAATTAGGTGTTTATGACACCTATCAGCAGTCTCGTAACCATAAGCCCTATAGGCACAAGGGATAAGAGGCTGCGAAAACAACTGGTTGTTGTTAAGACCGGATGGGAGGAGCTAGCCTTGTATGGCGTAAGTACGCCTCCTTGAAGGGGCAACCGTGGGGAAGATAAGGGCGGCACCCTCCATTAGGGAGCTGATAGTGTCAAAAAAGACGTAAATGTCATGAGGCTTATTACTCACGGGAGTATCAAGGCTTGTCATATTTATGCAATAATCCTGAAGAGGCAAAAATACAAAAGTGTAGATAAGACGAGATCAATGGGTCCTTACATGCAAATGTAAAGACGTCCTGCGATTTCGTCGCAAAGACGGTAATGTCATGGGGCTTTACGTTCGCAAGAATATTTAGGCCTGTCATATTGTCGCAAGAAAAATATCCTGCAGAGGCAATAATACTAAAGAAACAAGATCAATGGGTCATTACATAAAAGTTTAAAGACGTCCTGCGATTTTGTCGCAATAATGAGAGGTGGAAAAATAAAACCTTTAACTAGGAAGGCAAAATAAGACCACACAAGAGAAATGATAAGGCAAGATCAATGGGTCATCACATGAAAATGTAAGGACGTCTTTGCGATCTTGTCGCAATGAAAAAATCACATAAACAGTTTGAATGTAGATAATGTAGATCTTTCATCGCAAAAAGATAATTGTTAAACATCAAAGATTGTCTTCAAAGCAAGAAAGAAGAATAATAAACGAGTAAATACATCTCAAAGATGATTGAAGTACATAAAGAAGTAACAATGCAAGAAGTAAAATTACAAGAAAAGTTCGTTCTCAATATCAAGAAGGAGATCTTTGGATGTTCTTCAACAATTTTATTAGCCTCACCAACTTCCACACTTTATGTTATTGCATTCTCGCTAAGACCCTCCTTCACCTAAATTATTGTGACTTTATTAGGTGGGATCACCTCTTCATTTGCGGAATCTTCGCCACTTTCATAATCATAATCACTATCGGGAGGGTTTGGAATTTCATCATCACCTACTTCGTGAGGTTCGACAGATACGAGATCAAGAAATTTGGACAATAAGACATCATTCACAAGAACTTGACTTTGAGGTGAAATTGGCGAAGGAGTGCTTTACGATGATTCCTACTCTCTATATCTTTAGAGTAAGCGAGATAGTCGAATCTTCTTTCGCGCCCGATCGCGAGAGCGAGCAAGGGAAAATGACGATCCATTTTCTTTGCGAATTTTGGCATAGTCGATTTCAAAGTGGAAATGGAGGAGTGAAGATTTTTCTCGGATTTAAAAAATAAAGAGTATAGAAAATAATTGATTTTTCTTGAATTCGCAAGGAAAATACCATAAATTCAAGAAAACAAATTGATTAAGGTAGTCAAATATCATGACTACCTTCCTTTTGCGAGATAAGATATTGGGTTAAAGCCAAACAACTATTCTCCAAATGATTCATGGCACTGTCAAAATTATCTCCAACCAAGCCTTTCAGTCGAGATCGCAAGCTCTTTTCGTTAGAAACAAGTAAGGTGTTTTCCTTCGCAAGAGAAGAGTGGGATTCTTCTAACTTGGAATATTGATCCTTGAGTTGGCTTGTTTTCATACTTAAAGTTATTCTACCTTGGATAAGTTTATCCCTCTCAACAGTAACTTCTTCGAGTTTACTTCTCAACGAACAGAGATATCGTTCTTGTTCTTTACACATTTTTTGACAGACATCAAGTTGTTGCGAGGAAATCGCCACCTTGTTTAACAGAGCTCGCTTCTCTTGAGAAAGAGTTCCATTTTCATCTGATAAAGTTTCCAACTCCAAATTAGCTGTAGTCAAAGAGTAAGAGAGGCGAGATAATTCACTACTTAATGAGCCTTGCTTCTGAACTAAGTCAGCATTTTCTTTAGAAAGATTATCTATTTGATCAATAGAGTATGTATGAAGATTATCTAATTGGTTATATTGCTCCATCCAAACGTCTCTATCCATTCGAGTTTCTTCAACAACATATTCCAACTGATATATCTCTATTTTTCGATCCTGGTTCAAAGCTTGAAGGGCGAACAAGGGCTTAAAGATTATAAAAAAAAAATGAGAAAGGGGAGGGGAGTTGTACCTTTTAATTCTTCGTTCTTCTTGCGAAGATTATCACGATCCAGTGAGATATTTTGAAGTTTTTGATTCTCCAGACGGAGAGTGTCACACTTTGCAGTCATGGCTTGGAGATTGTTCTTCAAAATTTTAACTTCTTGCTCTAAAGATGTTTGCGAAATTCTATCAGAACCAAAGTATTTACTCAAAACCTCGCAAACGATAGACTTGATAGGATCGACGGAGGTCTTCTTGGCGTCATTCATAATATCTGATAAAACTTTGAAAGCCACGACCATTCCCTCCAGATTTTCCTTAGTAAGAAGGATAGATTCGGTTGAAGAAGTAATGACGACAGAAGAGGGGAGAGTTGAATCGTCTTTCGTCGCAGGAATGTCATGTGAAGATGAAATCGATGAAGGTTAATGACTGGGGAAAAGGCAGAAGCATCGATAGTAGGAGAAGAAAAGGGTTCATTCACAACAGGACTATCATGAGGAACTTCATCTATGGAAAACTCATACATAGGAGGAAAATCAGCAGCGATATTTTCGCAGATGGCAAGAGTAGATTTATCTTGCGATGATATTGCAGGAGGTGTTGATTTATCTCGCGATGATATCGCAGGAGGAGTTGTAAGATTAAATATAGGAAAAGGAACAGAAGTTTCAACATTTTTAGAACGACGAGATTTTTTGGGGGATCTATCGACGTCTTTGTCATCCTGCGAATTTCGCAAGTTAAATAAGAAACAGAGGCAACAATATTGTTATTAGAAGAGTAAATGTTTCTTAATACCTTGTTATTATGTGTTTTCTCTTGTGTGCAACGGATTTTGGTTGCGAACCCTTGGATGATTTAGGATTTTGGACCTGTGAATTTGGTAACGAGAGACGTTCTTACTAAAAATGAAACAATAAGGAATTAATCGAGATGAACAAAATCAAATAAATTAATCTCAATAGAAGAGTTCAAATAGATCACATGCAAGTATGATCTACAAACCTTGGTGGCTCCATAAGAATAGTAGCAGAGAAGATTTACGGCAAGATGGACAACAAGCAAAAAGTTGGGCAGACAATAAAGAATTCACAAAGAATGCGAGATATGAAGAAGATGAAGTAAAAGAAAAGAAAGATATCCTTGATAGATCTCTTCTTAAATAGACAAGAAAAGGATGACCGGTTAGCATTTAATGTGCCGGTAAAAAGGGGAATATGTAATACGTGTAAGCGGTTAAGACTTGGATTCACGGAAGCTTTTCGACGAAAATTAAAGTAAAGAAATGAACGGCCGCGGCGTTTGAAAGTACTAGTTCTCATGACGTTCTCTCCTTCGGGGAAGACATGAGAAGAGGCAAGATGTAGGATCGAATATCGCAACACCAAGACTCTCGCGAAATCAATAAACGACACACTGCGAAGACATCGCGGGCTTGGAATAAAAACGACGTAACGGATGACGACAGCCTAAATATAAGAAAGATGTGAATATGTAGCGAAATCGAGGAATGTCGCGAGATTTAACATGTGTACACTTGCGAGAAGGTCACAAGCCAGATCCGAAAATAAAGGACAGCTTAGCTGTCATCCACTATGTAATGTCCTATATAAATGGGGAGTAGACTTTAGAGAGAGAGATCTTTTTCGAGTGTTGAGCAAGTCATTAAGAGAGAGAAAGTTTAGAGTGGTTGTAATTCTTTAGTTTATCTCCTTTTCATCTTGTAACATTTCTGGAGTTTGATCAATAAAAATTATAATTGTTCATCTTAAAATGATTTGATTGTGTGGATTCTTGTGTGGATTCTTGTGAGGGGTGTAGTGTGAGATTTCCTGCAACTACAACATTCTCTCCTTCACAGAGAAGACATGAGAAGAGGCAACATGTAGGATCAGAATATCGCAACACCAATAACCTTGCGAAATCCATGAACGACATACTGCGAAGATATCGCAGATTGGTAATAAAAATGACGCAACGGATGACGACAGCCTGAACACGAGAAATATGTGAAGACCTAGCGAGATTTAACATTTGTACACTTGCGAGAATATCACAAGTCGGATCCTAAAATAAAGGACAGCTTAGCTGTCATCCACTATGTAATGTCATATATAAAGAGCCGAACAGGCTTAAGGAAGGGAGAGATCTTTTTTGAGAGTTGAGCAAGTCATTAGGAGAGAGAAAGTTTAGAACAGTTATTAATTTCTTAGTTTGATTTCTTTCCATTCTTGTAAAATTCGTGAGATTAATCAATAAAAGTGGTGGTTGTTCATCTTAAAATGGTTTGATTGTATGAATTCTTTTGAGGGATGTATTGTGGGATTTCCTGCAATTACAATGTTCATGAAATGATTCGAGTGAATCAAAATTGATTTTGCTTCAATTGTGTCTTGTATACTTCTATGAGAATATAAACAATTGAACAACTCTCTAACTAGTTTCATTTGAGTCATTTGAACTAGTTGTGGAAAAGATGAATAAGGTTGATATGAAAGTGTTCATATGGCTAACCTTGGTTCACTATTGTTGAACCAACTAAGTGTACACGTTTAGGTACGGTTACCTTTATCTAAATGTTGGTACATTTCATTTGTGTATGTCAAGATAAGTTCGATCTAACGGTTGAAAGATATTAGCTTGAATCTAATCAGGTTTTCATCTAACGGTGAATATTGAATGCTCTGTTACCAAGGTAACATTGATTGCAAACCATGATTTGGAGACTATATAAAGGAGAACTCTAGCAACTGGGAAACCTAATCCCCACACCTCATGTGTGATACTAGTTGCAACTAGAGTCGATTCTCCTTTAAACTTAGGTTTTCCTAAAACCCAATAGGTTAATGACTTAAAGACTTCATTGGGATTGTGAAGCCAGACCGAACTATTTTCTCTGTAGTTGTGTGTTATGATCTTGTTGTTTTCCCAATTGTGATTGAGTACTATATTCTTTAAGATTTTCTCGAGATTTATTCTCCGATAAGCAAGATTGAAAAGTAGTCATAAACACCTTCGTCTCATCGTTTGTGATTCCACAATATCTTGTTTCGTTAATCGATTAAGATTATTATGAGGTGATTGATATTACTAGGTTGTTCTTCGGGAATATAAGTCCGGTTTATCAATTATTTCCTGTTCATCTTGATTTATCAAAAGAAGGAACAAAACTCGTAGGTATATCTGTGGGAGACACATTTATCTATTCAACAGAATTTTCCGTGTGATACAGATTTGTTTATCAAGTCTTCGACTTTGGTCTTAGAAACTCTTAGTTGTGGGTGAGATTAGCTAAGGGAATAAAGTGCGCAGAATCCGCGTGGTTCAAGATGCGTAAGAACGAATCGTACCTTGATCGGTGTGATATTGGTTAGGGATCAAATAAATTCCGGTCGAATTTAACTTGGAGTAGGCTAGTGTCTCGTAGGTGGCTTAATACAGTGTGGTGTTCAAATCTGGACTAGGTCCCGGGGTTTTTATGCATTTGCGGTTTCCTCGTTAACAAAATTTCTGGTGTCTGTGTTATTTCTTTTCCGCATTATATTTGTTTATATAATTGAAATATCACAGGTTGTGCGTAAGTTCAATCAATTAGATAATCCAACCTTTGGTTGTTGATATAAATTGATTGACACTTGAATATTGGTCTTTGGTACCATTCAAGTTATTTATTATATTCAACCGGGCTCACAAATTCCTATTTGTTTGATTGTAGATTGAATTGAGAAATTGAGAAACAACTCTTGGATATATTTCCATTGATTGAGTCTTACTGTTTAGTTTATTCTCTTGCAATTATATTGGAGTTATTCCATACAGATTTCTAAGCGAAATATTGGGTGAGGTTGTTAAACCCCCGCTTTTTCAATTGGTATCAGAGCAGGCAAACACACTAGGACCTCATAAGTCTCTGTTTGTAGCAATCTGACTATATGGATGAGTCTATCTCTAAAAACGTACTAGTTCAGAAATTACCAGATTTTTTTCAAAGCTTGGATTCACTTGAGAGAACTGTCACATCTAAGTCAATATTTAAACATTCTCTTGATGTAGAAACTGTTGATAACTTGGAAACACGCCTATAAGAAAAGTTGGATGAACTTTCCGATTAAGGTGATTCAAATATTCATAAAGATGTTGATGAGGAAGTCTCAGAGTATGTGAAGGTTTTGAATTCGTTGGAAAAGAAGAAGATGACAACTTCTCATGTCACTCCTCTTCTGACTCCTCTCTGTCGATAAAACAAAAAATTGAAAAGGATTTACGGAGGTCTCTATGTTTGGAATCGCTCTTACAAATCGATCCTCAAATACTCTGAGGAAAATCTGAGTAGAAAGTCACTTGAATGTGATAATGTTTATCAAAAATACTTCTTGTTGGAAGAGAAACTTGCAGAAACTGAAGCAAGTATTAAATCTCAGCAAACAAGTTTTGATGACAGGGAAAGCGCTTATCTCGCTCGAGAAAAACGCCTTGAGGCTGATTTAGCTTATGTAGTTAACTAAAATCTGAGAGAGGTTAGAAGTGGGATTCTAGGGTTTCTGAAAGTGAGTTACGGGAGGTTGATGATGCGTGTCGTAGGTGCAATCAAATTAATTAATGTTTCCACTCAATTAAAAATAATATAATGGAAGTCAAGTTCGTTCCCACGAGGAGCAAGAGATCTTAGTTGTAAAAATTGTCACGAAAGGGGGTGTAAAAAGCAAAGAAAATAAACAAAGCAATTAAAATCGAAAGTTGAAAACAATAAGAGAGACAAGATCAAGGAATCCTTCTTCGTTGCAAAACAATGAATAAAGTTATGTTCTTTTCTACTTGTTATTAGTCATGATTATCACCAACCGTAGGATAGCAGGGTCCGCTTAGCTAGCCCCAAAATCCCTAATTTCACCGAGTAACAGGTCCGCTTAGTTATCAGATTCTATTCAAAAGAACCACCCTGAGGTTCGCTTACAAGATGTAATTCCCTGAATGCATTAAGATTTATGAATTTAGGTTTAGTACTAGTAGTTAAACTCGATTCACTTTCTAGCGTTGTTTCTACACACAATTGCTCCACGGAATCCCTCCGCAAGGTCTCGTGTTTTCTACTTGTGTAAAGTGTCGAGAACGATTACGTATTCCCTAACTTATACTAGATATAGATCAATTAACAAATCAATTTAGCGTGCACTCCAAACAATCTATCAATCAATCATGAATGAATAAACATTCCTATTAGTAAAAACAATCGATAATCATGTGAAAAACTTCAAGATAGAATTGAAAACAAAACTCAAATCATGTTAAGAACTAGGAATTCATCCTCAATCAATAAGAAAATTAGCTACTCATGTTTTTGAAATTCACACAAATAATAATTATTAAAAGGAGAATTTTCAAGTTCACACAAATAATTAAAAAGAAAAATCTTAGGAAAAGCAAGCAAAAACACAAGTGATGTGTGTGTAGAGAGGTGTGTAAAAGATGTAGAAAACTTCTCTATTTATAGGCTTCAATATTCTCCAACTCTTCCAAGGATTAGAATCCTTTTCCTTTAGCAATTCAACTTCCAAATTCAAGTCTTTCTCAACTCTTCATCTTCTCTTTCCAAATTTGAGTCCAATTCTCCATCCAATTCCTAGCCCAAGTCTTCACACCCATGAGAGAAGTCCATAGAAAATTCTGGAATTTTTGCTCGCCGGAAAACTGGGATTGTGGCCGGAATCCGTCACCGCCGGCCACCTGAAAATTTCTCCGTCAGCGGAATATTCCGTCAGTCCACCGTTAGGACTAACGGTCAAACGGGTCAACCTTAACGGTCGTCGTCAGTCAATGAGTCAAGGGGTGAGTCACTGAGTCAGAACCGAGTCAGCATCTGAGTCCAGCTAACTGGGCTGACTCGGCTAAGTTGCCATGGCATAAGCCATTGCTCTGGCCAGAGCTGTGTGTTGCACCGGGATGGTGCATCTTTGTGCACTTCCAACTTGACCCAAATGGCTGCATTCCCTTTGTATACCAATGTTCCTTCCCTTTTCAACTCAACCGCTTTGCTTGAGTACCGGCCTAGGCTTCCAACACATCCAATCTCGTTCATGCTTGCAAATCCCCAGCCCGGCACCTTAAACCCATGAAATCCTTGCTGTAACTCCTTCCATCTCATCATATCACAGCTCCATAATCTCCAACATTCTGCTCAGCTCATTCTCATACCAGTTCTAGAACCCAACACTGCTTGCAATCATTCAATTCACAATGATTTCCCTCTCTTCTCAAAGCCACCTGCAACTCCCATTCACTGCCAAGCCAACACTGCAAAACCATCTTGCAACCTCCATTTGCCAGTCCCTTGTATCATGCCTGCACAACCAATTTCTGCAGCTCAAACTACACCTGCTTGACATCAACACAAGCACTTCCATTGCATCTCAATCGAGTTACGAATACCAGCCCACTCTCACTTGCTTGCCCAGTAGTCCATCCACCAGTACAGTACAAATCACAACGTTCGCTAGTGCAACCAACATTCCCCGTAAAATATTGTAGTTCTCATACTCCACTGAGTCCTATCTCCGCACATTTCAACACTGCAAAGATCCGTAAAAGCACCACAACACTTGCAATTACCTCTTCAACTTTGTTCATCTCTAAATCCATCACACATGTAGCTGCATTCGCCAGAACCCATTCCATTAGCTTCATTACCAGGCATCTCAACCTGCATCTTGAGCTACAACCACGGTGTCACCAGCAACAACAGCATCATCCTAACTCAATGCTCTTCTTTGCAACATCTCTACAGCATTTCATCCATACAATCTTGATCCAAACTTCATCTTACGCAGCATCCATCCCTGGACTTGCTCCATCCACCATGCCTACTACGTGACTCCCGATTCCGCAATGTTATTCCTAACATGCATCTATTAGCCACCAATTGTTACCACCAAATACCCTTTTCATCTCACAGCCTTCATCACTTTGGCATCAGCCAACAGGCACCATCATCTCAGTTCAAGCTCCAATCTCGAGAACCTTATCAATTCCGGCTATTTCCATTGTACTTGCGGCATCAACTCCCTTTGCATTCCGATCCCGCTATCTTGCTACTAGAATCGCCCGCCTTCCAGTTTCACCATCCAATATACAGGCAATGCTCAAATTCATTCCTGAGCTCCATTGCTATCGCGTTAAACTCCCAGTATTAAGCAATCAACAAAACCCTGAGTCTTCATATCAGAGACTACCACCATCTCTTCAACTCATATTCCCCGATCTGTTCTCGATTCAGCATCTCCCTGAGCTTCACAACAGCGGCAACCAAACCCATTTATTGCTCTTGTCAGCAACGATGAGGTTCAATTCCATCTTATCCGCGAGTTCGACTTCATCTCCTCCTTCCAATCGATCTCTCTCAACATCAACACCCATTAATCACAAGTACCTCATAAGTTCTTCGAGAAGAACCGTTGCATCTTCCTCCTCCTTCTCGATCTCTCTCAATCACGAGACCCTACGACTTCTTCTTCAACTCATGACTATGGCAGCGAAAAACTAATCAAACCCTAATTTAAACCAACACCGATTCGATCCTCCATCAATTCAATCTTTCCTCGATTTGATTTCCTCTTCTCGATTTTAGTAGTGACGGCCCACGCTTTTAGCTTTCGATTTCAGGCAAGGTGAATTGAATGGAAATGATTGAGAAATAACTCTTCTCAATTTAAGATAGGGTTATAAAATTGGGTCGGATTCGGGCATGGATCCGGGTCGGGTCAGATGGATCAGAGTTTAGGGTGTGGGTGGATTCAAACACCCACCATAAGTACACCCCAATTGTGCTATTCTCACTCCCTTCTTTTGGATAAGGGACACCTCTTTGACCTCCCCTTAACCTTGGCTGGGCTCCATATAGTATTCCCTCCTTGGTGAAATGACAATTTTACCCTTTTGCTAAAATATGGTGATTTCTTCTCCTTTTCCTCCGTGTGACTCCATAGTAGCTATAAAACTCAAAACAAGCGTAAAATACATAATTTACAAGAAAAATAGTAAAGAAAGCATAAACAATAGATAGTAAATAGGATGTATTCTACACCCTATCAAATTCCCCCACACTTAGACTTTGCTAGTCCTCGAGCAAATCGGACTAAAAACTCACAACTTCAAAAGCGTTCAAGCGTCCCAAGCATCCAAAGAGCTATGAGGACATAGAGTTTCGCATTCTAGTAATAAGAAGTTAGAAATACTAAAGAACATATTCTCATTCTTAAATGTTGAGTGAGAAATAACCACACCATAATGAGAACGCGTGTTTGAGAAACGATCAATAAGCATTTCGCCTCGACTTCGCCTCACCAAAAAGGATTTTATGATAATTGCACTCAAAAAGACGGCTTTTTTATGGGTCACGCATGTGTGCGGTAGGAATGAAGAGAGAAATCACGCAACACGTTGAATGGTGGGAAGGACAACTTCCGAAATATTTTGAAAAACCCACATCTTTTAATATTTTGAAAAACCATTTTTCCGACGATCTCTAATAAAAGGAAATCAACCATTATTGTCGAGGATGAGATTACTTACTCACCTTCTCATCCGATCGCCAATTATGATAACACCACTCTCACGGCATCCAATTTCTCACACATGTCGTAGACCGCCAGACCAAAACCCTAATTGTTATCCCCCCATTTGTGTGAAGCTGAGTTAGCCTTCGTGATGACGTATTTGAGAGATAGAAATATTCTTTTTAGCCGAGTTGGCCAAGATAGAGATATATTCTCCGTTTTGTAAGAATGACTAGGATGAGTCACGTGAAAAGGCATGAGATGCCTCAGAATTCGTGTGGAGAGTATGAAAATGAGACTCTATTCTTACATGAGGATTGTGCCTATAATGGGGAGTATTCAGCCTTATCTGAGATTTTGAGGAGAGATTTTGAGGAGAGATTTTGACGAGGTGTCAAACTCACAAAAGATATATTCCTTACTCTTCTTAGACTAATGAATAGCACAATGATAAGCAGGTTCGTTCCTAAGGGAGAGTTGAGATAAAGTTGTCGATTTAATTTCTGAAAATATGAATAATGCAAAAAACTATGAAACAAATAATACAAGCAATGAGGATGAGAATGATTAGGGGTCTCTCTCCACTAGTGAACATGAATCTCCTTCGAAATACGTTTACTAACAATCCTAGACAAGTTATAAGTTCAACAAGTCCATGAAACTCCAAAGTCACGTCGTAAAATAAGTTCTCTACTCGTGTCTAGTCAATCAAGCCACTTTGAATAAGCTCTAGTGTAAATAACTAACCGATATGTTCTATGAGTCGAATTGATCCTAACCACATGCTCGTAAGTTCGACATGTTAATTTAGGGCTATCAAATACACATCAAAATCCACAAAATCCCATTTCAACGTTGATGCTTCGCTACTTGTGATTGTATTACCATAACAATTACGGATTACGGTTCTAAAATCTAGCATTAGTATCGCAAACAAGTTATCTAATTGGCCACTCAAACAACTTGAACACAATTCATGGTCATAAGAACGGTATAAGACAAGCAATAAGAAAATCATAAAAAATCAAGTCACCTAGCTTCTGAAATATCCCTAATCAAACAAGAAATTATCTCACATCATAGTGGAGTTCATGGCAATAACAATCAAAGAGAAAGAGAACTATTAAACAAAATATATTCGAAATTAAACCACGGCAAAGAAACCAAGCTGCCGGTGGTCTTCTTCTATGTTGCGCTATCTTGCTCCCCCGTTGGTGCCAACAATTAAGGTACATGTCCAATTTTCTTCTCTTCTTCGATTGGATGGTGGTGTGCTCGGGCTCTTCAAACAACATTGATGTGAAGGTTGGTGTCGTGACTACAAGGTGGAACGAACCGGTGATATGGATGATGGAGAATTGCACTGTGATAAGAACTGTAGCTTGATGGTGATGGGATGTATGAGCTGGGTGGAGGTGTATGTATGATGGACCGATGGTGGATGGTATGCGGTTGATGGATGTGAAAGTAGTATGCGGGTGGAGATGCAAGTGATATGAATGGAACCGGTGGTGGTGATGATGATGAGAGGAGCTACGGCTCCTACCTGTTGGAGGTGGTGTTCAATCGCAGAGGGGGTATAAGATGGATGATCCTTTCGTAGCTTTTAGGTTTTCTTTTATAACTCCCAATTCCTGCAAAATCGAATCCAATACAAATTTTTGAAGTTTCCTAATCAATTACACTTCGAAACACACATTAATCAAACATCGTTTATCACTTAATATCAACGGCAACAAGCTCCACACTTTACCGATTTTCAGGACAAGAAAACTATCCTTAAACTCATTCCGCACGTCTCTTCTTTCCGCTAGCCATAATTCCATTCGACCACGCCCACGAACCAATTGAGACTCACAGGCTCATGGCTAGGCCGACGTTGGTGCGGTGGCAAAGTAGCTTGATTGGCAACATTCTCATAACTGAACTTGATCACTGAACTGGACCCTATCCCAACTTCGTGTTGTTGTCCGCTTCCAAAATCTCACCTAGAAGAAAACTCAAATCAGCCTCGAACTCAAGTCTAAGGCGAGATCTAACCCACACTAGCAACAGTCGCATGTGTTCCCTCCTTGTCTGGATTGTAAACGAACTTCAACCATGTTGCAACACCAACACCACATTATCTTATTTCCTTATTTAGAGTTGTCGTCGTTTAAGATATTTCTTTTCTTAGATAAAACAATTGCTTTCAATTCAACTAGCTTGTTTGTCAAGTCTGGCTCTTGCCTTAATTACATTAGACTTGAGTAAGAAGTTAAGTTATCTATATAAGTTAGACTCTGTTTGACGTAGAGATTACAATCAATCAAAAACAACTTTTAATTTTTTTTTCTTCTTTGTGATTATAAACTGGTAGCTGTTCTTCGTGATATTGGTCTTATTTGGTCTAGACCCCTAATATCTGGATCAGGACAGGTTGATTTTACTCAAAATCTCAAGCAAATTTTTTTCTTTTCTCTTCCGATGTTCATAATGACTATCACATAGGAGGTCAATAAGATGACAACTATGATGACCACCCTCAATACAACAATCAATGATTTCATGCGAGTTATTACTTGGACTCAAAAAGCTGATGAAGAACATAAAACGGCTTCAATGGATGCTTTGTTTACTAAGATACAAAATTCAAACAACACAAGCATCGCTACATTGTTGGATTCTAATAGGAAAGACGTGGCTACTCTAATACGAGCAAACAGGCAGGATACAGCTGTGCTTACTGAAAATATTACCAGGAATATGACATCAATTCTCTTGGCGTGTTTTCCTCTTAATTCTTCCCCTCCTTGTTTCAATGGTTTTCATAATACCAATGGTAACAATGGTTTCCATAACAACAATATTGGTTCTACTTCGGATAATACTTCAGGCATTCGAGCAGCATCGATTAATCTTAAATTTCCAAGCTTTGATGGTACGGATCCAACATGATGGATTTTTCAGGAGGATCAATATTTTCGTTTACACAACATCGCTGAAGCCATCAAAATATCTCTCGCTACTGCTCACTTTAAAGGCGAAGCTAATGCTTGGTATCGATGGACTCAAATTAAGTTAATTGACCCCACTTGGCTGCACTTTTGTTCTCTTCTTTGTGATCGTTTTGCTGATAAAAAGTTTGTCAATCCACGTATGGATTTATCTTCAATGTCACAAAAAGGATCCGTATGTGACCATATTATGGAATTTGAAAAAATTTTGAACTTTGTTACTGATTTGCTTGAAGACTATATTATTAATCTCTTTATTAAGTCTTTGAAACCTGAGATAAGATCTGTTGTAGAAGTGCTTGAACCTCCAACCTTAGTTATGGCCTTTAAAAAATCTTTAAAACAAGAAGATGTACTTCTTACAACTTCTTTCAATAAGACTATTTCTAGACCTACCCCTTTCAGGCAAGCACTTAATGATGTGCAACTTAAGAAGACTACAATTCCTCCCGAGCTAAAAGGTTATCCTTAGATGAGCAAAGAGAAAACGAGAAAAAGGTTTATGCTTTAATTGTGATCGCCTTTACACACCTGGTCACTTGTGTGCCAAACCAAGATTATTAATTTTGGATATGGCTCCAGACAAGGATGAGATTAACCATATTATTGATGAAGAAGAAAATATGCATGTTATGAAAGAGATTCACAATGAAGCTGACATTCCTAAAGACTCTGAAATTTCTCTTCACTCTCTTATGGGATCTTCTTTTCCTAAAACTATGAGAGTCACATGATATCTTCGGGGAGAACCTCTTCTGCTTTCATTGACTCGGGATCCACTCATAATTTTTTACATCCATCAATTGCTAAGAAACATGGTTTTTCTAATCAATCTCCGGTGCTTCTTTACAAGTTATGGTTGGTAATGGTGGTTTTCTCGAAACTCATGGTTATTGTACAAATATCTTCCTTGATTACAAGACTATAACTTCACTACTGATTTCTATCTCTTGAATGTTAGTGTATGTGATGTTGTTCTGGGTGTCCAATGGCTACAATCTTTGGGAGAAATCCTGTGGGATTTTAAAAAACTTCATATGAGATTTCAATTACACAATAATGATTATTTGTTGGTTGGGAATTCTTTAGCTTCAATCATGCTCTTAGACAGTTCTCAACTGTAAAGATTTTTGGATTGTGCACATAATGGTTTTCTGCTTCAGCTTACTCCTACTTTGTCAACAACATCTTCTGATAAGGTACCCACTGAAGTTTCGGAATTACTTTTACGTTATTCAGATATTTTTGAACCTCCATCATCCTTACCACCTTCTAGAGTTCATGATCATCGCATACCTATACTTCCTAACACTACACCAGTAAATGTTAGACCATATAGATATCCATATTTTCAAAAAACTGAGATTGAGAAGATTGTGTCTGAACTTAAGAAAGTAGGGTTCATTCGTCAAAGCTCTAGTCCTTATTCTTCTCCTGTGTTGTTAGTTCGAAAAAAGGACAATAATTGGCGTATGTGTGTTGATTATCGAGCACTTAACAAAGTTACTGTAAAAGAAAGATTTCCAATTCCAGTTGTGGATGAATTAATTGATGAACTGAATGGAGCTACAATTTTTTCTAAGGTAGATATGCGATTTGGCTTTCATCAAATCAGATTGTTTGATGCAAATATTCACAAAACAGCTTTTAGAACACATGATGGTCACTATGAATTCATATTCATGCCATTTGGATTATCTAATTCACCTGCAACATTTCAGAGTTTAATGAATGATGTTTTTTGACCTCACCTTCGAAAATTTGTTCTGGTATTTTTTGATGACATATTGATTTACAGTAAATCCTTTTCTGAGCATCTTAAGTACCTGGAAATTGTGTTTGGTTTACTAAGAACACACAAATTATTTTTAAAGCAATCTAAGTGTGACTTTGCAAAGTCATCCATTGGATATCTTGGACACATGGTCTCAAGTGAAGGTGTTCTTTGTAGAAGATGATAAGATTTCAAGCATTAAAAATTGGCCTATTCCTTCTACAATTATTAAAGATCTTAGTGGTTTCTTGGGTTTGGCCGGCTACTATCGCAAGTTTGTGCGAGATTATGGTAAAATATGTGCTCCATTAACTAAGCTATTGAAACAAGATGCTTTCAAATGGTCTGAGCAAGCTACAGAAGCTTTCAATCAGCTCAAGTCTGCTTTAACAAGCACTCCAGTTTTGGCATTACCAGATTTTACAAAGGAATTTTGTTTGGAATGTGGGTTGGGTGCAGTCTTAATGCAGTCTAATAAACCTATTGCATATTTCAGTAAACCTTTATCAGGTAAGAACTTGAATTTATCGGTTTATGACAAGGAGATGCTTGCTATTGTCTCTGCGGTGAATAATTGGAGACCTTATCTTCTTGGAAGACATTTCAAAATCTATACAGATCACAGAAGTCTTAAATATTTCCTTGAGCAAAGACTGTATTCTGTTGAACAACAAAAATGGCTATCTAAACTATTAGATTATGATTATGAAATCATTTATAAATGTGGAGTTGCAAATAGAGCTGCAGATGCTTTATCAAGGATGGCTAGTCCCCAACTTTTGGCCATCAATACTCCCATTTTTTCTGAAGTTACTGAAATTACTCAAGAATGCCATGCAGATGCTGTCTTAGGTACTTTTATTCAAAAATTGTGCCAGGATTCATACTATAAACGTAATTACTCTTATATTGATGGAGTTTTACGATTTAAAGGCCATATTGTTGTGGTACCTACTTCTGAATGGTGTCACAAATTACTTCTCGAGTTTCATTCATCTCCATTGGGTGGACATTCTAGTTATTTAAGAACTTATAAGCGTCTTCAACAAAACTTTTATTGGAAGGGTATGAAAAAATCAATTAAGATGTTCATTCAACAATGTGATGTCTGCCAACGGAATAAATATGAAGCTCTAGCTCCTCCTGGATTGATTGTACAAAACTGATGACATATATGAAGATACCACAAGGATGAACGCTGAACGTTTGGGATGTTCACTCCATAGCTTATATATTGTTGGATTGATGTCTCCCTTAACAGTCATACAAAACTCCATGGCAGAGCTGGTGGTTCAGAACTTCTCAGTCAGGCATTTTATCAAGCACTAATTGTGCGTTCTGGTGATGATACAGACTTCAGCTTGCTGCAGATTCTTAGGCTCTCAATATCTCCTTCCCTGCGACAAATTCAACACAAACCCATGGCTTTTAATCATTCAGACACACACACAACATTTCAGTTTCTCATCCACTCCTGAAACAGCCTTCAATCCCCTCCGTAACAGCTTCACTTTCAGAGGTAGCTTCTCCGTTAACTGGCTGTACACTCGAATCAGC
The DNA here is from genome assembly GCA_023531295.1 of Papaver armeniacum. Classification (NCBI taxonomy): domain Eukaryota; kingdom Viridiplantae; phylum Streptophyta; class Magnoliopsida; order Ranunculales; family Papaveraceae; genus Papaver; species Papaver armeniacum. Next base: position 125,595 of record JAJJWW010015536.1, read on the forward strand.
AAAGACCCAAACTTATAATTCATCACAAACTCACAATTTCATCCATAATCTCCACCATTAATCACTGAATCTCAAGTTCAGTTCTTCATTGGTTTGTAGCTTCAACTTTCTGTCTAAAACTGTCACCAATCCTATATTCCAATTCATCAGAGACTCTTCAAATACCTCATAATCTTGTTCATCTTCTGACTCAACGTCAAACAACTCATGTATTCAATGGCAGTGAACTCGTCTTTTTCCCTGTTTTTTCCCGGCTTCAAACTCTGTCAAAATACAACAGATGCAGACCACTCCTTCCGTTTCCGCTGACTTCTATAATCTCTTCAGTCACTCTTGGACTATGTTGCACAGACACGGACACGAGACACAGTTACGACACGACACGGTTACGGGGATACGTCAAATCTCAAAAATGTTGGTTACGGGGACACGTTATATGTATTACACACATCATTAAAATGAGATTCTACAACAATCTACACAAGATAATAATTATTTTTATTTTTCAAAATACTTGATTACTAACAAATAAAATTAATAATAATAACATTTTGATCAAGTTTTTCATAAATAATGTTTGGATTTGACTAAAAGACGACTAAATTAGCTTCGCATTTAATTTATTTTGATTTTCCATACCAAAACTAATCATTTATGGTGTGTCCGAAAGTGTTCAAATAGTGTCCGCAAAGTGTCAACTGTCGATTTTTACGCGACACGTGATGTGGCGTGTCCATGGCGTGTCGTGAAGTGTCGTGTCCGATCATGTGTCCGACATAGTTACGGCATCTTTCTAGGCGTGTCCGTGCAACATAGCTCTTGGACCATGGCTTGCCAGCGGTTCATCTTGGCTAGGGACTTGGTCTTCAACTAGGGAACTAGGGCTCTGCATAAGAAACTGGTCGTGACCTAACTCTGACTTGGGTTTCAGCTAATTTGGTATAAGAAAGGAGGTGGAAGCCCCGATCAATAACTGCTTGGTGCTCCAGTAAATTACTCTTTTGGCACAATAAAGTGTTGTGTCTTTACACGAATCCGTCAATTCCAATGTCGCCGAGCAATGAATTAAGCTCATATTTTCTTTGTTTCACGTCGCATGACTCCAAAATACCTACAAAATACAAAACAAGCATAATACCCGAAAATACAAGAGAAAATAGTAAAGAAAAGTATATAAAATTGATATTCAAATGATGTATTTTAAGCTCCTATTAGATTTGAATCTCTCCGAGATTTTGCAGAGAGATTTGAATCTCTCCGAGATTTTGCAGAGATTTGAATCTCTCCGAGATTTTGAGAAGAAATTTGAATCTCTCCGAGATTTTGCAGAGAGATTTGAATCTCTCCGAGATTTTTGCAGACGGATCAAAATCTCTACGAAGATTTTCTTAACGGATCCGAATCTCTCTGTGGTCAGCTGGGACTCGTCCTGGAGAGAGAGAGAAAAGGCTTTGTACGCACGATTAATGCCTCTGCGAGACTTTGGATCACTTTTCTTTGACCAGCGTATCTTGCAGAGATGTGCTAGGAATCAGCTGTGTGTCCATATGATGGGCCAACAAGACCTGTGTATCTCGAAAGGATGTTCTAGGAGTCTGTCGAAAGGGCCCGGAGGCAGAATAACCAGCGTATCTCGCGGGGATGTCCTAGGAGTTATTCGGAAACCTCAGTAAGTCGAGTCAGAGCCTAAAGCATACATGACCAGTGTATCTCGCGATGATGTACTAGGAATCAGTCCTTAATCTCTAATAGGGTGAGTTGTGCTTATAGGAGACATGCATATCTTCGCTCTGGGTCATAAGTCCGTCAGGGACGTTTTTACGCATCTACAGAGCCTATATGACCAGCAGTATTTCTTCGAGGATGTATACTAGGAATCATGACATCACAATCAGCTCCGTCTCGCGAAGACATCTTTGGAATTGTGGTCATGTTTTGGTTCATAAGTCCAGTGGGGACGTTTTATGCTCTATAGAACCTACGTGACCAGCAGTATCTCGTCGAAGATGTGCACTAAGAGTCACGACATCACGACCAGCAGTGTCTCGCATGGACGTATACTATAAATCGTGGTTATGGGTGCCTTGAGGACCAAGGGCTTAATCTCTCCCATGAGAGTTGAGTTTTGTCTATGGTCTTGAAATGACGCTTTTTCCCCTTGTCCAAATTTCACCATCTACATTAAGTCCCCTACTCAGAGTAGAACCTTGATTGTTCTATGATGAGTATATAGATGGTAACGATGCGAAGTTATAATCACTCGTTCTTTTAGACTTGTAGAGTCCCTGAATCTATGCTTAGTCTTCGTTTGTTCTGATTCTGAACTTGAAATCGACTCTGGACTTGGAATTTATCATGAATATTAATGCTGGGATAATTTTTATCCGAGTGTTGTAGTGTTGTCATTGCAAAATCCGTGCTTTAGGCGTATATATATTTGCGATTAGGATTTATCTGATTAAAACCCTAATTTTCAGCATTGCTCTTGATTGTGTAGACGAATGTTGTGATGCTTCAACATGAGGCTCGAAGCTGGGCTAGAATTGTAGAAATGAGACAATATCTTGAGCTGATAAAAACTGAAAGTCATGGCATATCTCGTTGTCTAATTGGAAGATCCACCTTGCGTCAAAATGCTTGATAGAGTTGAAACTTGGTCACAAGTTAATGATGACTTGTAGTTATGTTTTGAAATATGCCAACACTTCGAATGAGGATTTGATGAACCATTTTTTCCTGCTGTCTTGATTGCATCTAAGCATAACTTGCATAATTGTTCAAAACCCTAATTGTTCTCTTCTGGCTAAATATTGAGCTTCGACTCTCTTGAGGAATAAGACATCTGAACGAATCCTTGGATAGCCGTGATATTGGTGAGACATGATGAGAAAATCTGGACCCCATTTTCGGAAATGTAGAATCTTTGTCCCAGAGAAGTTCTGAATTCAGACTTGTATTTTGCCTAAACCCTAATTACTTTCTTCTTTTTTTTGACTCCTTCAGACACTCTGTAGAGGCTTGATGAGACCTGGAATGTGTGTATATATGTTGTGGAGTCGGCACCTTGTGTGATGAGAGCTTGTTTAATCCCTTGTACCAATCAGACATCTCTTATTAGAGAAAATACATACTTTTGAAACTTAAGGGTATTTTCGTTAAAAACCACTATAAGCTTGATTTTTCTTTGGCATGTGAGAAACATGGAGCCTCCTTAGGCATATTCACGTCTTGAAAGAGGGATTGGCGCGTCTCTGGTCCTGGTTTTGGAAATCATGAATCTGAATTCCTGTTTGAGCCGATTCCCTTTATTTTCTCCGACCTCGCCTTCCCGGATTCCGTTTCAATTCCATTCTTCTTCGAATACTTAGAAAACTCAATATTCACGTGTATGAGGCCTTTGGAATGATTAGATGAGAACTTGGTAGGTCTCTTGCTGTATTAAGGCTTTGTTTTTTGAAAACACTCAAAATTGCAATATAAGGGTATTTTGGTCAAAATCCATTATGAGCTCGTTTTTGTTAAAGAGTAATGAGATAAAAGAGATTGAAATAAGCTTACATAACCGTCCAAGAGAATGGGAGAGGCTCGGTCCCCTCTCTTTTAGAATAAATCCTTTTTTTCACCAAATTCTTGAAATTATGGTTATTTTCGTCAAAACCCTAATTCTCTTCGACTTTAATCCCTCTGGAAAAAATTCCTAGAGAATAAATCACGTCCCACTGGCCTAGGAGAGCATATCCTCACGCATGAAAAGGACTTGTCCACGGTTTGGAGGAATTTTTAGAAGAAAGAAAACCCTCAGTTTCCTTATTTGATCCAAATTCCTCTAATTTCCTCTTTTAACTCCAAATCTTTTTCCTTTTGTTTCAGGGCTTCCCCTTTGAAATCAAATTGAAAAGAGAATTATTTTTTACATGTACTAGGTTTAGAAACCGGTCCAGTATATACGTTCCACGAATTTTATTCACAGTAGAATTCCTTGTTTAAGCTGAATTATGTTGCCTTCTCTTAAAACTCCTTTCCTTGCTTGGCTTGAACTCTAGTTGGGCACATAGGAGGCTGAGGTAACTTGAAAACCATGTGTATGGGTCTGGTTCCATGATTGGATAAGAACTTGATCACTTCTCTTAGCCAAATCCCCTTTTCTTCAAAATAACCAAAATATCGAACTAGGGGCACTTCTGTGTTTACTTATGCCTTTTTTCTTGATAAGTCTCCGTTCAAGGAGGTGGAAAAACTTCGGCATGAATTGTGATTTACTTGGGTAAGGATAGAAACAAGTAGAACACGTCCTGGACTCTTTTTGGAAGTTGGTTTCCTTGTTTAAGTGAGATTCATCCTTTTATTTGAAGTAGGATTTATATTGCAATCCGAAGGAAATTCGCGTGCTAACTTTTAATGCTTGGTGTACTTGAATTGAGTTCTTAATAATGGCGTGCTAAGTGATAACATCTTTCTTTTTCATAGATGGTAACCTTGTTCTTCTTTCAAAATGATATTAATCTTCAAACTGATGACATAGAAGTTAACAAAAGTACTTATCATCTTGAGTTTGCTGATGTAGATACCCATCCTTCGTTCTCCATAGAGTCATCTTCGTAAGTCTTGATATTTATCCCTCCTTGATCATATATTCATATTCCTTCGACCATTAAATGAATAGAAGTAGTCGTATTTGTCAAGGATTCACTTTGTTTACGTGTTCGTCAAAAAACTTCAGATTTGAGGCACTTAGGGAGAATGGTTGTAAACTCTTCATACATACTTTGATTTGTGTCGCCGGATCCAAATTTCAAATAAAAGAGAGGCTTCCTAACGCAAAATGAATGACTTGATTCCGAGTTCGTTTGCCCAATCAAATACGTGTATACTTTTGACTTCAAGAATCCCGTATAAAATTTCAGGAGTTTTTTCAGATTGCACTTACTTCGGTGTTGGGACCACATCTCCTAGTTTATTTTTCCGTTTGAGGTTCCCTTTTGATATGTTTTTGAGAAGACATATGGGAACATATTTTCCTTAGGAAGCAACCTGAAATTCCTTATGCATTGTCATCATTTTTTGAGTCTTTACGCTGGAATGTGCGGATATCTCCTTTCCAAAGGAGTCTTTGTTGCGTTTGAACCCTTGATGCATTGAGAATCTTAGGAAACTACCCCTTGGAGTGTTATGACCTAATTAACCTTCCTTAGATTGTCATAGGGCGTGAATTTGATACCCTTGAGACAAAAAGTGTTCGTGGCGTGCTTATACGTTTTACCCTTTGTTATACAAAACGTAGTTTATGTGGCTCTTTGAGGAATATGGGTTTGAATAAAACCTATGAGTATCCTTGGGGACATGGATTAGCTTTCTTGGGATTGAAATAAGGGTAGGATCTCTAAGTATGGGGATATATTTCATTTTTTGCTTGTGAGGCTTGATATATATATATATTCGTTAAAAAGAAACCCTAATTTTCTTCGTATATATGTCTTCAAACCTTCATATTCCGTGAAATTCATTTGACTTCCACTTTTGTATACTTAAGATATGGAAATACCTCAAGATATGCATGTTGAGAATGGAAAAGAAAGATCTTCCTTTAATGATGACTAAGGCATCTATCAGTCCCCAGTCTATTAGTACTTCTCACATTGAAGAAACTCGAAGAGATGAAGCACTGCCGCTGAATGTCACAGAATATCCTATTAGTGGTCTTTTTTTCTTTGGTCCTAAAGCAATCCTAGACTTAGATGGTGTAATCATAGAAGAACTCGGTGTTGATGCCGGATCTGCAGAGTTGTATAAGGCTATACGGCAAAGGTACGACCATGTTGCTACGATGAAGGAGATAAATTATGTCATTAGTCCCTCCAGTTAATGACTTGTGATCGGTTCTTAGTGAAGTAAGGAATATAACTTTTAACATCACCCGTCCGGGTCTTCTTTCTGGGAGACTTGCTGAGAATCTTTGCTTCAATGTGACGCGTTTGCTAGAATGACTCAACTCAGAGTTTGTTGGAGTGAGTTGATTTCAGGTCATCGTTTTTAGAGAGGTTATTAATCTGGAAGAGCGTATGGTAAACGAAGAGCGTGCATGCGTATCGAGATGCAAAGGACAAAGTGAAGGAGCTGACCGTAGAGCAAGAGATTTTATTTAGGGGCTCTGTCGGAAAATTTCTCCAGGGTTGATATTTTCTCACTCTGAACCTTTTTCATATGCATCTAGTAAAGGAATGTGACCCTCATGAGTTCGAACTTGATGCAAACCCTAGATTTCTCCGTCGGGTATGCGAGTAGGTGAAAACCCTAAGTTAAATTCGTAATAGAAGTTCCTTCCTTGCGCGATCCTGACTCCAAAGGCTGTAAAAACTTCGTTTGACGTCCGATTTCAGTGGTTGACCCCAACTATCGAACAGAAAAGACCCAACCTTCATCTATTGGAGAAAAATTAGGATTTGGAGCTTGTTTTTCCGGTGATATGTCCATATAAAGTTGAACTCGGAATCCAGATCTATTTAGCAATAATTCCTTCAAGTGCTTTGATGATATCTCTTGGATCGTGTATTGAAACATCATGCACTTTTGACACATGGTAGGTGAGACATGTACGGATACTTTTATCAATGCCGTGTTGTCGAATTCTATACCCATTTGTCTTAGTTCGTTGAGTTATGTGACTAAAGTATGAGTCGCGTCTGAGTAGAGTGGAAACCATAGACTCCTCTTCAAACCAATTGTGAACCGTAGTTTTCTCCTGCATGCGTTTATTATTGAGGGATAATTTGAATGCTTCTTCCACTTGATATACTTTTGGTGCACTCGTATAAAAACCTAAAACATCTTATCTTCAGTCAGGATCCGGGACATGGTTGCAATTGCTGGGTATAGATGCTGACGGAGAAGTATTCGACGAGACCAGAGAGAGATGCAAGATTTCTCGAGATAACTCCCCTTCACGATTTTAAAGTTTGATCTCTATTTTCATAATCCCAAGTAATAACAGGTTGTGATGTGGTTTTGAGGAGTTGAATGGTTTTGATGTGTCCCTATCTTTAGAGACTCTTGCGTTGATTGTTTCTAAATATGGTATCTGAAAACTGGATGTCTAGGCCACCTCCTGTTGGCCATGCATATGTGTGACGTACGATTCCTCGTTAGTCCCCAGTTTGATATAAAACTAGGGATTCCCATTGACTCGGGACGCTTGGAAAATAAAGTAAGACCCTTGTAGCGTACGAGATTGAATCTTCAAGGCCGGCAAGAGATAATCTGTGGGTTGGAGACATCTGTGGTGAATCATATCAAGGTACTGGCCGCATGTGTCTTCCTACACAAGATGAAACTGTTGTTCGGCCTCTACTAGGTGTCTTGACAAGGATTCATGCGAACGTATGTAGCCGAATCATCTATCGAGATTTATCTTTCTTCTGGGAGATGATAAAGCAAAATTAAGAATAATGTACGCCTTCTAGGACTAGCAAAATTATGGATGTGGCTGAACAATCGATTTGGGGTGACTTTGTTGATGGGATAGTTCTCTGGAAATCTTCTAGGCATTTTTTCACGCGATATAATCGTATTTTGACCTGAGGAAGTTGTATGTGATCATCATATCTTGCTCTTCGCTCATCGCGTCTGAGCCTGACTCATAGAATAAATTGTCAAGTGGATTTTCTCGATAGAAGAGACTTTGACCGAGGGAACTAAAAGTATGTGTATGAATGAGTAACGTGTATCCTGAAGCTACGGTCTCGAATCATTCTCTTGTTTTACTTCAGTGACAGTAGCTGGTTGTGGTTGTATGTCGAGTAACGGAGTTTTACCTTATGTGGCTCTGCAACGCTTTTTTCTAGGTCACGAATGTTAGAGCATTTCTCGGTCGAACTCGCAAACGTTGCTATCTCAATCTTGTTTGTCAAGTTTAGTTTCCAAAACTATAAGTCTTGATTTCTAGTCTACTTATAGCTAAGTCTCGGATTAGGATAGTAAGTGTAGTTGAGCTCTAGACTCCACGGTGTTCATCAAATGAAGACGAAGAACTACTCGAGGTAACTTGTGGAACTTCATCGACAAAAGGTATGTGGAGACTTGAACTTATCTATGACTCAAAAATCTATCTACTTTATCTCCTATTTGAGACAAAATTCGTATTGCTATATAGACTTCAATTATACACATTTGCTATTTCAAGCCGAGTTTATCTCTCTTATCTATTTCGCAAAATATGTGTTGGTAAGCTTTCGCTTTGGCCAAGTTCATATTTACTCGTGACGAAAGTCATGTTGATTATTTCAATAACTTGAAAATCGCTTTGATGAAAATAGTTTGTAGATAACGACTATTTTAACATCCTCTAAGAAAGTTTCAATGATTGAAATGAGAGTTTAGAATATATAACCATGATTGGATATAAACATTGTATGTGAAATCATAATTGTATAACTCCATATCCTTGAACCAAAGTATGCGTATTTTTCGGTTCGGGATGTCCGGAGCTAAGTGCGATCTTGGTACGCGCACTGACGGAAGTTCACATCCCGTGAATTTCTGTTGGAGTTTGTAAACCAAAACCAAACTCAATCCGGGTACTTAAGTATGCGTACTTAAGTAGGTTATTTTCTAAAAACGGTTTACTCATGAACTAATACATTTATAAATTAAGGAATGCAATCTTTTGCAAACCGTGGCTATAATGTTCATGAATCAAAATCGCTTTTGCTTCGATTGTGTCTAATATACTTCTATGAGATCTAAGCAATTAAACAACTCTCTAACTAGTTCATTTGAGTCATTTGAACTAGTTATGGTGAAGATGAATAAGGTTGATATGAAAGTGCTCATATGGATAACCATTGGTTAACTATTGTTGAACCAACTAAGTGTACACGTTTTGGTACGGTTACTCAAACCTAAATGAAGGTGCGTTTCATTTGTGTATAACAAGCTAAGTTCAATCTAACGGTTGAAAGATATTAGCTTGAACCTAATCAGGTTTTCATCTAACGGTGAATATTGAATGCTTTGTTACCAAGGTAACTTAGATTGCAAACCCTGATGAAAAGACGAGGGTACCCAAATATACCACAATCTTAAACTTTTCCACCTATAAGTCCTCTTACCGAAAGTGATTGTCTATGGACTTAGTCGAGACAATACAACGAATCGGTATTCACACTTTGTGTGATCGTCTATGGACACGAGATTGAGACAATACAACAATCAAAGTGTGATTACTTGATAATAGGTTCGGACTTAACCAAACTATATACCTTCACTATCAAGTAATACGGAGTTAACGTTTGTGTAATTTACTTTAAATTATAATAATAACAATTATAATTACGGAAAACAAAAGTAAATGACATAAAGAAGATTTTGTTAACGAGGAAACCGCAAATGCGAGAAAAACCTCGGGACCTAGTCGAGAAGGTTGAATACTCTCAAGAATTAAGCCGCTATACAAAATCAAACAAACTTCGTATAGTTGAGACCAAGCAACTAAAACTATAGTTCACCTAGTTTCTTCAATATCCCCGCCTTTCGACATTTAATAAGTGCACGCACTGGAACAATTCCTTGGGTTCGTATTCCAAACAGTAAAGGAACAACAAATATGTTTGGTAAAAAATCTTTTCAATCTCAGTGATATGAGTTAGACAAAGGCTCTTCTGTTTAATCCAATAAACTCCTTTATCGGGTTTAGATCAATCTATCCAACAACTACCAAAGTAGCAAAGTTTAGATTATGTCAATAATAGGATTTATCAAGATGCTAAATACTGATGCCGATATACGCAACTAATCAATCAAGTCTATCAAAGACAAACCGATTATAGTTGGATCCCAGCCGATCAAGTTTTGTGTACGCCAAAGATTATGAACCCAAATCAGAAATCTTCTTCGTCTTCAAATCTTCTTAAATCTTCAATAAACACCTGCACACCACAACTTTAATCTCTTGTGATCAATCACGCACAAAACGGAGTCTGTTAACAATGGATTATCACAAGATGTCTTTAGATCTACAAACAGTTCTAAAGATCCCGTCGACACTTCGATCTAGTTTGATTGAATCTTATATCAGAAGAGAAGATTCTCAAGAATAAACAAACTAGGTGCAATCAAAGTCCAACAATCGTTAGTCAATCAAATCAAATCAAAAACTAATAATACTACAATTATTTAGTTTCCCACCAACGGTACTCGTAGAGCTTCTTGATCCCAAAGAAGTCTTTAAACGAGTGGTCGTAAGAGATTTCGCCTAATTAGGGTACTTCCTCTCCAAATAGACGGCTCCACCAGTAACAACACAACAAGGTAGTTTTTCTGGCTCTTAGGATAGTTTGCTCGAAATGCAAACTTGGGTTTTTATAGACCAAGGAAGTTTGGACACCAAGGAATTTCCAAAACCGAAAATATTCTCAAGATATGCAATGTATTTCCAAATCCTGTTTTCATAATTCCTAGAAATGCTCTGTCCAATATTGACCGAAATCCTACTAGAAAATCTCCAATTAGTAAATGCACATTACCAATTTTTATTTTCCAGAGATATGCATTTTCATTGTTGGTAATAAAAGCATATAAAATTAACAACCTTAATTAAAAGATTCTCAACTTATTTCGGTTCGGGATATCCTTTAGTTATTAAGGAATATCTTTGAACAATAAAAGATAAGAGTTAATGAACATGTTCAAAGTATGTTGACATCTTATGTCTTTGTAAATCCTCTTTCATATTTACAATCTTGGAACCGATTATACCACACATCCAAACAAGTTTAGAACTGGTTCATCTGATTTCCAAGAACTATGTGATTGATCAAATCAACACACTAATCATGGGTTTACGGTTCTACCAAACACAAGGATCGGTTTTACCTTACTATGGTTACTGGGACCGATTACATTAGTTACCAAATTGGTCACGTCAATTACCAGGACCGGTTACCATATTCTCATGGTATTACTTGTGATCGGTCACACCAGTTACCAGGATCGGTTACACCAATTACCAGGACCGGTTACACCAATTACAAGGATCAATTACACATTCTTTTGTGATCGGTCACACCAATTACTAGGATCGGTTACACCAATTACTAGGATCTGTCGCACCAATTACAAATATCGATCATACCATCTTAGGTGATTACTTAGGATCGGTTGCACTAATAAAAGTCTTACCAATACATAAGTCAGGCATTGTGACTAGTTTTACCAAGATACATAACAAGTTATGATCGGTTCTACTAACTCACACATATTGGTAATCCAAATATATGCAATGAATAACAATACCAATAAGCCTAGAGATTTCCCTTTCGATTCACAAAACAAGTTCATGAATGTACTTCCTTTAAACGAATGTAAACATTGTTTCCTAGGACAAAATCTTCACCCATACCCATACACATAATCACAATAGCATTCATACGATTATGTCGATGTCTTATATACGAAGTTCAAAAGATAGGCGTTATACTTCGTATTGTAATTCCTTAACACTATGTCTGCTAGAGTATAATCATTCACAGCTTCGCAGTTATGTTTTCAATATAACACAACTTGAAAGATACGTTGGGAATGAAAACAGTTCAAGTCAAAATATTACTAACCTCAAGAGGAAGGATGATGTCGTCGACGTAGCTTGTTACTTCTTCACATTCTTCAAGTCTTTGAGTAATACTTGTATGTCTCGTTATCCTAATCTTTCGAGCCTAACCTATACGAAGTTGTCTCTAGTACATAATCAAGCGACTCTTCAATCGAGTTTTGATTCACTAAAATATGACAACCAAACTTGACATACCAACGCTTGGTGGGTTCAACCGAGCTATGCTCTAAAAATGTCCCCCTTTGTCAATTTGAGTGACAAAACTCTTACAATCATATGGATAAATAAATTACTAAAATTCATTATACACACGCTTGATTCCAAGTTTCAACAACACAATACCCTGCATATATTCAATCCATAAATGCCGTTGTTGACATTTAAATAACAAAGCTAATACTCCCCCTAAAGGTGAGATATGTAGATTGTCATGTGGCTATGGGTTTGTACCGAAAAAAACACGGGTGCCTTCATCTGGTCTTATCCTTGAGTGTTACTTTTTGTATTTTAATCCTACCACAATCTCACACGTGTTGTGTGGAGATTAGTTGTTGCTTTTTCTGTTTTGGCTTATTAAAAGGTAGGAAGGATAACTGTAAAGAATAAGGAATTTTTCATAAAAGAACTTTGTTCACAGGATGATTTTCGGATCAGAGTTATCAAATTCGACCTCTCTTAGGTTTCAATTTGTTCACTATAGAACAATTGGTATCAAGAGCCGATCGATTCTACCACCATGGGAGGACAAGGAGCTCAAACTACTAAGGAATTGGCGGGATGCTGGGAAGAAGCAACAAACCCGGATAGAGAAGACAAATCGGGATGTATTGGATATGAAAGAACAATTAAATCAAATTATTATACGATTCTGTAATCTAAATAACAAGGAAAGTAATCAGGGAGATTCATTTGTTGCACCGGCAGAAGGGAGTACGATACCCGCCATTAATCAACCCACTGAGAACCGGGGTTTCAACAGGTACAATCGATTTCCAAAACTTGACTTTCCGAGATTCGATGGTACTAATCCTAAAGGGTGGATTCAAAAGTGTGAGAGATTCTTCCTTCTTCACAACATCAGAGAGGAAACTCAAAAAGTGCAAATGGAAGCTATGCACATGGATGGTAAAGCAGAAAGGTGGATTTCTAACTTACAAACCTATAGATCTATTTTATGTGGTTTGAATTAGCTGAACAAGCTTGTTTTCGTTTTGAAAACCCATCAAACGATAATATTGTGGGTATGTTTAATAAGTTAGCACATACAACTACAGTGGAAGAATTTTTTGATGAATTTGAGGTTGCTAGATCCTTAATGATGAGCATTCATCCTGAATTTCCTGAGAGTTATTATGTAATGAGTTTTATTGGGGCTCTTAAGGAAGAAATCCAACATAATGTGTTGATGTTTCACCCTACCACTCTCATGAGAGCTTTTGCTCTAGCAAGGTTGCAAGAACAGTCCTTACTTCATCAACAAAAACCTTCAAAACCCACTCCTAATTTTTTTTCCAACTCATTTTCCTTGGGAAAATCATCCTATCAGTCTAATATGTCTCCAAAGCCACCTGTTCTTCCACCAACAACTCCAAAGCTACCACCACCACCACCACCACCACCACCACCACCACCACCACCACCACCACCACCACCACCACTCCTTCCTAAATCAACTCCCACCCACCCTCCCATTAAGAGACTCACCCCGAACAACTCAAACTCAGGAAGGCCCAGGGGTTGTGCTATAATTGTGATGAGGTGTATCGACAAGGTCATGTGTGCAAAAACACAACAACTATTTTGGATTGTGGCGAGATGAAGCGAGTGCTGACACCATTACGGAAGAAGACATACTAGATCATGAGGGTGTTGAATCTCCAATTGATAGTGACATGGAAATTTCACTTAATGCTTTAGCAGGTTCTCATAGAGGAGACACTATTAGAGTTCCCGGGTCTTCTTAAGAAACACATAATCTCTATACTTATTGATCTTTGGCAAAGCACCAATAGTTTTATAGATTCGGCTTTAGGCGAGCAACTACACTCGCCTTATCACTCCTACTACTCAGTTGGCTGTCACCGTAGCGAATGGTGCCAAAACTTTCAGTTCAGGGTTATGCAAGTCATTACAGTGGACCATGCAAGATCACTCATTTTCTGGTGACCTCAGGCTGCTCCCTTTGGGTGGTTGTGACATAGTGTTGGGTGCTGATTGGATAAGACAATTTGGTAATGTATTGTTTAACTTCAAAACTTTGAGTGTTTCCTTCTTACATCAAGGGGTTGATATTACTCTCCATGGTACTTCTACAACACCTTCCTTGAAACCAATAAGCACTAAGGGTATCCATAAATTCTTCCAAAATACAACTCATGGTATTTGTGCTCAACTTCTATCCATCTCAGATACCCCCACTTCCTATTCCCACACTCCACATGTTGCCTCCTTATTGCAAGAATTTCAAGATGTCTTTGCAGAACCCACATCTTTGCCACCTCACAGAAGCCTTGATCACACTATTCCTCTCAAGCCCAATTCACAACCTGTCAACCAAAGACCTTATAAATGCCCCTATGTACAAAAAGGTGTCATTGAGGACTTGATTCAACAAATGCTAAATCAAGGCATCATCCAACATAGCCACAGTCCTTTTGCTTCACCCATATTATTGGTCAAAAAGAAAGACAATAGCTGGAGATTTTGTGTTGATTATAGGAGGTTAAATGACCTCACCATTAAAGATAAGTTTCCAATTCCCATCATTGATGAATTATTGGATGAGTTACATGGTTCGGGGTTTTCACCAGATTGATCTCGAGATCAGGTTACCACCAAATCGATTATTTCCTCGACATTCCAAAGAGTGACTTTCGAGATCTCATCGGGGTCATTATGAGTTCCTTGTCATGCCTTTTGGCCTCACCAATGCTCCCGCCACCTTCCAGGCACTCATGAATGACATTTTCAAACCATTTTTGAGGAAATTTGTTTTGGTTTTCTTTGATGATATCCTTGTTTATAGCCCAGATATGGAAACACACAAGCTTCACCTTCAACAAGTACTCTTGGTCCTGAGACAACACCAGCTACATGCCAAGTTATCCAAATGTTGTTTTGCCCAAACTGAACTTGAGTATTTAGGACACATCATCACAGCTCGAGGGTGTTGCGGTGACCCCGACAAGATCACCAAAGATGACTTCTTGACCATCTCCCACCACTATTAAAGGCCGGGTCTCACCGGCTATTCTGAAAATTTGTCGGAGGGTATGGCCCGATCAGTAAGCCACCGATGAACCGTTGAAGAAAAATGTTTTTCATTGGTCCCCAGTCTTTGCAAGCGGCATTCAACAAACTTAAAGTAGCTATGACAACCACCCCTGTCTTTGGCACTTCCGGACTTTTCAAAGAAATTTGTCTTAGAAACAGATGCTTCGATTAGGCATTGAGCCGTGTTGATGCAGAAGGCAGACCCATTGCTTTCCATAGTAAACCATTGGGTCCAAAAACTATGGGATTATCAACTTATGAGAAGGAACTCATGGCAGTAGGATCTGCAGTTACCAAATGGAGGCACTATCTTCAAGGTCATCACTTTACCATCAAAACTGATCATGAGAGTATTAAATTTTTTCTTGACGAAGATCACCACCGGCCTCAAAGCAAAGTGGCTAATGAAGTTATTGGGATTTAATTATGACATCCAATACAAGAAGGGGACTGAAAACAAAGTTGTTGATGCATTGTCTAGGCGACCTCATGAAGATGTTACCATCCAAGCTATCACACTATCCAAACCCATCTCGGATGCAAGAAGTTATTTTGAGCTATGTCAATGACCCAAAGGCCCAACAATTGATTGCTCGGCCGGCCGCTCTCTCCTTCTACAACTCCACACTTCACCTACCATGACGAGGTCATCGTGTATAAATCCAGTTATACATAGGTACTGGCAACAACATTAAATCCACTATTTTATCTTCCTTACACTCCTCAGCCATTGGTGGCCACTGGGTATTCAAGCCACCTACAATAGAGCTAAGCTGCATTTCTTCTGGCCCAAAATACAACAAGATATTATTACTATGGTAACTTCTTGTGATGTCTGTCAAAGAAATAAGCATGAACACACTCTCCCTGCTGGCCTGTTACAACCACTGCCCATTCCTGAGCAAGCATGGCAACACATCTCCATGGACTTCATTGAGGGCCTTCCCCAAAGTGAGCACAAGGATGTTATATTAGTAGTTGTGGACAGACTCACCAAGTACTGACCATTTCATTGGCCTCAAACACCCCTACACCTGCTGGTGACGAGTAAATAAAGCTTTCTTACATCACATCTTCGAGATTACATGGCTTACCGGCATCCATCATCTCCGATGAGAGACAAGATATTCACCGGTAATTTTTGGCAAGACCTTTTTCATCATTTGGGTACTACTCTTAAACTCAAGATCGCTTATCACCCTCGGACCGATGGTCAAACCGAGAGGGTGAATGCACCTTGGAGAATTATTTAAGGTGCATGACAAGTTTCCAACCCAAGAAATGGTTCACTTGGTTAGCACTTGCAGAGTGGTGGTATAATACTAGATACCACACTAGTATTAAATTGACTCCTTTCAAAGCTCTATATGGTTATGATGCCCCTCATCTGGCTTTTCCAACCACCCTCACCACTTCTATAGCTGCAGTGGAAGACTATCTACAACAAAGAGCAGCCATGTTGGATATTCTTAAGGATTCCCTGTCACCGCTCGTGCCGAGAATGAAATATTTTGCTGATCAGAAGAGGACGGAAAGATCTTTTGAAGTCGGTGACTTGGTATACCTCAGCTAAGTATTATGGCCCTTTCCCTATTGTAGCCAAGGTGGGTTCCTTAGCTTACAAGCTGCAGCTTCCTCCTGAGGCACGGGTACACCCTGTTTTCCATGTATCTCAGCTTAAACTGAAGATTGGGTCTGCTTCTGTACCATCACCAACCCTGCCACTAGTAGACCATGAAGGACAGATCATTGTCACCCCTCTCTCAGCTCTGGCTTACAGAACAGCTATCAAGGGTGACCACAAGGTGCCACAGGTTCTTATTCATTGGTCTAATGCCACAGCAGAGGAAGCAACTTGGGAAGATCTTCCAAACATTAAAGCTCATTTTCCAGCTTTTTTCCTTGAGGACAAGAACAAACTGGAGGGGTAGGCAATGTCATGTGGCTATAATGTACTTGTCGAAACCTATGTGCCTTCATCCTGGTCTTATCCTTGAGTGTTACTTTTTGTATTTTAATCCTACCACAATCTCACACGTGTTGTGTGGAGATTAGTTGCTTTTTCTGTTTTGGCTTATTAAAAGGTAGGAAGGATAACTGTAGAGAATAAGGAATTTTTCATAAAAGAACTTTGTTCACAGGCTGATTTTCGGATCAGAGTTATCAAATTCGACCTCTCTTAGGTTTCAATTTGTTCACTATAGAACATAGATTTTCAATCCGCATATCTTTGTTATTTCCCTTTGTATTCCAAATAACTACAAATCATCATATGATATGTTTCTCCCCCTTGTCAATGTTTTACTCTTTCGTTAGATATAACGTTTAAGCACAATTGTCCTTTCATAAGTGATTACAAATCACTTGTTTACTCCATATATTTCTCCCCCTTTTTGTCACAAAATAACAAAGGTCCGAGCAAATACCAAAAACCGAAAGGATCTTACAATCTAAAAGAATTGTACAACCTATAAGAGTTAAGCACGAGGGTTTCACATACCACTTTAGATAACCAATATCAAAACCGAAACTACAAGTAATTTGGTTTTAATATGTTATCAAGGAAACAATTTCCCGAAGCAATTTTTCCTAATAGTTTAACAAATTGACTAAGAAAACTTAGTTCCCTTGCTAAACCGATTTCACAAGTACAATCGCTTGTTTCGATAAGACCAAAATAAAGATCAGAATTAACTTTATTTTTCTCATTAGGCACTAATTATTCAGACAATAACTTAGACCTTTCACTTTAGACAAGGAAAATACTATGTTAGTTAACTAATATTTCTTGTCAAGGCATTCGATTAGACTTGAATAACCGAATCCTTTACTTTTGATAAGTCTAACTAAGATCAGAATTAACTAAGTTTCTCTTATCAGGAATCGAATTGGACTAAACAAATGATCATGTATTTTGTTAAGCCATAAACAATACATACAAACCAAATAAATCGACTTGCACAATTATTTTTCTTAACCGGAAGCAATTGAAACAAAAATAGACATTAAATCACCGAAATTATATTTCGTTAAGTCTAAAAAAATTGATACCAAACAATAAAGAAAGATATCAAACCAGTTTTTCTTAACCGAAAACAATTGAATCACACACACACATACATCCATACACACATAATGGAATAAACATCAATTGTACCGAATTATGTTAAGCAAAAGCAAAATATATGGAATAAACTCATGCTTTTCTTAAACAGGAAAACGATTAACTAACAAATTCATTACCTCAAATTCCACATCCTCTTCTCCCCAGAAAGATATATCATTAAGCGCAAGTTCAAGTTAGAACTCTCCCCCCATTATGTTGTCATCCTCTCGCAAGAACAAAAGAATAACAACAGCAGCAACCTTTACCAGAGAAAGGTTGAATCGGTTTTAACTAACGAAAATAGCAAAAGTTGAAAACCCGAAACACATATGCTTTTATGTTAAACAAAAATTCAACATATTGTGACTTTTTCACATATGAGTATTAATCGGAACACCTTATGATCCTTTGATAAAGCCTACCAACATGGGCTAGAACTTAATCCTTCTAAATCAAAAAGCCACACAAACCATAAGGGTTCACATCATATGAGATCGAATATTAAGGTTATGAAAACCGAAATCACACATCCCATAAACTCAAATGCAATACACCATAAATATTCAACAAAGAATCAAGTAATGCAATTACCTCAATCTAGTGGTAAATTGAATTACAAAAACAACGCAAAAAGAATGAGGTCATTCCGAGTTCGGACGAATAATTTATGGGCAAAACAGTTTTACACTCCTTCGTATGGACCAATCACACCAATCACCGGGACCAGTTACGGTGATTGCTTGTGATGGATCACAACACTAAACTGTTTTAAATATAACTTTTTCATACAATGTCGGAATTCAGTGATTTTTGGCTCGTTTTAACTGGAAAAAAAAGAGCTACACATATATGATCAGTAGATATCAACACAATAAACTCAAAAT
The DNA here is from genome assembly GCA_023531295.1 of Papaver armeniacum. NCBI lineage: Eukaryota > Viridiplantae > Streptophyta > Magnoliopsida > Ranunculales > Papaveraceae > Papaver > Papaver armeniacum. The sequence continues at coordinate 144,460 of JAJJWW010015536.1, forward strand.
TACCGTTTCTATCAAAAGCCAAATATAGATAGAGAATGTATGAGTATAGAAGAAGATAAATCTCCCTAAAGATGTTAATTAGTCATATAATACCCGAGAGATCATGTGCTCAGTTTTCATGTGCTTCCTCACCTTTCAAAAGATTGAGCACCAAGGTGAGCATGCACATTCTAACACAACTAGGTTGTGTTGAGTGGAGCCTTGTCTTGTTCGTCCAAGTGACTAAGACATAATCAGCATTCTTGAACTCTTGGTTGGTTTGTTTTCTCTTGTTCCATCTCTTGTTTTTCTTCTTTGATTTGTGATGAAGAGTGTCATTATCACAGCATGCATTTGTACAAGAGACATTAGATAATATGATGTATTTCTTTAGTCTTTCAAGAAGACTCTCAAAAATATTGTGAGTGTCATTCTTATGACTAACTTTTGGTCCCTTCTTGGCTATGGAGGACTTCGGGACCCATTTAGAGTTTGGTTTCAAGCAGAGCTTGACTTTCTCCTTTATACCAAGTAGGATGATTGTCCTTTTGAATACTCTGTGAAACAACTTTTTTCCAATTTGGAACATCAGATCTTGTCTTAGCATTTACAAAGTCATCTCTCCTTTTATAATTGGGTCTTTTATGAGATGACCTTGTCGAGTGATAGGTAAAAGTTGAACTATCATTATAATAATTCTTTTGCCTAAACTTAGGACAATAACGATCTGAGTTCTTTTGGGGAGCAAACTTAGCCAATTCGTTCGATACAAAAGAAAGTGCATCTTGCATCTTACGAACTTTGCATCCCCATTGCAAGTGCCCTTTATTACCACAATATTAACAATGGTTAGTAACATAAGGAGTATGAGTTTAAATGTTACCTTTTTGTGGATCCGCTTGCATTGGAGCTCGACGAGTTTTCTTCTTCTTCTTCTTCTTATCTTTGTTCAATGTTGTTGCTTTCTTGACATTAGCAGAAATGCTCTCTTTGATTGTTGCTGGTTGAACACAATTTTTAGGCTTGACTAGCTTTACTTATTTACAAGAAATAGTATCATTTTTGACATTAGTGGAAGCCTCTGGTTGAGAAGAATTTGTAGCTTTAACAAATTTTATCTCATTGTTATCTTTGGAAGCACTTGATTCCTTATATCCCAATCCATGTGTATCACCATGATATCTTCTTGCTTCTAACAATGAGGATAAATTGTTTGCGCTATCATTGGACTTTTTCAAGTACAAATTTTCTTCTTCCAATGTCTTGATTTTATCAAGATCACCAGTTAGATCGGCCTCAAGGCGTTTTTATCGTGGGAGATATTCACTTTCTTTTTCTTCAAAACTCTTTTGTTGAGAATTAACTCTTGCTTCAGATTCAACAAGTTTCTTTTCCGACAAAAAGAGATCTTTTCGAAGATTTTCACATTCTAATTTATTAGAATTTAGCTTGTCTGTACGATCTTTAAGAAGGGAGTCACTGAGGCGATAACCAATATAATATCCTTGGAAAACCTTCTTCAGTTTCTTGTTCTCACGACAAAGAGGAGTCATAAAACCAAGAAAATTTGAAGTTCACAGTTTTTTATTTTTCAAAGGATTCAGTAGTTTAGAGTATTCTGAGACATCCTCTTCTACATCACGTTCAAAATCTAAGTCATCATCATCTAAAATTTCGTCCAACCTTTCTTGTAGACAAAATTTCCAGTCGTCATCAGTTTCTATATTATTAACAGGATCAACTTGTCTAGTAGATTCTCTTGAGATGATTTCATGATGGTCTTCAGATATTAAATCATAGATGCCATCATCAAGTTTTAATTCAAAACTCTTGATGTCTTGCTTTACGATAACTGAATCATTATTAGGTTCTATAAAAATCATTTTTTAGATTCCAGTCATATAGGTTGGATCGCACCAAACACAGATTGTTAGATCTTTTCGTGTTTGCCTGCTCTGATACCAATTGAAAAGATGAGGGTACCCAAATATACCACAATCTTAAACTTTTCCACCTATAAGTCCTCTTACCGAAAGTGAATTTCTATGGACTTAGTCGAGACAACACAACGAATCGGTAATCACTCTTTGTGTGATCGTCTATGGATACGAGATTGAGACAATACAATAATCAAAATATGATTACTTGAAAATAGGTTCGGACTTAACCAAACTCTATAGGATCACTATCAAGTAATACGGAGTTAACGTTTGTGTAATTTACTTTAAATTATAATAACAACAATTATAATTGCGAAAAACATAAGTAAATGACACAAACAAGATTTTGTTAACGAGGAAAACGCAGATGCGAAAAAACCCAGGGACCTAGTCCGCACTGAATACTCTTTAATTGCCGCTATACAAAATCGAAAAAACTTCGTATAGTTGAGACCAAGCAACTAAAACTATAGTTCACCTAGTTTCTTCAGTATCCCTGTGCTTCCGACCTTCAATAAGTGCACCCATTGGGACAATTCCTTTGGTTCGTATTCCAAACATTAAAGGAACAACAAATCGTTCGGTAACAACTCTTTTCAATCTCAGTGATATGATTTAGACAAAGGCTCTTATGTTTAATCCAATAAACTCCTTTGTCGGTTTAGATCAATCTATCCAACAACTACCAAAGTAGCAGAGTTTAGATTATGCAATCAATAATATGATCTATCAAGATGCTAAATACTGATGCTGATTTACGCAACTAATCAATCAAGTCTATCAAAGACAAACCGATTATCGTTGGATCCCAGCTGATCAAGTTTTGTGCACACCAAAGATTATGAACCCAAATCATAAATCTTATTCGTCTTCAAATCTTCTTAAATCTTCAATAAACACCTGCACACCAGAACTTGAATCTCTTATGATCAATCACGCACAGAACGGAGTCTGTTAACAATGGATTATCACAAGATGTCTTTAGATCTACAAACAGTTCTAAAGATCCCATCGACACTTCGATCTAGTTTGAGTGAATCTTATATCAGAAGAGAAGATTCTTAAGAATAAAAAACTAGGTGCAATCAAAGTTCAACAACCGTTAGTCAATCAAATCAAATCGAAAACTAATAATACTGCAATTATCTAGTTTCTTGATCCCAAAGAAGTCTTTAAACGAGCGGTCGTAAGAGATTTCGCCTAATTAGGGTACTTTCCTCTCTGAATAGAGGGCTCCAACGGTAACAACACAACAAGGTAGTTTTGCTGGATCTTAGGATATTTTGCTCGAAATGCAAACTTGGGTATTTATACACCAAGGAAGCTGGACACCAAGGAATTTCCAAAACTGAAAATATTCTCAAGATATGCAATATATTTCCAAATCCGGTTTTCATAATTCCTAGAAATGCTCTGTCCAATATTGACCGAAATCCTACTAGAAAATCTCCAATTAGTAAATGCACATTACCAATTTTATTTTCCAAAGATATGCATTTTAATTGATGGTAATTAAAAGCATGTAAAATTAACAACCTTAATTAAAAGATTCTCAACTTATTTCGGTTCGGGATCTCCTTTAGTTATTAAGGAATATCTTTGAACAATAAAAGATAAGAGTTACTAAACATGTTCAAAGTATGTCGACATCTTATTTATTTGTAAATCCTCTTTCATAGTTACAATCTTGGAACCAATTATACCACACATCTAAACAAGTTTAGAACTGGTTCATCTGATTTCCAAGAACTATGTGATTGATCAAATCAACACACTAATCATGGTTTTACGTTTTTACCAAACACAAGGATCGATTCTACCTTAATATGTTTACTGGGACCGGTTACATTAGTTACCAAATTGGTCACGTCAATTATCAGGACCGGTTACCATATTCTCATGGTATTACTTGTGATTGGTCACACCTGTTACCTGGATCGGTCACACCTGTTACCTGGATCGGTCACACCAACTACCAGGACCGGTTACACCAATTACAAGGATCGATTACACATTATTTTATGATCGGTCACACCAATTACTAGGATCGGTTACACCAATTACTAGGATCGGTCACACTAATTAAAAATATCGATCATACCATCTTAGGTGATTACTTAGGATCGGTTACACTAATAAAAGTCATACCAATACATAAGTCAGGCATTGTGACTAGTTTTACCAAGATACATAACAAGTTATGATCGGTTCTACTAACTCACACATATTGGTAATCCAAATATATGCAATGAATAACAATACCAATAAGCCTAGCGATTTCCCTTTCGATTCACAAAACAAGTTCATGAATGTACTTCCTTTAAACGAATGTAAACATTGTTTCCTAGGACAAAATCTTCAACCATACCCATACACATAATCACAATAGCATTCATACGATTATGTCGATATCTTATATACGAAGTTTAAAAGATAGGCGTTATACTTCGTATTGTAATTCCTTAATATTATGTCTACTAGAGTATAATCATTCACAGCTTCACAGTTATGTTTTCAATATAACACGACTTGAAAGATACGTTGGGAATAAAAACAGTTCACGTTAGAATATTACTAACCTCAAGAGAAAGGATGATGTCTTCGACGTAGCTTGTTACTTCTTCACATTCTTCAAGTCTTCGAGTAATACTTGTATGTCTCATTATCCTAATATTTCTAGCCTAACCTATACGAAGTTGTCTCTAGTACATAATCAAGCGACTCTTTAATTGAGTTTTGATTCACTAAAATATGACAACCAAACTTGACATACCAACGCTTGGTGGGTTCAACCGAGCTATGCTGTAACACCTGATTTGAAACCTATATAAAGGAGAACTCTAGCAACTGGGAAACCTAATCCCCACACCTTTTGTGTGATACTAGTTCTATAAGCTAGAGTCAATTCTCCTTTAACTTTAGGTTTTTCACGAAACCATGTAGGTTGACGACTTGAAGACTTCATTGGGATTGTGAAGCCAGGCCCAACTATTTTCTCTGTAGTTGCGTGATCTGATCTTGCTGTTTTCTATCGTGATTGAGTACAATCGTAAGATTAGCTTGAGATTAATTTCTCCGATAGGCATAATAGAAAAGTAGTCACAAATACCTTCGTCTCATCGTTTGTGATTCCACAATATCTTGTTTCGTTAATCGATTAAAATTATTGTGAGGTGATTGATAATACTAGGTTGTTCTTCGGGAATATAAGTCCGGGTTATCCATTGGTTCCTGTTCACCTTGATTTATCAAAAGACAGAATAAAAACTCGTAGGTATATCTGTGGGAGACAGATTTATCTATTCAATAGACTTTTCTATGTGAGACAAATTTGTTTATCAATTCTTCGACTTTGGGTCGTAGCAACTCTTAGTTGTGGGTGAGATCAGCTAAGGGAATCAAGTGCGTAGTATCCTGCTGGGATTAGAGACGTAAGGAACGCGACTGTACCTTGAATCAGTGTGAGATTGATTAGGGTTCAACTACATTCCGCACAAGTTAGCTTTATAGTAGGCTAGTGTCCGTACAGGGCTTAATACGGTGTGGTGTTCAAATCTGGACTAGGTCAGGGGTTTTTCTGCATTTGCGGTTTCCTCGTTAACAAAACTTCTTGTGTCTGTGTTATTTCTTTTCGGTATTATATTTTGTTATATAATTGAAATATCACAGGTTGTGCGTTGAATCGATCAATTTGTAAATCCAACCTTTGGTTGTTGATTGAAATTGGTTGATCCTTGAACATTGGTCTTTGGTACCGTTCAAGTTATTTCTCTTATATTCAATCAGGCTCACAAATTGTATTTGTTTTATTGCAGATTGAATTGGGAGATTGAGACACAACTCTTTGATATACTTTTTATTAAGATTGAGTCTGACTGTCTAGTTGATTCTCTTGAAAGTATATTGAAGTTAGTCCATACAGATTTCTAAGCGAAATATTGGGTGAGGTTGTTAGACCCCCGCTTTTTCAACGAATTTTTTGGAACCTTTCCAAGTTTTCGCTAAGTTTATCCTGTAAACGAGACAAAAAGACAAATCCGACAGAAAAAGATCTACGTCAATCTGATATAGAATGAAAGAGTTATAATTAAAATAGTAAAGTGAAGTAAACTTCCCGAGTCCCCTGTGATTCGGTTGAGGGCCCTTGACTTAAACGAATTTTAGAGCAAATATTCGTCAGAATCTCCAAGTATAGATCATCATCTGGTCTTGGAGAGAGATGGGGTCAGTTGGATGGTTGCTCATTTACTCTGTCGCGTTCGTAACGAGCTTCATCTTCTCCGGTGAGGTCGATTGGAGACAGTCTGGATCCCGTCCGTGCTTTTCTCATCAGCTTTAGTACTCCTTCTTTAGGAAACGTGTACTCGATTTGATTTGTTGGATCCATCCCTACTGGTAACTGTAAATGTCAATCTGAGATTTTGCAAGATTTTGTTGAGTCCCCAGGAGCTCGTCTTGGTCCTTACCCAACGTTTCCAAGGATTGATTGTAGATTTTTATGAAAATAGGTTACTGGGGCATTTTTTTTATGCAGTAAGAGATTCAGGCGATCCGGGACACACTAACCTATTTACTAAGGTCAAACTCGAAAGAGAGAGAAAGTGCTGGTAGGGATAACTCTCTTGGCTAAGTCTCTAATGAATTTACAGAGACTAAATCAATGGAAGGTTTTGTATTTGGATTGGTGGAATCGGCTTCCTTCCTAAGAGACCAAGATTGAGATCTGTAACTGAGTGAACAACCTCCCACTGTGGTCGCCAAAAATGTAGTTACCTAAAATCTGAGAGAGGTTAGAAGTGGGATTCTAGGGTTTCTGAAAGTGAGTTACGGGAGGTTGAGCACAATAGTCTTCGCCTAAACCATGCACAATGGCCGTTCAAAGGCTGCTTCAGTCACAGGGAAGAGATTTAGGAATGGTCTTAGGGAGGGAAGCAGATGAAGAGAGAGGTCAGAGAATTCTAGGGTTTGAAAAAGAATTTCTCTGAGAGGTTATGAGAAAGATTCTGATTGCTTGGAGAAATAGAGGACCTATTTATAGCTGAATTCTCTAATCTCAGGTCGTTAAAGATAAGGATTGCTTTTCGTGCCGTGCGGAGCAATTCTTCTGTCTCTTCAGGAATAGGTAGAGATAAACTAGGTTGAGTTTATCTCATTATTCCACCGCCTTTACTCTCTTCTGCGGTGAGAAATAAGCCGGGTATTTCTCACACATGCCGTAAACCGCCAGACCAAAACCCTAATTGTTATCCCCCCATTTGTGTGAAGCTGAGTCAGCCTTCGTGATGTTGTGTTTGAGAGAGAGAAATATTCTTTTTAGCCGAGTTGGCCAAGATAGAGAGATATTCTCCGTTTTGTAAGAATGACTAGGATGAGTCACGTGAAAAGGCATGAGATGCCTCAGAATTCGTGTGGAGAGTATGAAAAGGAGACTCGATTCCCACATGAGGCTCGTGCCTATCATGGGGAATATTCAGCCTTATCTGAGAGTTTTCCGAGAGATTTGAATCTCTCCGAGATTTTGAGGAGAGATTTGAATCTCTCCGAGATTTTGAGAAGAGATTTGAATCTCTCCGAGATTTTGCAACAGAGATTTGAATCTCTCCGAGATTTTGAGAAGAGATTTGAATCTCTCCGAGATTTTGCAGAGAGATTTGAATCTCTTTGAGATTTTTGCAGACGAATCAAAATCTCTACGAAGATTTTCTTAACGGATCTGAATCTCTGTGTGGTCAGCTGGGACTCGTCCTGGAGAGAGAGAGAGAGAAAAGGCTTTGTACGCCCGATTAATGCCTCTGCGATACTTTGGATCACTTATATTTGACCAGCGTATCTTGCAGAGATGTGCTAGGAATCCGCTGTGTGTCCATATGATGGGCCAACAAGACCAATGTATCTCGAAAGGATGTTATAGGAGTTTGTTGAAAGGGCCCGGAGGCAGAATAACCAGCGTATCTCGCGGGGATGTCCTAGGAGTTATTCAGAAACCTCAGTAAGTCGATTCAGAGCCTAGAGCAGAATTGACCAGTGTATCTCACGATGATGTACTAGGAATCAGTCATTGATCTCGAATAGGGTGAGTCGTGCTTACAGGAGACATGCATATCTCAACTCCGGGTCATAAGTCCGTCAGGTACGTTTTTACGCATCTACAAAGCATACATGACCAGAAGTATCTCGTCGAGGATGTATACTAGGAATCATGGCATCAAAATCAGCTCCGTCTCGCGGAGACATGTTGGAATTGTGGTTGTTCTGGTTCATAAGTCCACTGGGGACGTTTTACGCTCTACAGAACCTACGTGACCAGCAGTATCTCGTCGAGGATATGCACTAGGAGTCACGGCATCACGACCAGCAGTGTTCCGCGTGGATGTATACTAGAAATCGTTTCTATGGGTGCCTTGAGGACCAAGGGCTTAATCTCTATCGTGAGAGTTGAGTTTTGTCTATGGTCTTGAAATGACGCTTTTTCCCCTTGTCCAAATTTCACCATCTACAGCTGTTGCTCTTGATAAAATAAAGATGTTGGAAGATGACTTGAATAAGTTCAACACTAGTTCAAGCAAATTAACCACTATGCTAGGAGCAAGTAAAAATCGTCGTGATACACGAGGATTGGGCTATAAGGGAATAGATGCTCCAAGTATTAGCAAAGAGGTAAAAATTTTCAAGGCTAGTGATTCTTCTCAAAAAAAGGTTTCCACTGATGGAAAAAGTGAAATACCTTCACCGGCAGTTAAAGTTCGAAAGAGCAAAGTATATCAACCTCCAAAGTCAACACACACGGATCGAGGTAAGAACATTCCTTATGTTTGCCACTATAGCGGAAATAAAGGTCACCTGGAAAGGAGATGTCGTTTCCGTATAAGGAATGAGAAACTTCATGATGTTCTTGTTTGGGCATCACAAGAAGTTGTGAAACCAAGATCATATGTTAAGACTAATCCCCTTAACGCTACAGTTGTAACTATCCAACCTTTAGGCAAGGGAATTAGTGTCGTAATAAACCTAGATTTGCCTATAAACGCCATACGAATCCTTTTCACAATCGTAATGGTTATCAAAAGGATAACTTAGTAAAGATGAAGACAAGATCCGATGCTCCCAATTGGATAAATACTAACTTGCAAAAGAATAGTTAATCCAATTCTCTTTCGAGAAATCTAGAAGAGAGTAATGGGAAGAAAGTTCATATTGTTCCTAAACGCACTCGGAAGTGGGTACCAAAGAAAGCCTATGATACTTTGAGTGTGAAAAGGAATGATCTCCAAGAAAATTCCATGACTGTGGAGAAGGCAAAGATTCATGATGTTGGAACTTACAAAGTTCTTTGGAAAGATGGGTTTGGATGTGAAAGGTTCTAAAAGCGACATCTTTCATGATGATACCAAAATGAAACAGAATAAGCCAAAAACTATAGATGGTGAAAATTTCATAGTTATGGAAAAGTCTGTGTTAGAGCATAGCTCGGTTGAACACACCAAGCGTTGGTATTTCAAGTTTGGTTGTCATATTTTAGTGAACCAAAACTCATTTAAAGAGTCGCTTGATTATGTACTAGAGTCAACTTCGTATAGGTTAGCTTGAAGTATTAGGATATGATACATTACAAGTATTGCGAAGACTTGAAGAAGTGAAGAAGTAAGGAGCTACAATGACAACATCATCCTTCCACTTGAGGTTAGTGATATTTGACTTGAACTGTTTCATTCCCTAACGTATCTTTCAAGTCGTGCATATTGAAAACATAACTGCGAAGCATGAATGATTACACTCTAGTTAGACGTAGTATTAAGGAATTAAATACGAAGTGTAACGCTTATCTTTTGAACTTCGTATATATAACATCTACATAATCGTTTGAATGCAATTGTGATTATATATGGGTATGAGGTGAATATTTCATCCTAGGAAACAATGTTTTATATTAGTTTAAAGGAAGTAAATTCATGAACTTGTTTCGTGAATCGAAAGGGAAATCGCTAGGCATATAGGTATTGTTATTCATTGCATATCTTTTGAACTACCAATATGTGTGATTAGTATAACCGCTCATGACTTGTTTATGTTCTTGGTAAAACTATTCACAGGGCCGGACTTTTGTATTTGTATGACTTTTATTAGTGAAACCGATCTTAAGTAATCACCTGAGATGGTATGATCGATGTAGTGTTATTGGTATGACCAACTCTAGGCAAAGGGGAACCGATCCTATGAAGAGGTGCAACCGATCACAAAAGGGGAATCGATCCTTGTAAGAGGTGCAACACGTTTTTAGTAGATGGGGAAACCGATTCTATGAACATGTGCAACAAGTTTTTAGTGAAAGGGGAACCGATCCTATGGACATGTGCAGCAAATACAAGTAGTTACCATAAGTATGTGGGGAACCGATCCTAGTACCTAGTCAACCGAATTTTTGGAAAGCTAGTGTGACTATGCACAGTACTCACATAGAGGTAGAACCGAAACTTGTTTTGGTAGAACCGTGAAACCCATGATTTGTGATTGAATGTTCTTAATCAATCACATAGTTCTTGGAAAGTCGATGAACCAATTCTAAACTCGTTTGGAAGTGTGGAAAATCGGTTTCAAGATTGTAAGTATGAAAGAGGACTTACAAAGTAAAGATGTCGACATACTTTGAACATGTGCAAAGAACGCTTATCTTTTATTGTTGATATGTATTGATCTTTATACCTTGGTAGCTATTACTATAAAGACGGAATTCAGAATAATAATTGACGAGAAACTTAAAAAACAGAACACAAGTAGTAATTCAAAGAAAATATCTTCTCTAGATATGAACAAGAAAATGGTTACAATTCTCTCTTTGTTACGCTCACAATCTTCTCTATATAGTGGATTAACCTTAAAATGTATGCTTAGCTTGCACAAGTATTGTTCCAAGCCTTCTCTAGGTTTTCTGTCTAGAATTCTGTGTGTCCTTAGTTATTATCCAAAGCACTCTATTTATAGCCTTCATCGTACTCAGCCGACCAAGGACTTCTATTAGGAATCTATTTCCTAAACTAAGAGTATTTCCTAAAACAAAACTCTTCCCTAACTAAGAATTCTACCTAAACAAGGATTCCTGCCTAGAATAGGATTCTTCCCTCAACTTAGCTTGAGGTTAACTAAGTTCCCTAAAGGAGTACGGATACACATGTATCATGGGCCCCCCTTTTAAGAACTTGAACTCCTGTTAGAGTTAAAAATGAAGGTTAGGGAACTCGAGAGTCCCTTTTCCCTTGTTAAACCACTTGGCCTTGCTAGAAACTTGACCTTTACATCCAATTAGAAAAGCTTCTTTCTCTCCTTGTCGTGTTTTAGTCACTCTTCGCTCCAATATGCAGTCTTCCTTGAGTGGTTCTCTCGTATCAAACTATAAGTCTTCTACTCGTGGTAGGATCATAGTGTCGTCGCCGTTATCATCAAGTAATGGTAGTTCAAACAACTTCAAGTATTCGGCATTTATAACCGAGTACATTCCTAGATAAGGTGGCAGATCCAGACGAAATGCATTGTCACCAATCTGATCGAGAATACGAAATAGTCCATATCTCAATGGCTTCAATTTCTTACCTTCCCCATTCAGTCACTCCTTACTTAATTTTAACCATACCAAGTCACCAACACCGAAATTACAAGGTACAAGATGTTTGTCATGTTTTGCTTTGTATTGGGCTTGTAACTTCTTTAATTGTGCCTCAAATGGTTGCGTGAATCTGAGATATCTTCTCCAAGAAATTCTGTGCCTTTTGTCGTTCACTTCCTTCCTTCCCCCTCATTGAGGTGTCACTAGAAAATACTAGATCGAAAGGACTATGTGGTAAGTAACCATAGCACGTTTCGAAAGGAGATTTTTCCGAAGAACTGTGAACTTCTCTATTGAAAGCAAACTTTAGATATGGTAAACTCTCATCCCAAGTTTTAAGATGCTTATAATTATATCCCCTTAACATGTGAACCATAGTCCTATTGACCACTTCTGTTTGTCTGTCTGTTTGTGGATGAAAAGTTGTACTCTTCTTCAACCTAGTGTCCATCATCTTCCATATATAATCCCGAAAGTGACTAAGGAATCGACTATCTCTATCAGAAATAATCGAAGTAGGTAAACCAAAATGCTTCCACACATGGTCAAAGAAGAGCTTTGTTGCACCGGATCCCGTTACTGTCTTTGTACATGGAATTAATACAATCATCTTGCTGAATCGGTCGACCACAACGAACAAATAATCATGACCAGACTTAGTCTTCGGTAACCCACCAAGAAAATCCATAGAAATACTCTCCCGTGGCCTTGATGGTACTGGTAATGGTAGATATAACCCACGTTTTCTGTTGGAAGGTTTAGATATGCTGCACAACTTACACCCTCTAACCAACTTAGCCACATCATCTTGCATCTCAGGCCAAAAGACATAACGCCGGAGGTTAAGTAGAGTTTTATTCATCCCAAAGTGTCCTGCAACTCGGGAAGTGTGTGCCTCTCTTAACCACTGTAAACTATCTCCATCTTATGGTATGCAAAGTAATTGACCTTTGTATAAAAATCTATCTTGGAGTTCATACTCGCTTTTCAAACCACTTTTTACACCTTCTAACACCTTCTTGAAGTCTTTGCTGGATGCGTACGACTCTGCATACTCTTAAGGAACAATTGGCTGAATTCTCATGGCCACCATTAATGCTCGAACTGGAGTTCGAGATAACATATCTGCCAACTTGTTTGTTACTCCCTTCTTGTACCTAATGAGAATATTGAAAGTCATCAAGTAAGACATCCACTTCATATACCGGGCTTGTTGTAGTTTCATATGAGCGTGTAGATACTCCAATGGTTTGTGATCTGAATGTACCACTACTTCTTTACCTAATATATACACTCGCCAATGCTTGATAAATTGATATAAAGCATAAAATTATTTGTCATAAGGTGCGTAGTTCTTAATAGCACCTAAGAACAATTCTGAATGGTATTCCATTGGTTTACCATCCTATAACAACACTCCTCCTAATGCATAGTTAGAAGCGTCGATCTCAACTTCAAAAGTACGTTGTAAGTTAGGCAATGCCAACACTGGTGCTTCTGAAATCTTCTTTTTAGTAACTGAAAAGCGTCTTCATGGGTTTGCTGCCACTCAAACTTTGCCTTAGCTCCCTTCAAACCATGTAATGGTCCTGCAATATTTGAAAAATGCCGGATAAACTTACGCAAGTAGGTGAAATCCCCTAAGAAACTCCTGATTTCAGTTTCAGTACTAGGTCTAGGCCATTAGTGATCACTTCGACCTTCCTTGGATCAATCTTCCATTGTCCACCACCAACTATGAATCCTAGATATACTAACTCCTCCTTCCCAAACTCACACTTCTTTACGTTCAACTTCAGCTGGCCTTCATGTAACACTTTAAACACCTTCTCAACGTGAACGAGATGCTCTTCCCAAGTTCTGTTGTATATTATGATATCATCCAAGTAAACAATCACAAAATCTTCTATAAAAGGTCGTAGCAAATCATTCATCAAACGCATAAACTTCGCTGGAGCGTTACACAAACCAAAAGGCATCACCAATCATTCGAACAAGTCTGTTTGGTTTTGAAAGCAGTCTTCCATGTATCATCTTCTCGAACTCTCATCTGGTGGTATCCGAATTTGAAATCCAACTTTGTAAAGACTCGAGCTTTTTCCAACTGATCCATCATGTCGTTTATCCTAGGTAGAGGGTAACAATTCTTGATTGTGATCTTGTTCAATGCTCGATAATCAATACACATGCGCCAGCCTCCATCTTTCTTTGGCACCAACAACACCGCTGATCCACAAGGTGAAGCACTTGGCACTATCATTCCTAATTCTAGAAGTTTCTAGACTTGTTTCTTGTTCTCATTAGATTCCTCTATGGTCGTGCGATAAAGACCTACATTAGGAAGAGAACTCTCTCAGGTCAACATAATTTCATGCTCCACACTCCTCTTTGGCGGTAACCCCATGACATCAGAAAATAAATCACTGTACTTCAACTTCAACCTTTCTAGGTCATCTTCTTGTTGTGCAGTCAAGGCTGCCAAACAAACTTTACTCATCTTCTGCTCAAGAGAACGGATCACAAGGAGAATGAACTTTGTGCTAGCATTCACCAACCGCTTAGCCTGAGTGGCTGTGATCAAGCTTGCTCCTTCAAGAGGAGAATCTATAGCCCGAATCACAAAACTTTCCCCATCTTTGGTAAAGGTATACTTTTGTTCCCTCCTGTGTAGAGTTGCATCTCTATCCCATAGGTAAGGACTACCTAGTACTACCCTGGAGATATCCAAAGGAACTACGTCGCATGTAACTTCGTCAATATGTGACTCATCTAGAGCAAATTTGAACGTGCACCGCCGTGAAACTTGTAAGCCTCCTTCCTTTGAAGACATCCTAAAGGGTATGGTTTTGGATGTTTGATAGTTTTCAATCCTAACTCTCGCACCAAAGAATTTGAAAAATTCTTCGACTTCCGGGTCAATAACAACATCAACTAGTGAATTTTTGACTTGCATCTTCACTGTGAAGAGTCGCTCCCTAAGATCATCTTTTGAAGGTCTTTCTTTTTCCCCCCTGTCATAAGAGAAAGCTTTGAATTGGGTTCCGTTAGTCCGTGGACTTCTTTTGGAGTTTGAGCGACTAGTGCTGTCTTCTTGGCTTCTTTCCTCTGTAACCCTTTAGGTTTTAGGTGAGGGTTCTTAACCCAACACTTGTCGACAGCGTGACCTGTTTGCTTGTAATGGGTGCAAGACAAACCTTCCTTGTCACTAGACTTCCCTTCTTCTTTGCTCCTTTCACCTCCTTTCACAGTGGTACTCCAGATTTCACCTTAGTAATTCCCTTTGAATCAGATTTCTTAAGCTTGCCTTCAATAGCATTAAATTTTATACTTGCTTCAGAGATTGTATCCACCGAAAACATCTTCAAATCCTTCCGTATATAATCATGGAACCCGGAAATATATTTCATATATATAACATAATCTCCCAAGTCTAAATCCAAAATCATAGCTTGATTCCAAATTCGAAGTATATTCTTGTACGGTTTGGTTGTAGGTTTGCTTTAAGTTGTACCCTTGAACCATCTCTCCTCAAGGTAGCCAACCTGGATAAAATGTTTCCTTACAATCTGTCTTGAATCTTTTCCACGACAATACTCCTTTACCTAGGTTTTGTCTTTGATAAGTTTTGCACCAAAGTTAGAGCATGCTTTTGTAGCTTCAATGCCGCGAAAGCAATCTTTTCCTTTGAACCATATATTCAAATAAAAAAAATACGTCTTTAGACGTTCAATCCAATCATCTAATTTTTCTACATCGACACTCCCATCGTAAAGTGGAATATCAACACGAAAATCAATTTTCAGATTCTTAACATGAGGTTTAGTTGATGTAGGACTTTTAAGAAACTCACTTTTCTTATTTTTTTTTCATCCACATCTTCTTCTTCTTCCGAATCCTGTTTTTCCGAAGCTTCAGGTGAAGGTATAATCTTTTTCTTCGTCTTCGTGTTGGGTGTATGAGAACGAATACATTCACTCAATTACTTAAGGGTAACTTGAATTGACTTCATGTTTGTTTGCAATGTAGCCACCTTTTCTTCCATAGTTTTTGGTTCGGTTTCCTTATGTTCGTCATCTGATTTTGTCATCCTTGATCCCCTTGTTTTCTTAACGCCTTCTAACTTCTCGAGTACCTCACCAAGCTTTATGTAAATAGATCTAGTGAAAACCATAAACCATAGGGATTTAACCTAAAAACTAACCTCGCTCTGATATCAACTTGATACGTATTGATCTCTATACCTTGGTAGCTATTACTATAAAGGCGGAATTCAGAATAATAATAGACGAGAAACTTAAAAAACAGAACACAAGTAGTAATTCGAAAAAAATATCTTCTCTAGATATGAACAAGAAAATGGTTACAATTCTCTATTTGTTACACTCACAATCTTCTCTATACAGTGGATTAACCTTAAACTGTATGCTTAGCTTGCACAAGTACTGTTCCAATCCTTCTCTAGGTTTTCTGTCTAGAATTATGTGTGTCCTTAGCTATTATCCAAAGCCCTCTATTTATAGCCTTCATCGTACTCATCCGACCAAGGACTTCTATTAGGAATCTATTTCCTAAACTAAGATTATTGCCTAAAACAAAACTCTTCCCTAACAAGGAATTCTGCCTAAACAAGGATTCCTGCCTAGAATAGGATTCTTCCCTCAACTTAGCTTGAGGTTAACTAAGTTCCCTAAAGGAGTACAGATACACCTGTATCAATTGTTCAAAGATATTCCTTAATAGCTAAAGGAAAATCTCGGATCGAAAAATAAGTTGAGAATCTTTTAATTAAGGTTTTTAATTTTATTTTTGGAAAATGAAAATTGGTAATGTGCATTTACTAATTGGAGATTTTCTAAGAGATTTTCGGTTAATGTTTGGACAAAGCATTTCCATGAATTATGGAAACCGAATCTGGAATATATTGCATATCTTGAGAATATTTTCGGTTTTGGAAATTCCTTGGTGTCCAAACTTCCTTGGTCTATAAATACCAAAGTTTTCATTTCTAGCAAACTAATCCTCAGAGCCAGCAAAACTACCTAGTTGTGTTGTTACTGGTGGAGCCGCCTATTCAGAGAGGAAAATAACATAATTAGGCGAAATCTCTTACGGCCGCTCGGTTTAAAAACTTCTTTGGGATTGAGAAGCTCTATTAGTACCGTTGGTGGGAAACTAGATAATTGCAGTTTATTATTAGTTTTCGATTGATTTGATTGACTAACGGTTGTTGAACTTGATTGCACCTGGTTTGTTTATGCTTGAGAATCTTCTCTTATGATATAAGATTCACTCAAACTAGATCGAAGTTTCGAAGGGGATCTTTAGACTGTTTGTAGATCTAAAGACGTCTTGTGATAATCCATTATTAACAGACTCCGTTCTGTGCGTGATTGATCACAAGAGATTCAAGTTGATTGCGTGTGTGTTTATTGAAGATCTAAGAAGATTTGAAGACAAATAAGACTTTGAAGATTTCGATTTGGGTTCATAATCTTTGGTGTGCACAATACTTGTTTCGGTTAAAGAGGATCCAACTATAATCAGTTTATCCTTGTGGTAGATTGGATTGATTAGTTGAGTAGATCGGCATCAATACAATTATTTGTGATTCAAAGTATTGATTGCAAAATCTAGACGATTACTTCGGTAATTGTTAGTAGATAGATCTAAGGACCTGACAAAGGAGTTTATTGAGATAAACGGAAGAGCCTTGTGTCGAACTCACATCACTTGGTTGAAAAGAGTTGATACCAAACATATTTGTTATTCCTTTACTCGTTCGGAATACGAACCAAAGGAATTGTTCCAAGTACGTGACTTATTTATAAGTTGGAGGCATGGGAATACAGACGGAACTAGGTGAACTATAGGTTTAGTTGCTTGGTCTCAACTATACGAAGTTGGTTTGATTTTGTATAGCGGCTTAATCCTGAGAGTATTCAATTCTGGACAAGATCCCGGGGTTTTTCTGCATTTGCGGTTTCCTCGTTAACAAAATCTCGCTGTGTCTTTTACTTTTCTATTTCGGCAATTATAATTGTTTTTATTATGATTAGAAGTAAAATACACAAACGTTAATTCCTATTTACTTGATAGTAATCCTACTGTGTTTGGATAAGTCCGAACCTCTTATCAAGTAAACATACTTTGTTGTTGTATTGTCTCGATCTCGTGTCCATAGACGATCATACAAAGTGTGAACCGATTAGTTGTATTGTCTCAACTCAGTCCATAGACAATCACTTTCGGAGAAAGGACTTATAGGTGAAAAAGTTTTAGATTGAGGTATATTTGGGTACCCTCGTCTTTTCAGTCTGTTTCAGTCACTTGTGGTGAGCAAGACATTGTTCACCTCAACACAATGATTTTGTTGTAAGTGCATCCTCACCAAGGAATGCACTGTTATGTATACTGATAGACGCATTTATGTGTCTATTTTCATCTCGATTTTGTATATTATTAGTACCCATTTTTGTACTTATTATGGTGTTTTGTGTATTTGTAGGGATTTTTGGGAAATAAATATTTTTGGAAAATTCGGCTCGAAAAGTTTCTAAAGGCATCTCCGGAGGATACTTATTATTTACACTACTCAATTGGATAAGGGGTACTCAGTTGATAAGGGGTAACTCACCATTGTTTGCACCCCAGAATTACTATTTGCACCCAACTAGCTATTCGCACCCCAGCCATTGTTAGGGGAACTCCATCTTCACGGTTTAAAATAAAGATTTTGGCGGGAAAAGTTCTCTCTTATGTGCGTAATTTTCTTAACATGTTATGAGCGAGATCTACTCGAACTTTAGGGCTCGGATGGATTGGTTAGGGCCTGTTTTACTCAAACAAGGTTGGTAAGGATGTCCAAACGTGAAAACTAAGAAAAGAAGAAGTCCGAGATGAAACAGGGAACAAAATATTACGGGATTGCATGGTTTATTTTTAGAAGAGATTTTGTGCAAGTTAATCGTGCAAATGGATTGTGAAGGAGTTGAAGCGACAAGGCAGGATGAGTGACGTGTTGGAATCAAAAACAGGGCATGAAATCTTCTTTATAATAGGTAGTTTGTTAAAACAGGGAGGAGTTGGTTCACGGGTTTTGTTGTGGAAAGTTTTGATTGAGATGGAAATAATATCTTGTCTGCTGGATTTAGAGAGAACTTAGAGACGTTGGATGAACTCAGAAGCCGCGTAAATAAGATGGAAAAAGAGGAAACTACCGTGCCTTGTGGTGAAAGAAAAAAAATAGAGATTTCCGAGGAGATTGGAGGTCCTGTATGTGTATAAATAGGATAGTCGAACCACAGAAGAGGGATTCGAGGAGTTTGGGGTCGATTGGAGAGTTTGGGTACGCTTTGGTGCGAAGAAATCTCGCTACAGAGAAAGTTGCAGCAGCAGGTGAAGAAGACGAAGAACTGACACTAGAGAAGTGTCGTTCTCAAGAACCCTAGAACACGAAGAACATAAGACGCGCAAGGAACTTTCGTTATTCAATGTGAGTAACTAAAGTATCGTTTAAAGGCGCTCTTATTTCTTCGTAATGATCTCTTTGTAACACCTTTTCAGCGTTGCAAACTTCTGCTTTATTAGTTTTCTCTTGTTTTTCACCTATTTGAGCTATGAACAATTATTTTGAGTACGTGAATAATATGAGGAGCTAAACCCCAACACTGGGATGACGGAGGAAGCCATGTTTCACAATGTTTGGTAATTATAATTGATTCTTAAGACTTCTTGCATTGATTTTTAATCGATTTATGATTTTCATTGATTATTTGTGATTTTGTTTGATAGTGTATGCTTAGTCTAAGAACTTTTGATGCACTATGCTTACGATTTACATCTAATGCTTTATAAAATCCACTTTCGGAAAGAAATAGAGTCTAGAAAAGAGCTAAAATTGTTATGAATCATTGTATGAACCAATTGATTGTGAAGTTTGGTGGAATCCTAAGTCCCAGTATCTCTCAACTTTGTTAAAATCTTTTCTTTGTTTCTAGTATTTTATTTAAGTAAGTCCTAAAATCAACAACTTCCCAAGTCTGAGCAACAAACCTTTTCTTACCACTTCAAAACTACATCAGTTTTTTGGCGCCGCCGACGCGGACTTGTATTTAGGTTTAGGTTTTACGTTTTGCATTTTTTTAGGTTTTGTATATATTTTATTTTTATTTTTTTTAGATTATCTTTTGTTCTATTTTACGTCTTTGGTATTTTTGTTTTTGTTGTGTAGGTTTTGCTTGAAACGGAAGGTGAAAAGTTGGACTTGCCATAAAAGGAGAAAGCTGAAGATTTTATTTTTAAGGACTTTTATTTTTGGTAGTTTTTATTTATTTATTTTTAGACTTGTAATTTTCTTTTATTTGTTTGTGTTTATTTTTAGTACTTTATTTTAAAAAAAAAAAAAAAAAAAAAAACACCGCACACACCAATTGCATCTTCGTCAGACTACCGAGTTTAGGAAAACTGGTGGATTAGTAAGCTGAACCCGTGCCTTGGGCCTTATGGGAGTTACCAGCTGAAAGTCCACAAACCTCGGCCCTCGTACCTTTGGGTATATTTCATTTGTAGGTAACCCAAGCTTACCTAAATTAGTTAGCCCAAAGCATTTGCATGTGCACATTTTGTTGAATTCTTGTATGCCGAACGTAAGAGAGACGCTCTAGGACGGTTTATGCGTGAAAACCTAGAAGTGATATTTTAGGAAACAAGAATCTTGACTACCTTAATCTAGAAAGTCCTATTTTTGGACGTTCTTCTCACGATGAGGAAAATATCCTTAATACTTGTATTTTTGCCAAAATGGTTGAGGAAAAGGATGATGAGGTCCCGATAAAACCCTTAGGATCGTTTGAACCCGTCTAGGGTAGTGCGTGACCTGTGTAGTTCCACCCGGCTTCTACGATCCAATTTGATATTAGACCCGAGACTATTGGCTTGCTTCGTAAGTTTAGGGGTTAGAGAATGAGAACCCGTATACCCACATAAGAGACTTTGAAATGATTTGTGACACAATGAACTATCCGAATGTCTCCAAAGATGTGCTTAGGTTACGTTTGTTTCACTTCTCTCTCTATGATAAAGCCAAAGAGTGGTATCATTTTATCCCCTCTAAAACAATTACCACCTGGGATGGTCTTGTAGAGGCATTTGTTAAGAAATTCTACCTACACCATAAGATCTACATGTTTCGGCAGTCTATTCAAACCTTTAGCAGAAATTAGGTGAAAAACTTCATGATTATGTAGAAAGGTTTAGTGAATTGTTATACCAGTGTCCACATCACGGCTTTGAAAAAGACCACATGGCCCAAGTTTTATATGAGGGCCTTGATAGTGAAACCCGTATGCAGGTAGAAACAATTAGTGGTGGAGAATTTACCCATCAAGACCCAGATGAATGTTTCGACGAATTCATCGAGTTAGCCGAGAAGACTCACAATGGGCTTCAATGAGAGAACCAGAAATACCTAGAAATCCTATCCACAGGGTCGATAGAGTTGATTATGGGTCGGATATTCTTAGGCGTCTAGAGGCCTTAGAAATGAATCAAGGGTCACACCATACTAGATACGAAGAGCAAGCCAATGCTCTTTATAACAACTCTAGGTTTGAAAACCGTCAGAGATTTGATCCATATTCCGATACCTATAACCCCGGTTGGAGAAACCACCCGATTTCTCTTCTTGGTCTAAGGGACAGAGTCAAGGTCAATCTAGTATTTCCCATGCTCTCCCAAGTTTTGGGTATACTAAGAACCACTTAGGTCCAGATCAGTATCAGAACCTGTCGGATAAAAAAATCATGAGCTTAGAAGAGTCTCTCACCATCTTATCTCATAACACCGCAGAGTTTAAGCAAACGGTTGAGAAAGGTTTACAGAAAACTCTCGTGCAATTTCAGAACTAAAAAATCAGGTTAGTATAATTGCAGAGTTTTTGAGCGAAAGAGAGAAGGCAAGTTACCCAGTCAACCACTACCCAATACTAGAGCAATTCATGAAGTATCCTCTAGAGAGAAAGAGTTCAATCATGTGAACTCGTAACAACCTTTGGGGGAGTGGTAAAACGGTAGACAATAAGGTAACCATGCCTAATAGTGGACATACTGTAGATCCACCTTCTAGTTCCCATTCTAGTTCACAAAATGAGCCCCAAGGAGCCACTAGTCAAGAGACTCGATAAAATTTCTAGTAATGCCCATGTGGTTCCCGGGATAGATCTCATTTTGTGCCCGTGAGCCCCATATCCACAATCAAGTTAGTTCCGACTAAGAGAAAGTCGACTTTCAACGAAATAATGGAGATTTTTAAACGGGTAAACATAAATATTCCTTTATTAGAAGCAATTAGGCAAATGCTCGCTATGCCAAATTTCTTAAGGATCTTTGTACACGAAAGCGTAAGCTTAATGTCCATAAGAAATCCTTTACCGGGTCGTAAGTTCAATCCTTCAACCAAACAGCCCCTAAGTATAAAGACCCCGGATGCCCCACCATATCTTGTACGATTGGTAATCACATGATTGATAAAGCATTACTTGACTTAGGAGCCGTTGTTAACCTACTCCCGTACCATGTGTACACCCAAACTAGGTCTTGGTGAGTTGAAACCAACTAAAATGACCTTACAGTTAGCCGATAGGTCTGCCAAAGTACTCGTGGTGTCATAGAGGATGTACTGACTGAGGTTGATAAGTTTATTTATCCAAAGGATTTTGTTGTTGTAGACACTCAACCTGCTCAGACCCTAGTGCTCAAATACCGTGATTTTAGGTCGCCCATTTTTAGCCACATCTAATGCTATCATCAACTCGTAGGACCGGGCTTATGAACATATCCTTTGGTAATATGACCACCGAACTAAATGTATTCAATGTTACTAGACAACCTTCTAATTAGAGGAAGTGAATATGATTAGCACTTTAGTTCAGGATAATTGGGACGACACCTTAATGGATGATTCTTTGGATGAATTTGATGAGATTCTCTTAAGTCAATTAGGTGACCAAAATGTTGAACTAGAAGAAGCTCTTGAGTACTTTAAAGACTCTACAGACCCTGAAATTCAAGCCATAGTGCTAGGCCTTACAGAGAGTAGTGTTGACCCTAAGTTTGGGGTAATGATCTAGAAGAAGCTCTTGAGTATTTTAAAGACCCGAGGATCCGAGAAATTCAAGCAATAATTAGAGGTCTTTCTCGAAAATACTCGATTACCCTAAGTTTGGGGGTGATGATGGTCAAATAAAAGGCCCTAACTTGGGACTCGAGCCTAGTATGCCTGAGGTATTACTTGAGTTTCTTCCGACTTAAATCGACCCTCCCGATGCGTCTGTGAGGAAATCCATCAACTAGAAACCCATAGCTCTTAAAAAATCTATTTGTCAAGACACTCATATGAAGCCCAAGTGGGCACCAAGGTAAAACCCATTGTCTTGCAGAAACCTTGGATGAGGATGTGCTCATCCTGTTAATTTTTCCGATTTGGTGCATTTATCTTATAATTGTGGCGCTTTATTTGGTTTTGTTGATCCACGCTTGTTTCGACTATTGATATATGATTCGAAAGGTAATTAGCCATTTTGTGGTATTAGACGTCTGGCTGAAGACTTTAAATTTAGCACTTCTTGGGAGGTAACCCATGCTCATGCAACACGGTAATATCTTTCCTTAACTCTTTTGCTTCAAATGGTAACAGTTTCTCCTTGTTCATGCTTTTAATTTTACCTTTAGAACATTGAGGACAATGTTAGATTTAAGTTTGGGGGTATGGGAGAAACTTTTTAGTTGCAATAAATAAACTCCAGAGCCTAGAAATTTATGTTTATTAAGGATGACACTAACCAATCTAAGTGGATGGAAGCATTTTGGTTGTAGGAGTTGAGGAACCAATCTGATTAGATGGAAACATCTAAAGAGTATATTCATAAAAGCACGAGCTCGTGTGTTAGAATTAAAGAAAAAAACATGGTAGTTTCCCCATATCTCGTTGAATCCTTTTCACTTCTATTTTTATTTTTATTTTTTTCTTTAAAATATGTTTCTCTAAGTGATTAGGTGGGGCTCACGATTCAAGTTGTTACCACTACTAGGGTGAAATAGAGTGATTGAGATTAAAAAAAAAAAAAAAATTGAGACCAGACCATCTGACCAACCGAATAAATTCAATAAAGTCGACCACTTGGAACCCTTGTATATGCCAGTCAGTGTTGACCTAGAGTTAGGATTATCGAGCATTGGTTCCCTTGTATATGCTGCCATGCGTTGATATTAGTCCGCACCAATATCTCAAAGGCATTAGGATAGGTTCATTTTGGCAGTGGCCTTGTACAGATATGAGAAACATCGTTCACCCGCATAACATCAAAACCATACGTTTTTCTATATCCATTTCTTACTCTATCCATGTGATTGCTCGACTGGGTTATGATGTACGTTAAACTATCCGAGTAGAGCTCGTGACTTATATATGAATTTTAGTATGATTGAGTGCAAACTCGTGTACAACAATTGGAATTTTTGATCGTGGTACTTCCTCCCGTAGTCAATAAGTATGCCAACCAAGGAGATTCTTTAGTGCCTTCCAAGGTTCTGCGTAAATATCTAGAGTCTGGAGTAAAGGTTTTGTGGGTATATCTCTTGTAAACCCTCCCGAGACTATAACTCGGCCACTAGGGCTACCTAGGGGTTTAAAGGCTTATTGCATGCGCTAAATGCAATCGACGATGCCTGCGACAGTGAGTTAGGATTTTATTTTTGTAGATTTGATTTGCTCGGGACTAGCAAATAATAAGTTTGGGGGTATTTGATAGACGCATTTATGTGTCTATTTTCATCTCGATTTTGTATATTGTTAGTACCCATTTTTGTACTTATTATGGTGTTTTGTGTATTTGTAGGGATTTTTGGGAAATAAATATTTTTGGAAAATTCGGCTCGAAAAGTTTCTAAAGGCATCTCCGGAGGATACTTATTATTTACACTACTCAATTGGATAAGGGGTACTCAGTTGATAAGGGGTAACTCACCATTGTTTGCACCCCAGAATTACTATTTGCACCCAACCAGCTATTCGCACCCCAGCCATTGTTAGGGGAACTCCATCTTCACGGTTTAAAACAAATATTTTGGCGGGAAAAGTTCTCTCTTATGTGCGTAATTTTGTTAACATGTTATGAGCGAGATTTACTCGAACTTTAGGGCTCGGATGGATTGGTTAGGGCCTGTTTTACTCAAACAAGGTTGGTAAGGATGTCCAAACGTGAAAACTAAGAAAAGAAGAAGTCCGAGATGAAACAGGGAACAAAATATTACGGGATTGCATGGTTTATTTTTAGAAGAGATTTTGTGCAAGTTAATCGTGCAAATGGATTGGGATGGAGTTGAAGCGACAAGACAGGACGAGTGACGTGTTGGAATCAAAAACATGGCATGAAATCTTCTTTATAATTGGTAGTTTGTTAAAACAGGGAGGAGTTGGTTCACGGGTTTTGTTGTGGAAATTTTTGATTGAGATGAAAATAATATCTTGTCTGTTGGATTTAGAGAGAACTTAGAGACGTTGGATGAACTCAGAAGCCGCGTAAATAAGATGGAAAAAAGGAAATTACCGTGCCTTGTGGTGAAAGAAAAAAAAGAGAGATTTTCGAGGAGATTGGAGGTCCTGTATGTGTATAAATAGGATAGTCGAACCACAGAAGAGGGAGTCGAGGAGTTTGGGGTCGATTGGAGAGTTTGGGTACACTCTGGTGCGAAGAAATCACGCTGCAGAGAAAGTTGCAGCAGCAGGTGAAGAAGACGAAGAACTGACACTAGAGAAGTGTCGTTCTCAAGAACCCTAGAACACGAAGAACATAAGACGCGCAAGGAACTGTCGCAAAGAACTATCGCTATTCAACAATGAAGTAAAGTATCGTTTAAAGGGCGTCTTATTTCTTCGTAATGATCTCTTTGTAACACCTTTCATTGCAGTAAACCGCTTTATTAGTTTTCTCTTGTTTTTCACCTATTTGAGCTATGAACAATTATTTTGAGCACGTGAATAATATGAGGAGCTAAAACCCAACACGGGATGACGGAGGAAGCCATGTTTCACAATGTTTGGTAATTATAATTGATTCTTAAGACTTCTTGCATTGATTTTTTATCGATTTATGATTTTCATTGATTATTTGTGATTTTGTTTGATAGTGTATGCTTAGTCTAAGAACTTTTGATGCACTATGCTTACGATTTACATCTAATGCTTTATAAAATCCACTTTCGGCAAAGAAATAGAGTCTAGAAAAGAGCTAAAATAGTTATGAATCATTGTATGAACCAATTGATTGTGAAGTTTGGTGGAATCCTAAGTCCCAGTATCTCTCAACTTTGTTAAAATCTTTTCTTTGTTTCTAGTATTTTATTTAAGTACGTCCTAAAATCAACAACTTCCCAAGTCTGAGCAACGAACCTTTTCTTACCACTTCAAAACTACATCATATACGGTGAGGGAAGCATGAGAATTGGGGCGCACAGATTATGTTTGGTAAGGCTGTAGAATTCGATTGGATTCAACTAAAAAGGTATGTCTACAAACTTGAGCAAGATTTGTGCTTTTATTTATTTGCTTAGAGTACTTATAATGATCCACGTACCTTTCTTATCGTTCATTTGTACCTAACTTGATCTGTGTTTAAGGTTCTTAAATGTTTTGGTTTGAAAATAGTAGTTCGGGATGTTTGGACTTCATGGTACACATACCATGTATGCATTCCATCATTTAAAATCAAAATTTAGGGATTCTAGTACGCAAACCAGTATGCATACTGGCATGTAGACGTCGATATTTGGTAAACTTGTTTTGGCCATAACTTCTTCGCCCGAACTCGGAATGACCTCATTATTTTTGTATTCTCTTCCTTTTTGAATTATATTAAAATTGGAGATGAGAATTATTGAATTTGGATGAGTTAAGATTGGTCTTTGTCTCGTCTCTTGTTTTTTCCGTTTCGTCGCACTTGTTCCACTTCTCTTGGACTTGGGCACTTGGATTCTTGGAGTAATTCTCTTATAAGTTGTAGCTTTTACAAGAATGGTGTTGGTGAATCACAAATAAGGAAGTTCAAGGATGGGCAGTAGTACGCATTGCTATGGGATTCTTGAATGTTCACAATCATCTTATGTAAACACTATGATGCATGGTCATTAATGACTTTGTATGTTCTTCTTTGTTAAGAAAATCTTTTTATGTGCCTTTGGTAGATATTCTTGGTGTAAATTCGTGCGAAAAAGATTGATTCTACCTTCAAAGGGCAAATGATTTTGCAGTATTAATCTTTATTGGTTTTATATATTGCAAAAAATTTATGGGATATGTGTGTTTACGTCCGTGAACTATGATTGTCCCATATACGTCAAAAGTTAAGTCTATTATATGTCTTTATTCAAATATTGATGGAAAATAGAATGAACTTTTGATGACAAAGATTAAGTCTATGATATCATTATGCAAATATTGATGAAAAATATAATGAATCTTTGAATATTCTGCAGTATTGATCTTTCCCTGATCCACTTTATGTGAAAGTATTGTGTGGCTCCGTAAGTTCTCTTATGTTGAGCATTTCCGATTAAATTAATCATAGGTTCTATTGTGGTTAATTTAATTGAATTTTCTGGATACAAATTCATGTTTCATGTATTTTGTTAATGTCCAAAGAAATTGTTCTTTTCTCGTAAAAGTAAGGTCGCTCTTGTTGTTCCTTTGGGAATGACATTTTATGGGGGAGAGTTCTTAATTGAACTTGTGCTTAATTGCCAAATCTTTGTGGGGAGTGCGGCTGTGGAATATTGTAGGGGTTATCTTTTATCTTTATTAACTCCTTGATGAATACACTAAGTTTCGACTATGTGAAATCATCGAAACAGAAGTTGATATGTGTTTCTCTTTTGGTCATGAAGTATCTCTATGAAAATTTCATTAGGATCCCACTATTTCACACTACAAATACATATGGTTTACGGATCATTATGTAAGGGAGAGTGGTTTTCATTGTGAGATGAAGTATTGACTAAGGGGGAGTGATACATATCACCATAGTATTGTTGTCAAAGTTGTGATACAATTGAGCTTTGATGTTGTGTAATGATACCATGACACTGTATAACAATGAT
The DNA here is from genome assembly GCA_023531295.1 of Papaver armeniacum. Taxonomy (NCBI): domain Eukaryota; kingdom Viridiplantae; phylum Streptophyta; class Magnoliopsida; order Ranunculales; family Papaveraceae; genus Papaver; species Papaver armeniacum. Next base: position 172,125 of record JAJJWW010015536.1, read on the forward strand.
TCAGAACTACTGTTTTCTTATTGTTATAGCTACGGATCCCCAATAACTATGATACTGAGTTGAACACGTTCAGAATCACTGGAGTACTTAGAAGTGACGAAGATTTCGAGAAATTTTGAAGAACCAAGGAGATCAAGCATTTGGATGAGAAGCTACAAAGTTTATTTATTTTGTAATCCATATGTATTGATAGTTTTGTCACTAAAATTTACAAAGTTGGGATTGTTAGAGCACTTGCTTCGGTCGAACTCGCAAGCGTTGCTATCTCAAGCTTCTTTGTCAAGTTTATTTTCCAAAACTATAAGTTTTGATTTCTAGTCTACTTATAGCTAAGTCTCGGATTAGGATAGAAAGTGTAGTTGAGATATAGACTTCACAACGTTCATTGAATGAAGACGGAGAACTACTCAAGGGAACTTGTGGAAATTCATCAACAAAAGGTATGTGGAGACTTGAACACTCAAAATTCTATCTACTCTATCTCCTATTTGAGACAAAAGTCGTATTGCTATATAGACTTCAACTATACACATTTGATATTTCGAGCTGAGTTTATCTCGCTTATCTATATCTCGAAATATGTTGGTAAGCTTTCGCTTTAACCAAGTTCATCTTTTATTCTTGACGTAAGTCAAAAGATGATCATGTGAAAATCGCCGTGTAACATATTACATGAGCAATTCAATGTATTGTGGATGGTGGTTTTCAGTTCATGGGTAAAATTGGGAAACCCTGTATTTAATGCGTTGTCGTCCTGCAAAGGAATAAAAGCCATTTGAAAGTAATGAGTGCATAAACCTCTTCGCTCACAAATGTATTGAGCAATTCAATATATTCGTGTATATATATATATAAAATTTACTCAGAATGGTGCATTGATGCGTGTCGTAGGTGCAATCAAATTAATTAATATTTCCACTTAATTAAAAATAATATAATGGAAGTCAAGTTCGTTCCCACGAGGAGCAAGAGATTCTAGTTGTAAAAATTGTCACAAAAAGGGGGATGTGTAAAACAAAAGAAAGTAAACAAAACAATTAAAAGATAAAGTTGAAAGCAATAAGAGAGACAAGATCAAGGAATCCTTCTTCGTTGCAAAACAATGAATCAAGTTATGTTCTTTTCTACTTGTTATTAGTCACAGATTATCACCAACCGTAGGATAGCAGGTCCGCTTAGCTAGCCCCAAAATCCATTATTTCACTGAGTAACAAGTCCGCTTAGTTATCAAATTCTATTCAAAAGAACCACCTTGAGGTTCGCTTACAAGATGTAATTCCCCGAATGCATTAAGATCTATGAATTTAGGTTTAGTACTAGTAGTTAAACTCTTAGATCGCTTGGTCCACTTTCTAGCGTTGTTTTTACACACAATCGCTCCACAGAATCCCTCCGCAAGGTCTCGTGTTTGCTACTTGTGTAAAGTGTCGAGAACGATTACTTATTCCCTAACTTATACTAGATTTAGATTAAACTAACAAATCAATTTAGCGTGCACTCTAAACAATCTATCAATCAATCATGAATGAATAAACATTCCTATTAGTAAAAACAAACGATAATCATGTGAAAAATATCAAGATAGAATTGAAACAAAACTCAAATCATGTAAAGAACTAGGAATTCATCCTCAATCAATAATAAAATTAGCTACTCATGTTAAGGAGTTCACACAAAGAATAAAGAAGAGAGAATTGTTGTGTGTGTAAAAAGGTGTGTAAAAAGATGTAGAAAACTTCTCTATTTATAGGCTTCAATATTCTCCAAATCTTCCAAGGAATAGAATCCTTTTCCTTTAGCAATTCAATTTCCAAATCCAAGCCTTTCTCAACTCTTCCATCTTCTCTTTCCAAATTTGAGCCCAATTCTCCATCCAATTCCTAGTCCAAGTCTTCACACCCATGAGAGAAGTCCATAGAAAATTTCAAATTTTTGGCTCGCCGGAAAACTAGTATTATGACCTAATCCCGCCGAATAGTCGCCGCCACCCGAAAATTTCTCCGTCGCTGGAATATTCGACTAATATTCCGTCACCCACCGTTATGACTAAAGGTCAAAGTGGTCAAACCGTGGCCAATCGTTAGTCAATCAGGTCAAACCGGATGGTGAGTCGGGCCACCGAGCTTAACCGGTCTTACTGCCAGGCTTTGGATCTACTGGATCGGTTATCGCCGGTTCGAGTTGACTCGCCTAGGAAGAAATATCCTACGAGTTCGTTTATTTATAGGACTTCCCAGGCCAAATTCCAGGCCGATCTTTTGCTCCATTCCCTGCTAAGAAACCTAATACATACATCTAACAATTCATTCTTGCAATTTATCAGCGCAACCACTCCAATTAGCCACAGCTGCACCATCAACTTCATTAGCATTCAACAACAACACTCCATTCATTTAAACCGAAGTCGCCTCCACCACTCTACAGCCTAACTCAAAGGTACCACAGTGCAAGCTTAGGCCATTGAATTGCCACGGTTCCTGCAATGAGCTTCTACCTATACAACAAAGATCATAGACTCCTGGATTCATCCACAGAGACGGCCCAAATCCATTGCTTCCCCGAGCTCACCATTGCATCTTCATATTCCATCGTAACCGCAGTTACACCCATCACCAGTTATTCAATGTTATCTCGAGCTCACCATCAATTTCATGTCTTGAATCAACAACAGCATCAACCCCGCCTCGTCTTCATTACCAGTAACTCATCGTTGCTCAAGAAAGATCACCTCACAACCATTCAGTCCTCCCGTAATGGTAGTCAATTACCACAATCTCTTCTCTTCAAATCCCATAAACAAGTCGAGCCCATCTTGTTTCATCAGCTCGTAACCCATTTTCGATTCATCCGAATCTCAATCTCAGTTACCTTGACACCCTCACTTTCACCGAGTTCTTCTCGCCACATGTACCTTCAACAACAATCGAATCGACTAACCCTACAATGTAACCACCTCCACAAACCCATCGGTTCAACAAACAACCTCAATCTCAACATCAATTTCAACTCAACCTCATACCCATCTCGAGCTTCTCATCGTCTCTCTTGGTTGAACATCGATCTCAAACCCATTTAAGCCAACCCATCTCTTCAATAGCACAACCCCTAATTCTCTACCTCATCAATTCTCGCTCCAAAACCCATTTCGAATCTCTTAAGAATCAGCAACAGCATCTACATCTCTTCACAGATCAAACCCATCTTCGATTTCTTACATTGGCAGAGAGTTCATCGTCAAAACAACTCGAGTGCGTCTTGATTCTCTCCATCACATGCTTCTCGACAACACCACTATCTCCAATTTCTCGATCTGTTCTTGGTTTCAACAGCAGCAGCCATGTCTGTTTTCTTTCTCACTTTCAGGTGGAGCAGAAATAAGAGAATGATTGAGAAAGAGAATTCTCTTCTCGATTTAAGGCTGGGGTAATAAAGCTAGGTCCTGGATATTCAAAGATCCTATTATTTGATAAGGGATACCCGCTTGGCAATCCCATAAGTGAATAATGTGTAGACGCCCCTTAACCTCATTGGCCCGTCTTTAGTGCTCCTCCAAAAGAGAGTAGCCCTTAACCTTGGCTGGGCTCCATATAGTGTTCGCCCATGAAATGACAATTTTGCCCTTTTTCTCAAATTGGGTGATTTCTTCTTCTTTTCCTCCGTGTGACTCCATAGTAGCTATAAAACTCAAAACAAGCGTAAAATACATAATTTACAAGAAAAATATCGTAGAAAGCATAAACAATAGATAGTAAATAGGATGTATTCTACACCCTATCGATTCCCCACACTTAGACTTTGCTAGTCCTCGAGCAAATCAAACTAAAAACTCACAACTTCAAAGCTTCAAGCGTCCCAAGCATCCAAAGAGTTATGAGGACATAGAGTTTCGCATGCTAGTAATAAGAAGTTAGAAATACTAAAGAACATATTCTCGTTCTTAAATGTTGAGTGAGAAATAACCACACCATAATGAGAGATGCGTGTTTGAGAAACGATCAATAAGCATTTCGCCCGACTTCTACCTCACCAAAAAGGATTTTATGATAATTGCACTCAAAAAGACGGCTTTTTTATGGGTCTCACATGTGTGCAGGTAGGAATGAAGAGAGAATTCCTGCAACACGTTGAATGGTGGGAAGGACAACTTCCGAAATATTTTTTTAAAAACCCACATCTTTTATATTTTGAAAAACCATTTTTCGAACGATCTCTACGAAAGGAAATCAACCATTATTATCGAGGATGAGATTACTTACTCACCTTCACATCCGATCGCCAATTATGATAACACCACTCTCACGGCATCCAATAGAAACGTCTTCCGCTCCTCGTCTTGATCTTCATGGTCTTCGTCTTCAGTTTCAACTATTGATGATAAACTCTCGAATTTCATAAATCCTTAACAATTTGTAACCTTTACCTTAATAATCCTTGTTGCTTGAAACTTCCTTATAAATTTTCCTTTCCCACGGCTTATAAAAATAATACAAATATTTCTCTTTTTTTTTTTCCTCATTGAAACAAGAGAAATTAAATACAAATAAACCATGGCCGTAGAAGAAGTATTTTACCGCTTGATTCTTCACAACTTGTATCGCCTCAAAATCATAAACTTCAATAATTCTCACCTTTTGATTTTCTTTTTTTCTTGTGAATAAGTCTTCATACTTGGATATATAATTACCTCATTGTATTGTAAGTCCTCAACATATATGTAAAAATCTGCCCTTTGTATGTTGCTTTACTTGAGTTTGAAATTTGCTCTTTTTCTCATTCCGTTGCTTGTAAACCTTAAACTTTTTCCAACTTTCCTTGTAAATTTTGATGTCGCTCCTTGTTGATGATGATGGTGTTTCTATGGACCCGTTGTTATCGAGAGAGAGAATGGTGCTAACTGCAAATCGAACTACAAGAAGGAGGCTTTCATCTATAGACGTCACCTTATGATTGACAAAATTAGCACTCAAGAGATCAAAGAGTAGTGCTTCTATTGGTGGGAGGTTGGGTAGCTCACCATTCTACCCGGAATTAACGTACGGTGACACACACTCAAAAGAAGCTCTTTAGTAGATGGAAAATTTCTGGTGGGTGCCTCACATGATATGAATACGGGTAGTCTCCACTAATGATTGATCAAAGAACTCTAATAACGCATTTCTCCCCGCACCAAATTCGCATCACCGCATGATTAAATCCATTATTTAACACTCTAACAAGCAAGAAATCCGAATGTAGTTCTCTAACATTTCCAAGTTCAATTATGTCGGTCAAAATCTCTATGTAAACATACCTAGAAGTATGCTAGTGACTCTAAAATCTTTAAAAGTTGGAGTTTTCATGTAAAACTTTTTTTTTTGTAATTTTTTTGTAATTTTTTTTTTAAAAAAACATGCTTAACCACTCCCCCACACTTAAACCTTACATTGTCCTCAATGTAATTGAATCCTCCTAGTAAAGTCAAGGTGGGAAATTTTAACATGATAAGAAACAAGAAAAAGAGATAACAAAAAGCAAAAAGAATAAGAAATACAAAACCGATGGGTTGCTTCCCATTAAGCGCTTGTTTTAAAGTCGACGGCCCGACTTAGCTCTTGCAAGATTCATTAGCCCGGATCAATCTCTTTCACGGGAAAACATGACTTCACATCACTAGGGTATCGCGTTGTCTCAAAGATATTAAAGTGGATGAGTGTACCATCAAACTCCATAGTCAAGGTGCCATTTTGGACATCAATCTTTGTTCCTTGGTGCCAAGAATGGTCTACCCAATAGCAAAGGTGTAGACTTGGAAGAATTCTCATCATTCATGTCTAAGACATAGAAATCGGCCGGAAATACAAGCTCATTAACCCGCACCAAAACATTCTCAACAATCCCTTTCGGGTAAACATTAGATCGGTTAGCAAGTTCAAGAACTACCCTGCCTCTCTTTAAGAGGACCAAGATTCAAAGAATCATAAATCGAAGAAGGCATAACATTAACCGATGCACCCAAATCTAGCAAAGCTCGAGTAAACCTTGTTTTACCAATTGTGCAAGGTATAGTGAAACTACCGAGGTCCTTTAATTTTGGTGGGAGTTTCTTGAGAATGAACGCCGAAGCATTTTCCCCCACACTCATGACTTCATTCCCTTTTAACCTTTTCTTCTTCATGCACAACTCCTTTAAGAACTTTGCACAACGAGGAATTTGACGATTCGCTTCAATGAGTGGTATATTGACTTGTACTTTCTTAAGGATGTCCCACATATCCTTGTATTCCAAGTCTTTCTTCGAATTAGCAAATCGGCTAGGAAACGGGGGTGGAGTTGTGAAAGTAGGAACCGTCTCCTTAGGTAGGTTGGTTGGGGATGTATTCTCCTTTGGTGCGGTTGGGGATGTATTCTCCTTTGGTGCGGTTTCAATTTCCTCTTTCTCATCATACACCTTATCTTGTTGATTTGGTTGCTCCACTTGTTTCCCACTCCTCAAAGTAATCGCATTAACGCTCTCTCTTGGATTAACAAATGTTTGTGAAGGAAGCTTTGTGGACGCTTGAGCTTTCAATAAGTTCACATCGGTCGCTAATTGCCCCACTTGAATTTGTAAATCCTTGATTGCCGAATCGGTCTTTTGTTGGTGTTGTTGAACCAAAGTGGTGAGACCTTGCACACCTTGCATTAACGCATTGAGCTTGTCATCATTCAAAGAATCACGCTCCTTGACTTGTTGTGGTTGAAATTGTTGTTGAGGTTGGAAACGTGATTGTTGGAAACCACCTTGTTGCTCATACGGATTGGGAACCGCCGCTTGCTTGTTTGCATAACTAAAGTTGGGATGATCCTTCCAACCGGGATTATAGTTATTGGAGTATGGATCGTACCTTGGCCTTTGATTTGGATATAAAGCATTCACTTGTTCGGTCTCACCATCCGGAATAATTACCGCGGCCATCCTTTGCATCATTATCTCCATGTTACTCATCCTTTGATCGAGATGTGATGATGAATCACTAACTTCATGCACTCGCCTAACCATGGGTTCATCTCTTGTGTAGAATTGTCATGAAGTTCGCAGCCATACTTTCAATCAACTCGGTATCTTGGGTCACCGTCTTGTTCATTAGTGCACCACCACCCGCGGCGTCAAGAAGAGACCTATCACTTGGGTTGAGAGCTTCATAGAAGTACTGGAGTATCATAACATCACTAAATTGATGGTGTGGACAGCTTGCCACCAACCTCTTGTATCGCTCCCAACATTCATACAATGATTCTCCCACTTGTTGTTTCAATCCACAAATTTCCTTGCGAATTTGAGTAGCTTTGGATGCGGGAAAATATCTCTCGAGGAAAAGTTTCTTCATACCATTCCATGTTGTGATACTTCCGGAAGGCAAATAATATAACCATTCCTTAGCATTGCCCGCTAAAGAAAACGGGAAAGCTTTCAACATTGCTCCATCCGCATTAGTCTCCGGTGGAAGCATGGCCATAACTATGGTATAGAAGTCCATAAGATGTTTGTTTGGGTCCTCATTCACCATGCCATGGAACTTTGGTAACTCTCTAATCAACCCCGGCTTGATCTCGAAGGTTGAGTTAGTTTGGATACACCATTGTTGTGTATCAAGCCTGTGAGAAGCTAGGTCCTTGAGTGTACGATCAGCCATCGTTTCTTCCTCTTTGTCCGAATCTGTGAAATTACTTGATGAAGAAGGAGGAAGTGGCGTGTTCATCGCTCGAATGAAATCCTTTAGTTGAGTGCCGGATCGAAGACGTATTGGACTCGGCCCGCCCTCTTTAAGCATTCACCAAAGGTATAGCACCGAAATAAGATTCTAAAACTAAGTTAGATACTGCAGATAGAATCTAACAAAGCAAGAATAAAGCAAAAAGAAAACAAAAACAACTAAAAATCGCCCGTTGCTCCCTGAAGCGGCGCCAAAATTAGATGCGTGTCGTAGGTGCAATCAAATTAATTAATATTTCCACTTAATTAAAAAATAATATAATGGAAGTCAAGTTCGTTCCCACGAGGAGCAAGAGATTCTAGTTGTAAAAATTGTCACAAAAAGGGGGATGTGTAAAACAAAAGAAAGTAAACAAAACAATTAAAAGATAAAGTTGAAAGCAATAAGAGATACAAGATCAAGGAATCCTTCTTCGTTGCAAAACAATGAATCAAGTTATGTTCTTTTCTACTTGTTATTAGTCACAGATTATCACCAACCGTAGGATAGCAGTCCGCTTAGCTAGCCCCAAAATCCCTTATTTCACCGAGTAACAAGTCCGCTTAGTTATCGATTCTATTCAAAAGAACCACATTGAGGTTCGCTTACAAGATGTAATTCCCGAATGCATTAAGATCTATGAATTTAGGTTTAGTACTAGTAGTTAAACTCGGCTCCGCTTGGTCCACTTTCTAGCGTTGTTTTTACACACAATCGCTCCACGGAATCCCTCCGCAAGGTCTCGTGTTTTCTACTTGTGTAAAGTGTCGAGAACGATTACTTATTCCCTAACTTATACTAGATTTAGATTAAACTAACAAATCAATTTAGCGTGCACTCTAAACAATCTATCAATCAATCATGAATGAATAAACATTCCTATTAGTAAAAACAAACGATAATCATGTGAAAAATCTCAAGATAGAATTGAAACAAAACTCAAATCATGTAAAGAACTAGGAATTCATCCTCAATCAATAATAAAATTAGCTACTCATGTTAAGGAGTTCATACAAAGAATAAAGAAGAGAGAATTGTTGTGTGTGTAAAAAGGTGTGTAAAAAGATGTAGAAAACTTCTCTATTTATAGGCTTCAATATTCTCCAAATATTCCAAGGAATAGAATCCTTTTCCTTTAGCAATTCAATTTCCAAATCCAAGCCTTTCTCAACTCTTCCATCTTCTCTTTCCAAATTTGAGCCCAATTCTCCATCCAATTCCTAGTCCAAGTCTTCACACCCATGAGAGAAGTCCATAGAAAATTCTGGAATTTTTTTTGGCTCGCCGAAAAACTGGTATTATGGCCGGAATCCGGCCGGAATAGTCGCCGCCGGCCACCTGAAAATTTCTCCGTCAGTGGAATATTCGACGGAATATTCCGTCAGTCCACCGTTAGGACTAACGGTCAAAGTGGTCAAACCGTCAGTCAACTGTTAGTCAATCAGGTCAAACCAGATGGTGAATCAGCTTCTGAGTCGGGCCTTACCGAGCATCGTCTTACTCAACAGGTCTTTGGATCTATTTGGATCGGTTATCGCGGCCTCGGAGTTGACTCGCCAGAAGAAATATCCGGCCGAGTTCTGTTTATTTATAGGACTTCCCAGGCCAAATTCCAGGCCGATCTTTTGCTCCATTCCCTGCTAAGAAACCTAATACATACATCTAACAATTCATTCTTGCAATTTATCAGCGCAACCACTCCAATTAGCCACAGCTGCACCATCAACTTCATTAGCATTCAACAACAACACTCCATTCATTTAAACCAGAAGCTGCTTCCACCACTCTACAGCCAACTCAGTGCACCAGCTGCAAGCTTAGGCCATTGAATTGCCACAGGTTCCTCGCAATGAGCTTCTACCTATACAACAAGATCATAGACTCCTGGATTGACCACAGAGACGGCCCCAAATCCATTGCTTCCCGAGCTCACCATTGCAGCTTCATATTCCATCGTAACCGCAGTTACACCCATCACCAGTCATTCAATGTTATCTCGAGCTCAGCTTCATCAATTTCATGTCTTGAATCAACAGCGGCATCAATTCTGCCCTGTCTTCATCACCAGAACTCATCGTTGCTCAGCAGCATCACCTCACAACCATTCAGTCCTCCCTGTAATGGTAGTCAATTACCACAATCTCTTCTCTTCAAATCCCATAAACAAGTCGAGCCCATCTTGTTTCATCAGCTCAGAACCCATTTTCGATTCATCTGAATCTCAATCTCAGGTTACCTTGACACCCTCACTTTCACTGAGTTCTTCTCAGCTACAGCCTTCAACAACAATCGAATCAGACTAACCCTACAATAACAGAACCACCTCCAGAAACCCATCGGTTCAACAACAGAACCTCAATCTCAACATCAATTTCAACTCAACCTCATACCCATCTGAGCTTTCTCATCGTCTCTTGGTTGAACATCGATCTCAAACCCATTTAAGCCAACCCATCTCTTCAATTGCACAACCCCTAATTCTCTACCTCATCAATTCTCAGTTCCAAAAACCCATTTCGAATCTCTCAAGAATCAGCAACAGCATCTACATCTCTTCACAGATCAAACCCATCTTCGATTTCTTACATTGGAAGAGAGTTCATCGTCAAAACAACTCGAGTGCGTCTTGATTCTCTCCATCACATGCTTCTCGACAACACCACTATCTCCAATTTCTCGATCTGTTCTTGGTTTCAACAGAAGCAGCCATGTCTGTTTTCTTTCTCACTTTCAGGTGGAGCAGAAATAAGAGAATGATTGAGAAAGAGAATTCTCTTCTCGATTTAAGGCTGGGGTAATAAAGCTAGGTCTGGATATTCAGCATCCGGTCATTTGATAAGGGATACCCAGTTGGCAATCCCATAAGTGAATAACAGGTAGACGCCCCTTAACCTCATTGGCCTGTCTTTAGTGCTCCTCCAAAAGAGAGTAGCCCTTAACCTTGGATGGGCTCCAGATAGTGTTCGCCCATGAAATGACAATTTTTCCCTTTTTCTCAAATTGGGTGATTTCTTCTTCTTTTCCTCCGTGTGACTCCATAGTAGCTATAAAACTCAAAACAAGCGTAAAATACATAATTTACAAGAAAAATAGCAGAGAAAGCATAAATAAATAGATAGTAAATAGGATGTATTCTACACCCTATCATGCATATAGCAACGATCCCAAATATTCTTTGAATTTTATTTTCCACCAGCATTATTCACTAATACATTGCATGCCTAGTATTTTCCTATGCTATGTTCCCCAGCCGAACTCTTAAATTGGCATGACATGATGATTAATGTTCACCCGCAGCTGAGTAGCAAGAATCTCCCGAAGTGTCAGTATTGAGATCCGCATGAAAGCACTCGCACAGGCTGCACCGCTCTCTGATAAAGAGATTTTCGTGTCAACGCGCTTTTTAATTAAAAGTTAGAACGATCGACACGCTCAAAATCCTCAAGGAAAATCTAGACTGTCCATGTCAGTCTTAAAGAGCAATCATGGCCATACGATTTGGCCACACAATTCGACCAGCTTAGCCTCTTCCCAGCGAAACTAGGCAATCACCATGATGACCACCGGCGGGCCCACTAGCATCCCAGCCGATCGAATTCCCTTTAGTTCACCCGCAACGCCCTTAAACGTTAACCAGAACATGGGTGATCACGTTGTTGAAAAAGAGTTCAAACGAGCTAAGACCGACCATAACGGTCTCAAAACTACCGCAAGCATCCAACTTAGCCAGCCAAGTTGGACGGCTTAGATCGTGTTTTGGACGATCAAAGAGGCACCAGTGTGTTCACCAGCAACTCACCTTCATCCTTAGCTGGTCGAACCTCACACGACAATCCATAGGCACATCGAAACGATTGCGCAAAGTAGGGTGATCGCGCGTGTTTTAAAAACCCTAAATTGAATAAACGGCGTTATGCAACTGCCGCAAATCAATCGCGTTCGTCCATCTTTGCCATCTTAGCCGAACGACTTAGATCGGATTCTAGATGGCCAACAGGGTGACGTTGTGATCACCGGCCACCCCTCTTCCGTGAGGAGCGATCGGCCAAGCCACGGCTTGCTCAAGTGGCCTCCAAACGATCATCCCAAAGAAGCTGGTCGTGCTGTTTGCATAATCCAACGGCAACCATCAACTGCCGCAAATCATCCCAGCCACTCAACTCGGCCAGCCAATTCAATCGGTCTAGATTTAACCTGGGTCGACTGATAGAATGTTAGAATGGTTACCAGCTACCACTCCCTGGTATGCATGCGTAACTCCTATCGACTCCCTGAAAGAGGGCAGTCACGCTCCTTTTAAGACACTAAGCTCCGTGACTAACTTAAACGAGCTCAGAAACAATGATGTTTCATGAACATCGATTATTTTCAGTTGCTTGTTTAAAAGCGATACTTTATATACATCGATCATAAACGATGTTTTATCAATATTGATTCCACAAATAATTTTGTTATTTGACCTAAAAGCACTATGTGTTGCTTTTAGCGGCAAGTCTCACGACTTGACCCATTTACTCGAGACATCAAACGTGTCACAAACTGGGGGATGCTTACTGGGGTATTTGTCTGGTGGTTTACGGCGTACGGCACGCAACGCGCCCATTACGATAAAGTGTCGGGAAAGGACGGACGGTTAACAACAATGAGGGAGTAGTGGGTGAAAGCGTGACCGATCTTCCCACATAATGGAAATGTGATGGTCACTACCTTTTGCACAACCCCACTTCTCCACTACTTAATTTCCTCCACTTCCTACGAGATCAGGGGTGCGCTCAATGACTTGTGTAAATAGGTTTTCCAACCTATTTTCAAAAGACACAAGTGTTATAAACACAAGTAGCCATAAACCATATTCTGATACAAGTCATAAAACATCCACACCTTCATAATTCAACATTCTGATCTCAAACACCTTCTTCGTTTCCCTCCCTAAGATCAACCCTTCTCCTTCACTTTATGACCGAATTGAATCTGGAACGACCATTTCTTGGTTTAGGCCAGAGTCTTACAGATTGATCTCTCGAATCTAAAAGTACTCTTGTGCAGTATATTTGTTTAGGGTTTGAATTCGTTTCTCATCAACACACCCAAATTTACCAGTTTTTACCCCAAAACAGGTATGGGTACCCGTACGCGTACTGGTTGGTGAATGAAAGTCCAGGAACTAAGTATGCGTACCCGCACGCGTACTGGCGTAAGTTCAGGTCCCGTGAATTTATGCTGGAGTTTGGAAGTGTAATAGTATGCGTACATGTTCGCGTACTGGCGAAACCAAACTCAGTCCGGCTACTTAAGTATGCGTACACGTTTGCGTACTTGAGTAGGTTATGTTCTAAAATCGGTTTGTTCATGAACTAATACATTTATATATTAAGGAATGCAATATTTTGCAAACCGTGGCTATAATGTTCATGAAATGATTCTAGTGAATCAAAATCGATTTTGCTTCAATTGTGTCTTGTATACTTCTATGAGAATATAAACAATTGAACAACTCTTTAACTAGTTTCATTTGAGTCATTTGAACTAGTTGAGGAAAAGATGAATAAGGTTGATATGAAAGTGTTCATATGGATAACCTCGGTTAACTATTGTTGAACCAACTAAGTGTACACGTTTAGGTACGGTTACCTTTATCTAAATATTGGTACATTTCATTTGTGTATGTCAAGCTAAGACCAATCTAACGGTTGAAAGATATTAGCTTGAATCTAATCAGGTTTTCATCTAACGGTGAATATTGAATGCTTTGTTACCAAGGTAACATTGATTGCAAACCCTGATTTGGAGACTATATAAAGGAAAACTCTAGCAACTGGGAAATATAATCCCCACACCTCCTGTGTGATACTAGTTGCGACTAGAGTCGATTCTCCTTTAACCTTAGGTTTTCCTAAAACCCAATAGGTTAACGACTTAAAGACTTCATTGGGATTTTGAAGCCAGACCCAACTATTTTCTCTGTAGTTGCTTGTTCTGATCTTGCTGTTTTCTATTGTGATTGAGTACTATCTTCTTTAAGATTTGCTCGAGATTTATTCTCCGACAGGCAAGATTGAAAAGTAGTCACAAACACCTTCGTCTCATCGTTTTTGATTCCACAATATCTTGTTTCATTAATCGATTAAGATTATTGTGAGGTGATTTATATTACTAGGATATTCTTCGGGAATATAAGTCGGGTTTATCAATTGGTTCATGTTCACCTTGATTTATAAAAAGACGGAACAAAACTCGTAGGTATATCTGTGGGAGACAGATTTATCTATCCAATAGACTTTTCTGTGTGATACAAATTTTTTTATTAAGTCTTCGACTTTGGGTCGTAGCAACTCTTAGTTGTGGGTGAGATCAACTAAGGGAATCAAGTGCGTAGTATCCTGCTGGGATTAGAGACATAAGGAACGCGACTGTACCTTGATCAGTGTGAGATTGGTTAGGGCTCAACTACATTCCAGTCTGAAGTTAACTTGGAGTAGGCTAGTGTCTGTGGCGGATTAATACAGTGTGGTGTTCAAATCTGGACTAGGTCTCGGGGTTTTTCTGCATTTGCGGTTTCCTCGTTAACAAAATTTAAGTATCTCGTGTTATTTCTTTTCCGCATTATATTTGTTTATACAATTGAAATATCACAGGTTGTGCGTAAGTTCAATCAATTAGATAATCCAACCTTTGGTTGTTGATATAAATTGATTGCCACTTGAACATTGGTCTTTGGTACCGTTCAAGTTATTTCTTATATTCAATCGGGATCTAAAATTCCTATTTGTTTGATTGCAGATTGAATTGATAAATTGACATACAACTCTTGGATATATTTTCATTGATTGAATCTGACTGTCTAGTTGATTCTCTTGTAATTATATTGGAGTTAGTCCATACAAATTGCTAAGCGAAATATTGGGTGAGGTTGTTAGACCCCCGCTTTTTCAGATGGAATAACTAGGATGGTCCTTTAAGGTTCTGATAAGAATTTATATCGTTTCTGTGGGGTTCGTTTGTGAATAACTACTTAGGATTTCCATTATTCATGGTGGTTGAGTAGAAGTAACTTTGTGTTGTAGATGATTAACTGCATGGTATAAGAAAGTTTAAAATTGATTAAAATAAAACTATGATAGTATCTCTTTTCCAGAAACTGAGGTAGTATAATTCTTCTTGTATAATATGATTTATTTATTTATTTATTTTAGATAGACAATCAAACATTACCCTTTGCATCATCGTTTGAATCGGCATCACTCACACTTCATTAAAAGAATAACAGAATTATTTTATAACCCATAAAACAAATATGTCTAATACGTAGAGATAGAAAAGTGATATGACATATAATAATTAGAATTCTTAATAAGGACACCAACTCAATAATGAATCACCTTGTGGACTCAGACACTTCGGTTTTCGACTTTTATTGAAGAGGGACCTCATGTATGTCTATTATGGTGTTATACTGGCACACAATAATCAAAGTTGGATACCTCATATAAGCACCACCGTGCACCTTATTGTTTGATGCATGTTAAGGTTCACAAAATAAGTGTGCACGGTGCTATTCTTATATGTTGCATATATTAGTGAATAGTCAATGCGCCTTTTATCAAACTTCGTAACCCATTCCAAGCCATAGATGACAACAAAAAATTCAGCCATATAGTTCGTAGCTTCACCAAGGCCAAAACATGACAATACCCAAGTATTCAATGGATGCATTCCTCGCAACTACACCAGCCCTTGCTAATCAAGGATTATTCATAGCGGCGCCATCACAATGCCAAAGCAATTTTTCCACCATAGGTGGGTACCAAAGATACTCAATAGGAGAAGAAGCTTTAACTTTCCTGAAATCCACTCTAAAAATTCCAAAATTCTCATGTCAACAGTTGAGTCACGCATAAAACCCTTAAAGCTTTGAGAGAACAAGTGCATCTGATGATGAACTTCATTTTTAAGTTTATCTAGTGTAATAATAGCTCCCTCACAAACCACTTTTATTTCTCAAATTACATAATCCAGATCTTATTGTCATGATGGAAATAAGCCACAAGTCTTTTGAAAATGCGGGGGTCTAACAACCACACCCAACAATTCGTTTGGAAATCTGAGGGACTTACTCCAATACACTTTCTAGAGAATCAACTAGACAGTCAGACTCAATCTAGAGTAAAGTATATCAAAGAGTTTTAATATCTCTATTTCACAATGTAATCAGCAAATCAAACAGATAGAAATCCGTGAGCCTGATTATTATGTGAAACAACTTGAACAATACCAAAGACCAATGTTCAAGTGTCAACCAAAGGTTGGATATTCTAATTTACTGATCTTAACGCACAACCTGTGACATTTCAATTATATAACAAAATATAATGCGGAAAAGAAATAACACAGACACCAGAATTTTGTTAACGAGGAAACCGCAAATGCAGAAAAACCCTGGGACCTAGTCTAGATTGAACACCACACCGTATTAAGCCGCTACATACACTATCCTACTACCAATTAACTTTGGACTGGACTGTAGTTGAACCCTAATCAATCTCACACTGATTCAAGGTACAGTTGCGCTCCTTACGTCTCTGATCCCAGCAGGATACTACGCACTTGATTCCCTTAGTTGATCTCACCCACAACCAAGAGTTGTTACGACCCAAAGTCGAAGAATTGATAGACAAATCTGTCTCACATAGAAAAGTCTATAGGATTGAATAAATCTGTCTCCCACGTAACTACCCAAGAGTTTTTGTTCCATCTTTTGATAAATCAAGGTGAACAGGAACCAATCGATAACCCAGATTTATATTCTAGAAGAACAGCCTAGAATTATCAATCACCTCATAATAATCTTAATCGACTAGCGAAAGAAGATATTGTGGAATCACAAACGATGAGACGAATTATTTGTGATTACTTTTCTATCTTGCCTATCGGAGATATAAAATCTCGAGCCAATTATTCCAATTGTACTCAACACGATAGAAACAGAAAGATCAGATCACGCAACTACAAAGATAATAGTTGGGTTTGGGTTCACAATCCCAATGAAGTCTTCGAGTTGTTAACCTACAGGGTCTCGAGAAGAAACCTAAGGTTAAAGGAGAATCGACTCTAGTTATGCAACTAGTAACACACAGGAGGTGTGGGGATTAGGTTTCCACTGCTAGAGTTCTCCTTTATATAGTTTTCAAATCAGGGTTTGCAATCTAAGTTACCTTGGTAACAAAGCATTCAATATTCACCGTTAGATGAAAAACTTGATTCTCCCAAGCTAATATCTTTCAACCGTTAGATCGAACTTAGCTTGTTAAACACAAATGAAATGTACCCTCATTTAGGTTTATGTAACCGTACCTAAACGTGTACACCATGTTGGTTCACAAATAGTTAACCGAGGTTATCCATATGATTACTCTCATATCAACCTTATTCATCTTAACCATAACTAGTTCAAATGACTCAAATGAAACTAGTTAAAGAGTTGTTCAATTGCATAGAAAACACAAATCGGTTTGATTCACTTGAATCAATCATGAACATTATAGCCACGGTTTGCAAAGATCGCATTCCTTATGATTTAAATGTTTAAGTCCATGAACTGGCCGATTTGACAAAGTAACCAGCTTAAGTACGCATACTTAAGCAACCGGATTTGAGTTTGTTTAGTTTCCAAACTCAGCATAAATTTTCGGTTCGAAAACTTCCGCCATACTTAAGGTGACTAGTTTAAGAGTTTGTAAAAACAAAACTCACCAGAAAATTTTGGTTCGAAAACTTCCGGCAGTATGCGTACTTGTACGAATACTTAACATGTCTCCTTCACCAATTTCGTATACACACATATTGAAAAAGCGAGGGTACAACAACCACACCCAATATTTCTCTTAGAAATCTGCAAAGACAAACTCCAATATACTTTCTAGAGAATCAACTAGACAGTCAGACTCAATTTAGATAAAAAGTATATCAAAGAGTTTATATCTCAATCTCTCGATTTGATCTTTACTTAAGCAAATAGAAACCTGCGAGTCTTTATCAAAGATAGATAACTTGGATGGTACCAAAGACCAATATCCAAGTGTCAATCAATTTAAATCAACAACCAAAAGGTCGGATATTCTAATTGATTGAACAACGCACAACCTCGTGATATTTCAATTATATAAACAAATATAATGCGGAATAGAAATAACACAGACACCAGAATTTTGTTAACGAGGAAACCGCAAATGTAGAAAAACCCCGGGACCTAGTCTAGATTGAACACACGCTGTATTAAGCCGCTACAGATACTAGCCTACTCCAAATTAACTTCGGTCTGGACTGTAGTTGAACCCCAATCAATCTCACACTAATCCAAGGTACAGTTATGCTCCTACGCCTCTGGTCCCAGCAGGATGCTACATACTTGATTCCCTTAGCTGATCTCACCCACAACTAAGAGTTGCTACGACCCAAAGTCAAAGAATTTAATAAACAAATCTATCACATAGAAAAGTATACAGTAATAGATAAATCTGTCTCCCACGAATATACCTACGAGTTTTTGTTCTATCTTTTGATAAATCAAGGTGAACAAGAACCAATTGATAACCCGGACTTATATTCCCGAAGAACAGCCAAGTATTATCAATCACCTCACAATAATCTTAATCGACGCAGTGAAAAAAGATATTGCGGAATCACAAACGATGAGACGAAGTGTTTGTGATTTCTTTTCTATCTTGCATATCGGAGATATAAATCTCAAGCCAATTATTCCAATTGTACTCGTACGATAGAAACAACAAGATCAGATCACACAACTACAAGAAAAGTAGTATCGGTCTGGCTTCACAATCCCAATGAAGTCTTTAAGTCATTAACCTGGTTTAGAGAAGAAAACTCAAGGTTAAAGGAGAATCGACTCTAGCTTATGCAACTAGTATCACACGTAAGGTGTGGGGATTAGGTTTCCCAGTTGCTAGAGTTCTCCCTTATATAGTCTTTCAAATCAGGGTTTAGCTTAGTAACAAAGCATTCAATATTCACCGTTAGATGAAAACCTGATTAGATTCAAGCTAATATTTCTCAACCGTTGGATCGAAACCTTAGCTTGTTACACACAAATGAAATGTCCAATTTTGGGTTTATCTAACCGTTCCCAAACATTGACATTTGTTGGTTCAACAATATATAGTTAACCAAATGGTTAGCCATATGAGCAATTTCATATCAACCATATTCTTTTTCACCATAACTATTTCAAATGACTTAAATGAACTAGTTAGAGAGTTGTTCAATTGCTTAGATCTTATATAACTACACAAGACACAATTAAAGCAAAAAAGGATTGATTCACTTGAATCGGTTCATGAACTTTATAGCCACGGTTTGCAAAAGCATTCCTTATTTTATATAAACATGAGTTCAAGAACAACCGATTTTAGATATAACATACTCAAGTTCGCGGACTTAAGCTCACGGAAGGAGTTCACAAACTCTAGCAGAAATTTTCGGGTCGAGAACTTCCGCCAGTTCGCGGACTTGGCTCACGCCACATTCTGTTTGTCTTGATCAACAAAGTTCGCAAACTTTGGTTCAAGAAATAAGGAATTATACATATATGTGTTTCCACAACAATGCTTATATCCTACCCATGGTTATGTAATCTAAACTCTCATTTCAATCATTGAAACATTCTCAGAGGACGTTATATAACCATTATTCACAGACCATTTTTCGTCAGAGCAATTTTCAAAGTGATTGAAACATAACATGACATTCGTCACTAGGTAAAGATGAATTTGGCTAAAGCGAAAGCTTACCAACACATATTTCGAGAAATATGATAGGCGAGTTAAACTCGGCTCGAAATAGCAAATGTGTATAATGAAAGTCTATATATCAAAACGACTTTTGTCTCAAGAATAAGAGATAGAGTAAATAGACTTTTGAGTGACAGATAAGTTCAAATCTCCACATACCTTTTAGTCGATGAAGTTCCACCAGTTCCTTGAGTAGTTATTCGTCTTGTATGATGATTGCCATGGACTCTTGAGCTCAACTACACTTTCTATCCTAGTCCGAGACCTTTAGCTATAATAGGATAGAAATCAAGACTTATAGTTTTGATCACTAACATTGACAAACATGCTTGAGATAGCAACGCATGCGAGTTCGACCGAGCAATGCTCTAACACATATGCATACTCTTGGCTCCCGGTTTATGGATTTATACACTAATGCGCGAACACACTATATATGCTTTTATCCAAAGATGGTTACATTCTCAACTCTTTATTTCAATCATTGAAACATTCTTCTATAACGATAATAGCCGTTTTCACACACTATTAGCATCAAAGCAATTTCCAAGATATTGAAATAAACATTATCGAAACATTCCAAGCCTACATCAAATGATTGTATCACACAAACCATGTAAGATGTTACTCGTCAATTTTCTCATGATATAAGATGAACTTGGTCGAAGCGAAAGCTTACCAACACATATTTCGAGAAATATGTAAGCGAGATATACTCAGCTCGAAATCTCAAATGTGTATAGAGAAAACTATATCTTAACACGACTTATGTCTCAATATAGGAGATAGTATAAATAGACTTTCCAAGTGATAGATGAGTTCAAGTATCCATATACCTTTTGTCGAAGAAGTTCCACAAGCTCCCCTTAGTAGCTCTTCGTCTTCAAATGATGAACTCTGTGAAATCTAAGCTCACCTACACTATCTATGTCCTAGTCCGAGACATCTATAAATAGGCTAGAAATCAAGACTTATAGTTTTGATCACTAACATTGACAAACATGCTTGAGATATCAACGCATGCGAGTTCGACCGAGCAGTGCTCTAAAAATCTCCCCCTTTGTCAATTTTAGTGACAAAACTATCAATACATATTGATTACAAATTAGATAGAAATTGTAGCTTCTCATCCATATGCTTGATCTCCTTGGCATCTTCAATGTGACTCGAAATCTTCGTCACTTCCAAGTACTCCATGATCCTAAAGGTTGTAAGTTCAGCATCATAGTTGTTGAAGATCCGTAGAGATAACAATGAGAAAACAAAATGCTCTCAATCATTGTTATACGGTGTCATAGTATTATTACACAACATCAAAGTTCAATTGTATCACAACTTTGACAACAATACTATGGTGATATATATCACTCCCCCTTAGTCAATACTACATCTCAACATGAAAACCACTCCCCTTACTTAAACCATATGTATTTGTAGTATCACATTACACATTAATTCTCCCCTTTTTGTCAATATAAATTGGCAAAGGTACGAAAACTAGTGGGATTCTCATGAAATTTTCACAGAGATACTTCATGACCAAAAGAGAATACCATATCAACTTATTTAGATGCCATCATAAAGCCGAAGCTAAATGCATTCATCAAGGAATTTATAAAGATACAAGATAACCCCTAAAAATTCCACAGCCGCACTCCACACAAAGATTTGGCAATTAAGCACAAGTTCAAAAAGAACTCTCCCCCATAAAATGTCATTCCCGAAAGAACAACAAAGGCGACCTTGCTTTTAACAAGAAAAGAAGGATTTCTTTGGATGTAACCAAATCACATGAAAAACATGAATTTGTATCCAAAATTCAATTGAAATAACCACAAGAGAACCCATGGTTAATTCAATTGGAATACAAAACTAAATTAACCACAAAAAGTGATCAATTCAATTGGCCATGCTCGACATAAGAGAACTTTCGAAGCAACAACTAAAATAACCAAAAGAGAATGATCAATTTAGCTGGTTATGCTCAAACATAAGGAACCTTCGTAGAAACACGGTATATGCACAGAAATGTGGATCGGAGATCGACCAATACCGCGGAATAAACAAGGATTCATTCTATTGTCCATCACTATTTGCACAATGACATATAATAGACTTAATCCCTGTAAACAAAAGTTTTATCCTTTCTTCCATCAAAACAATGACATGAAAGGCTTTAACTTTTGTAATGTCAAAGTTCATTCTATCTTTTTATCAATACTTTCATACCAACATAATAGATATAACTTTTGAACAAGTATGGGATAGTCACAGGTTCACGGACGTAAACAACATATCCCATAACAATTTGCAATATATAAAATCATAAAGATTAAAATTGCAAAAATCATCTTCCAAAAAACTTAGAATTTAAATAAATAAATCTAAAACATTGCAAGATGAAAACGTTTGGCAATAGCTATGTGTAAACACAATAATTGTTATTCCAAACTCTAGTAATCCTTCTCAAAAACAAGAATAAATTCTCATAATAAGTTTCCTAGGCATCAAGACAAACTCGTAATGCACATATAAGATGATTTGTCCTTAGAGGGTAGAATCGATCTTTTTCGCCCGGATTTACACCAAGAATAGCTACCAAAGACGTATAAAAAGATTTTCAAAGAAGAACATACAAAGCCATTAATGACCATGCACCATAGTTCACACAAGATGATTGTGAACATTCAAGAATCCCATAGCAATGCGTACTACTTCCCATTCTTGAACTTCCTTCTTTGTGATTCACCAACAACATTCTTGTAAAAGCTACAAATGAGCTTAGAAGAGTGGTACTCCAAGAATCCAAGTGCTAAAGTCTAAGAGAAGTGGAACAAGTGCGACGAAATGGAGTAAAACATTAAAAAACAAGAGACAGGACAGTAACCAATCTTAACTCATCCAAATTCAAGAATTCTCATCTCCATTTTGAATAGAATTCAAATAGGAAGAGAATGCAAAAAGAATGAGGTCATTCCGAGTTCGGACGAAGAAGATACGGCCAAAACAGGTTTACCGAATATCGACGTCTACAGGCAAGTATGCATACGGGTATGCAAACGAATTTTTTATTCTGACCTGGGGTAGTATGCAAACAGGTATGCGTACTAAAACCCCTGGATTTTGATTTTAAATGATGTTATGCATACTTGGTATGTCTACCATGAAGTCCAAACATCCCGAACTACTATTTTCATACCTAAACATTTAAGAACCTTAAACATAGATCAAGTTAGGTAGAAATGAACGATAAGAAAGGTACATGGATCATTAGTCTAAGCAAATAAATAAACACAATACTTGCTCAAGTTTATAAACATACCTTTTTAGAAGAATTCAGTCGAATTCTACAGCCTTACCGAACATAATCCGTATGCCCCAGTTCTCGTGCTTCCCTCACCATATACGTAACAGGGTATTCCTTGGTGAGGATGCACTTACAACACAATCAAGTTGTGTTGGGGTTAACAATGTCTTGCTCACCACAAGTGAACTTTGGATTATCATGAAAGAGATCGCTTTTAGAACCTTTCACATCCAATTCCATTTTTCCAAAAAACTTGTTAAGTTCCAACATCATGGATACTGCCTTCTCCATAGTCATGGAATTTTATGGAAGATCATTCCTTTTCACACTCAAAGTATCATTCACTTTCTTTGGTACCCACTTCTGAGTGCGTTTAGGAACAACCAGAACCTTCTTCCCTTTACTCTCTTCAAGATTTCTTGGAAGAGAATTGGATTGACTATTCTTTTGCAAGTTAGTCTTTCTCCAACTGGGAGCATCGGATCTTGTCTTCGTCTTTACGAAGTTATCCTTCTGATAACCATTACGATTGTGAAAAGGATTCGTATGACGTTTATAGGAAAATCTAGATTTATCACAACACTGATTCATTTGCCTAAAGGTTGGACAGTTACAACCTATGGCGTTAAGGGGATTAGTCTTAACATATGATCTTGGTTTCATAACTTCTTGTGATGCCCAAACAAGAACATCATGAAGTTTCTCATTCCTTAAACGGAAACGACATCTCCTTTCCAGGTGACCTTTATTTCCGCAATAGTGGCAAACATAAGGAATGTTATTACCTCGATCCGTGTGTGCTGACTTTGGAGGTTGATATACTTTGCTCTTTTGAACCTTAACTGTCGGTGAAGGTATTTCACTTTTGCCATCAGTGGAAACCTTTTGTTGAGAAGAATCACTAGCCTTGACAAATGTTACCTCTTTGCTAATACTTGGAGCATCTATTCCCTTATAGCCCAATCCTCGTGTATCACGATGATTTTTACTTTCTCCTAGCATAGTTGTTAATTTGCTTGAACTAGTATTGAACTTTTTGAAGTCATCTTCCAATATCTTGATTTTATCAAGAGCAGCAGCTAAATCAGCCTTAAGACGTTTTTCTCGAGCGAGAAAAGCGCTTTCTCTGTCATCAAAACTAATTTGTTGAGAGTTAAACCTTGCTTCAGATTCTGCAAGTTTATCTTCCAACGAAAATTACTTTTGATAAAGATTATCACATTCAAGTGACTTCATACGTAGGTTTTCCTCAGAATCCTTGAGGATCGATTCGTGAGAACGATTCAAAACATAAACACTTGCGTAATATCTTCTCAATTTCTTGTTTTCTCGACATAGAGGAGTCGGAAGAGGAGTGACATGAGAAGTTGTCATCTTGTTATTTTCCAACGAATCCAAAACCTTCACATACTCAGAGACTTCCTCGTTAACATCTCTATTAAAATCTGAATCACCTTCATCATAAAGTTCATCCAACTGTTCTTTTAGGCGTGTTTCCCAGACTTCAACAGTTTTTACATTAAGAGAATGTTTAGATATTGACTTAGATGTGATAGTTCTCTCAGGTGAATATAAGCTTTGAGAATCATCTGGCAATTTCTGAACTAGTACGTTATTAGAGATAGACTCGTCCATAATCAGATCGCTACAAACACAGACTTATAAGGTCTTTAACGTGTTTGCCTGCTCTAATACCAATTGAAAATACGGGGGTCTAACAACCACACCCAACAATTCGTTTGGCAATCTGAGAGGACTTACTCCAATACACTTTCTAGAGAATCAACTAGACAGTCAGACTTAATCTAGAGTAAAGTATATCAAAGAGTTTTGATATCTCTCGTTTCACAAATGTAATCAAACAAATCAAACAGATAGAAATCCGTGAGCCTGATTATTATGTGAAACAAATTGAACGGTACCAAAGACCAATGTTCAAGTGTCAATCAATGTAAATCAACAACCAAAGGTTGGATATTCTAATTCACTGATCTTAACGCACAACCTATAATATTTCAATTATATAACAAAATATAATGCGGAGAAAAGAAATAACACAGACACCAGAATTTTGTTAATGAGGAAACCGCAAATGCAGAAAAACCACGGGACCTAGTCCAGATTGAACACCACACCGTATTAAGCCACTGAGACACAAGCCTACTACCAATTAACTTCTGACTGGACCGTAGTTTAACCCTAATCAATATCACACCGATTCAAGGTACAGTTTCGCTCCTTACGTCTCTGATCCCAACAGGATACTATGCACTTGATTCCCTTAGTTGATCTCACCCACAACCAAGAGTTGCTACGACCCAAAGTCGAAGACTTGATAGACAAATCTGCCTCACATAGAAAAGTCTATAGGATTGAATAAATCTGTCTCCCACAGAAATACCCAAGAGTTTTTGTTCCGTCTTTTGATAAATCAAGGTGAACAGGAACCAATCGATAACCCGGACTTATATTCCCGAAGAACAACCTAGAATTATCAATCACCTCATAATAATCTTAATCGACTAACAAAGCAAGATATTGTGGAATCACAAACGATGAGACGAAGTGTTTGTGATTACTTTTATATCTTGCCTATTGGAGATATAAAATCTCGAGCCAATTTTTTCAATTGTACTCAACACGATAGAAACAACAAGATCAGATCACGCAACTACAAAGATTATAGTTGGGTCTGGATTCACAATCCCAATGAAGTCTTCAAGTCGTTAACCTACAGGGTCTCGAGAAGAAACCTAAGGTTAAAGGAGAATCGACTCTAGTTATGCAACTAGTAAAACACAAGAGGTGTGGGATTAGGTTTCCCAGTTGCTAGAGTTCTCCATTATATAGTTTTCAAAGCAGGGTTTGCAATCTAAGTTACCTTGGTAACAAAGCATTCAATATTCACCGTTAGATGAAAAACATGATTCTCCCAAGCTAATATCTTTCAACCGTTAGATCGAACTTAACTTGTTAAACACAAATGAAATGTACCCTCATTTAAGTTTATGTAACCGTACCTAAACGTGTACACCATGTTGGTTCACAAATATTTAATCGAGGTTAGCCATATGATTACTCTCATATCAACCTTATTCATCTTAACCATAACTAGTTCAAATGACTCAAATGAAACTAGTTAAAGAGTTGTTTAATTGCATAGAAAACACAATTGAAACCAAATCGGTTTGTTTCACTTGAATCAATCATGAACATTATAGCCACGGTTTGCAAAGATTGCATTCCTTATGATTTAAATGTTTAAGTCCATGAACTGACCGATTTGACAAAGTAACCAGCTTAAGTATGCATACGGGTATGCGTACTTAAGCAACCGGATTTGAGTTTGTTTAGTTTCCAAACTCAGAAGAAATTTTTGGTTCGAAAACTTCCGCCAGTATGCGTACATGTACGCATACTTAAGGTGAGTACGCATACTTAAGGTGACTAGTTTAAGAGTTGTCAAAATAAAACTCAATAGAAATTTTCGGTTCGAAAACTTCCTCCAGTGTGCGTACTTGTACGCATACTTAACCTGTCTCCTTCACCAATTTCGTATACACACATATGCATACTCTTGGCTCCCGGTTTATGGATTTATACACTAATGCGCGAACACACTAATATGCTTATATCCAAAGATGGTTACATTCTAAACTCTTTATTTCAATCATTGAAACATTCTTCTATAATGATAATAGCCGTATTCACACACTATTAGCATCAAAGCAATTTTCAAGATATTGAAATAATCATTATCGAAACATTCCAAGCCTACATCAAATGATTGTATCACACAAACCATGTAAGATGTTACTCGGTATTTTTCTCATGATATAAGATGAATTTGGTCAAAGCGAAAGCTTACCAACACATATTTCGAGAAATATGTAAGCGAGATATACTCAGCTCGAAATCTCAAATGTGTATAGAGAAAACTATATCTTAACACGACTTATGTCTCAATATAAGAGATAGTAGAAATAGACTTTCCAAGTGATAGATGAGTTCAAGTCTCCACATACCTTTTGTCGAAGAAGTTCCACAAGATCCCCTTAGTAGTTCTTCGTCTTCAAATGATGAACTATGTGAAATCTAAGCTCAACTACACTATCTATGTCCTAGTCCGAGACATATATAAATAGGCTAGAAATCAAGACTTATAGTTTTGTTACTAACATTGACAAACATGCTTGAGATAGCAACGCATGCGAGTTCGACCGAGCAGTGCTCTAACATCTTTTATCATGTAACACTGTCCCTTGAAAGCTTTATAAGAAGTGATAAGATCATAGGTTGGTTGTAAGCTGAAAATACTCGCAATCCAAGTCCGTACCTGAGAAGCAATATGGAAATCGCAAAGAATATGTCACAACTCTTCCCCACTATTACAAATATTGCACATCTATTAGCCAATGACCTTTGAAATCTATTACTTTGTCAAGAATAACACAACAATCTTCTCTCAACAACTTCTAGTTCTAAGATGCTAGAGACAGATGATTTTCTTTTCTCAAAATCATATATGCCACTGAAAAAACAAGATATTTCTTCCTAATAAAATTTCTAGATGATCTGACAGATAAAATCCCTTTATGATCCACCATCCAAGCTCTAGTATCTACACCACCAACCGGCCTAGGCAAAGAACCAATGTCCACCCCAACTGACTCCATAATGATCCTAATACTGCTCGAAATACACCAAAAATTACCATTGATAATGTCACATGCCCTAGAAAAAAACTCCATCCTATCTAACCTCGAAATTCCATGTAAACTGGCAGTGTTGTCAGTAGCACACCAATTATCAAAAAGTATAGACGTGTTTCTCCAACCACTCACTAGGCACTTAATATTTCACGGATACTTGGCATTATAGATGACTAGAGTTTGTAATCCACAACTTCACCAAAAAGCTTGAGAAACTTAGCTTGTAAACACCGTGCCCAGATCTTGTCTGAATGCTTAATATTCCAACAAGGTTTCATGAGTAAAGCCTTGTCCACTGTTACCATTCTTGACTGAGGTCGCCTTCACTATAAGGACAACAAACTTTATCAAAAGATATGCGATATGATTTACCTGTTTGGGAGTTAACAATCCAAAATAAATTACGACATTCATAAATAATTCTCATAGGTTATTTGTAAACAACCATGATACTTCTAACCAGCTAAAGTATCATGGATCTTCTCCGCCACGCTGCTAACATGTTCATACCTGACAACATTATACATGAGATGAACCCTCAGGTAACGGTTAGGGAAACTGGCCATATCCTTCCCATTACAGCATAAACATTATTCCTTTCCTCAATAGTACCCATACAAAAGTAAATTTTACTTTTAGCTTTGCTCACAACCTGGTGTTTATGGGTAAAAATCGTTTCTGCCGATTTCGGTAAATTCGGTAGGTGAGTGAGAAACTGGTTCAAACCCTAAACAAATGTGCTGCACGTGAGCACTTTATAGATTCGAGAGATCAATCTGTACAAGTCCGGCCTAAACCAAGAAATGGTCGTTCCAGACTTGCTTCGGTCACAAAGTGGATGAGAAGGGTTGATTTGGGGAGGGAAGCAAAGAAAGGTGTTGAGACCAGAATAATTCTGGGAGAGTAGTGTCTCGACTTGTATCAGAAAGTGGAAGCTTCGGAAGCTTGCAAGAGATGAAAGCTTTTTGGAGAGCTTGCAAAGTTGCCTTTTCTGAGAGTGTAGTATTTTTCTCCTGACCTATAGACTTGTTGTCCGGTGGAAATAGGTAAGACCTATTTATACAAGTCGAGATTGAAACGCCTCGGTCTCATGAAGGAAGAGAGTAAAGGGTGAAATAATGGGAGGAGGTGGTAACCGCATGGTGTTAATGGGTGAAAACGTTTTCACCATTATTCCTCATTTATTTGACCGCTTTATTCCTTTTCACGCTTTCTTAATGTGAGCGTAGTGTACGCCGCAAGTCTGTGACCGCCAAACCAAAACCCCGGAAAGCATCCCCGGTTTGTGTTGATATCTCGGGTGTTGGTTGCACCTTGAGTGCAAGTGGCGCTGCTAGTGGCGCGTGTGGCATGTGCCATTGGCATGTGCGGAATGCCCTTGTTATGGTTGTACTTTGAGCGCAAGTGGCAATGCCAGAGTCGCTTAGTGGCGTGCGTGGCATGTGCGGAATGCCTTTGGTGGTAGGTTGTACGTTGAGTGTAAGTTAGGCTACCAGCGTGTGTGTTTGGCATGTGCCAATGGCATGTGCGGAATGCCTTGGTGGTAGGTTGCACGGTTTGCAAGTTAGGCTACCAGCGTGTGTGTTTGGCATGTGCCAATGGCATGTGCGGAATGCCTTGGTGGTAGGTTGCACGGTTTGCAAGTTAGGATACCGGCGTGTGTGTTTGGCATGTGCCAATGGCATGTGCGGAATGCCTTGGTGGTAGGTTGCACAGTTTGCAAGTTAGGCTACCGGCGTGTGTGTTTGGCATGTGTCAATGGCATGCGTGGTCGTTAGGGCCGTGGTTTTGGTAAGAAAAGCTACCAACGAGCATGTTGGCATGTGCCAATGGCATGCGTGGTCGTTAGGGCCGTGGCCTTGGTAGGAAAAGCTACAACGAGCATGTTGGCATGTGCCAATGGCATGCGTGGTAAGTAGGGCCGTGGCCTTGGTAGGAAAAGCTACCAATGAGCATGTTGGCATGTGTCAATGGCATGCGTGGGTCGTTAGGGCCGTGGCCTTAGTAAGAAAAGCTACCGTGAGCATGTTGGCATGTGCCAATGGCATGCGAGTCGTTAGGCCGTGGCCTTGGTATGAAAAGCTACCAGCGAGCATGTTGGCATGTGCCAATGGCATGCGTGGCCGTTAGGGCCGTGGCCTTGGTAGGAAAAGCTACCAGCGAGCATGTTGGCATGTGCCAATGGCATGCGTGGCCGACTTGTCCTAGGTTGCATGGTTTGTAAGCCTAGGGCGCTATATTTGGCATGCGCCAATGGCATAGCGGCTTGGAAATATGGCTTATGGTACGTGTTGGCATGTGCCAATGGCACGTACGGCCATGTTGACCTAGTTGCATGTTTTGCAAGCCTAGGGCGCTATATTTGGTATGCGCCAATGGCATAGCGGCTTGGAAATATGGCTTATGTTACGTGTTGGCATGTGCCAATGGCACGTACGCCATGTTGACCTAGTTGCACGTTTTGCAAGCCTAGGGCGCTATATTTGGTATGCGCCAATGGCATAGCGGCTTGGAAATATGGCTTATGGTACGTGTTGGCATGTGCCAATGGCATGTACGGCCATGTTGACCTAGTTGCACGTTTTGCAAGCCTAGGGCGCTATATTTGGTATGTGCCAATGGCATAACGGCTTAGTTTGGCATGGTTTGCCAATGAGTGCGATATGTAGTTTGGTTTTGGCGTCGTCGCCATGTGGTGCGTGATGTGCGGCTTGGTTTGGCATTGTTGCCATGGTGCACATGATGTGCGGCTTGGTTTGGCATTGTTGCCATGGTGCGCAGTGTGCGGCTTGGTTTGGCATTGTTGCCATGGTGCGCAGATGTGCGGCTTGGTTTTGGAATTAGGTTACGTGTGAAAAACCTAATCTGGTATTTTGAAAAAAATACCCCTATTAATTATTTACACCTGAGTTAAATGCTCTTAGTTAATGAGTTGCGGGTAATACTAGGTCATGGGGTTTTACGATTTTACCCCTTGTTTAAAAACCACCATCAACACCTGGATAGAAAATTTTTCATACAAATTTAATAGGATCAAAAGGTTCCTCAAACTCTTTCCATCACCCTTACAGAAAATCAAAATATCATCAGCAAACAAGAGGTGAGTAGAAGATATACCTTTTGAAAAAGCGGGGATCTAACAACCACACCCAATATTTCGTTCGGCAATCTGTATGGTCTAACTCTAATATAATTCCAAGAGAATCAACTAGACAGTCAGACTCAATCAAGGAAAATATATCCAAGAGTTATATCTTTGTTTCTTAATATAATCAGCAAATCAAACAGATAGAAATCCGTGATCCTGATTAATAAGGAACAACTTGGACGGTATCAAAAACCAATATCCAAGCGTCAATCAATTCATCAACAACCAAAAGGTCGGATTCACAAATTGATTGACCTTATGCACAACCTGTGATATTTCAATTATATAAACAAATATAATGCGGAAAATAAATAACACAGACACCAGAGATTTTGTTAACGAGGAAACTACAAATGCAGAAAAACCCTGGGACCTAGTCCATCTTTGAACACCATATTGTATTAAGCCGCTACAGACTCTAGCCTACCACAAGTTAACTTCAGAATGGAATGTTGGTGAGCCCTAACCAATCTCTCACTGATCAAGGTACAATCGCGTTCCTTACGCCTCTGAATCCCAGCAGGACTCTACGCACTTGATTCCGTTAGCTGATCTCACCCACAACTAAGAGTTGCTATGACCCAAAGTCGAAGACTTAATAAAAAATCCGTCTCCACTTAAAAGTCTATTCGGATAGATAAATCTGTCTCTCAAGGTAAATACCTACAAGGTTTTGTTAGTCTTTTGATAAATCAAGGTGCACAAGAACCAATTGATATACCGAGACTTATATTCCGAAGAACATCCTAGAAATATCAATCACCTCACAATAACTT
This sequence comes from Papaver armeniacum, assembly GCA_023531295.1. NCBI lineage: Eukaryota > Viridiplantae > Streptophyta > Magnoliopsida > Ranunculales > Papaveraceae > Papaver > Papaver armeniacum. Next base: position 203,584 of record JAJJWW010015536.1, read on the forward strand.
AACTATATGGTAGTAGAACAAGTTATTGTGGAATCACAAACGATGAGACCAAGGTGTTTGTGACTACTTTTATATCTTACCTATCGGAGATAAATCTCGAGCGAATCTTAGAGAAGATAGTACTCAATACGATAGAACAAGTAAGATCAGAACACGCAACTACAGAGAAAATAGTTGGGTCTGGCTTCAGAATCCCAATGAAGTCTTTAAGTCGTTAACCAATAATGGTTTTAGGAAAAACCTAGGTTAAAGGAGAATCGACTCTAGTCGCAACTAGTATCACACAGGAGGTGTGGGGATTAGGTTTCCCACTTTCTAGAGTTCTCCTTTATATAGTCTTCAAATCAGGGTTTGATAGCTTAGAAACAAAGCAATCAATATTCACCGTTAGATGAACACCTGATCTAAGAGTCAAGCTAAGTTTGCTTGAAACCAAAGCAATATCTCTCCACCGTTAGATGGTCTTAGATTGTTACACACAAATGAAATGTACCTTCATTTAGATATGGTAACCGTACCTAAACATGTACACTTAGTTGGCTCAACAAGTTAACCGAAGTTAGCCATATGAACACTTCCATATCACCATCTTAACACAACTAGTTCAAATGACTCAAATGAAACTAGTTATAGAGTTGTTCAATTGTTTATATTCTCATAAAAGTATACAAGACACAATTGAAAAAAAATCGGTTTTAATTCACTCGAATCAACGCATGAACATTATAGCCACGGTTTGCAAAGATTGCATTCCTTGTTATATATAAATGTATTTGTTCATGAGTATGTAAACATACTTAACCGACTTTAGAACTTAACCCACTCAAGTATGCAAACGTGTACGCATACTTTAGTTCCTGGACTAGGTTTTGTTTGCCAGTATGCAAACGTGTACGCATACTATCTTTCATGACCGAACTTAGTTGAAATCAATATGCAAACGTGTACGCATACTATAGTTCCCGGACTTCAACTGTTGAATCAGTATGCATACGGGTATGCATACTAAATTCCCGTACTTGGAATACACTTGCAATAGTTAGCATACAAGTACGCATACTGTGCTATATCCAGTCAATGGTTAATTGTTCTAAACTCCCATTTCAATTATTGAAACATTCTTCGAAGACGAGAATAATCTCCTCACACAAACTATTAGCTTCAAAGCAATTTTCAAGTGATCAAATGATCAATACGAAACATTCCGAGTCTACATCAAATAACTTGTCTCACACAAATCATATAAGATGTTACCAAGCGATTTTCACATGATCATATTTTGACTTTCGCCAAGAATAAAAGATGAACTTGGTTAAAGCGAAAGCTTACCAACACATATTTCGAGAAATATGTAAGCGAGTTAAACTCAGCTCGAAATATCAAATGTGTATAATTTAAAGTCTATATAGCTATACGGCTTAGTCCCAATAAGAGATAGAAAGAAATAGACTTCTGTGTGATAGATGAGTTCAAGTCTCCATATACGTTTTTTTGATGAAGTTCCTCCAAGCTCTCATCTGTAGATCTTCGTCTTCAATCGATGAACGCCGTGAAGTCTAAAGCTCAACTACACATTCTATCCTAATCTGATACATAGCTATAAGTAGACTAGAAATCAAGACTTATAGTTTTGACAACTAAACTTGACAAACAAGCTTGAGATAGCAACGCTTGCGAATTTGACCGAGCAGTGCTCTAACACCTTTCTTTTTAACCATGAAGGACATACTATCCCGATTAAAAAGCTTATGTAAAGTACGACTCAAAATGTATTCAATGAGCAAAAAAATTTACGAAGACAGAGGATCTCCTTGTAGTAACCCTCTATCAATGGAGAAAAATCCCTCATGGCTGCCATTGAAGAGTACATAAGTACGGGCTGACTTCAAATTATTAAAAATCCAGTTACACCATATACCAGAAAAAATACGGCGTCGAAAAACTTCTAGAATGAAATTCCGACTACCGTGTCTCGTTGAAGGGTGATTTAAGATTTAGGTTCTACCCGTCCTAGCTACACCAAATGACCTCATTATGCCAAGAATAGTAAGAGAGAGAGTTGCCTTTCTATTGTACATTGTCCTTTCTTATATAGGCTTTCCCAAAAGCCCTTCTTTTTATTACATCATGACACATGTCCTAACCTTTCTTAATTACTCCTAATGCCATTCCTTAATGTAACCTCTTCCTTATTCATTAATCCCTCCTTTGTCCTTTTTACTTTATGGGTATTTCTTCCTCGGGCTTGGGCCTAGTCCCCAAGTCCCATATCTTGCATCAAGCTCGTCTTTTCCTCTAGGGACACCTTGGCCCGTTAAGGGGTTTCATTTTTTATGTGTCAACAGTGTCAAAAGCTTAAGTTATGTTGAGTTTAAATCCCACATTATCATATTTGCGCTTCACTTCAAGCTCATTAACCATCTTCGAGGCTAAAGCAATATTTTCATGGATGTTTCGACCTTTCTATAGGCCGTCTGGTCTTCAAAAACAATCGCCATCACGAGGCTAAAGTAATCTTAGTAAAGACCTTGAAGAAAAAATTACTTAAGCGGATAGGTCTAAAGTCTTTCAAACAATCGCCATCACGTACCTTCGGGAGTAAAATGATAAGGCTAGAGCTTACTCCATTCGGTATGAACTGCTTACGACAACAAAATATGATTGCTCGAATAAGATCTGCTTGATTAATATCCCAACAATATCTATAGAAGCACCTAAGAGGCACTATTAACTCCAAGTTTAAAAACCGCCCATTTTGCATCCATTATAGCACTTTGTTCAGCTGAATCACTAGATTCTCCACATTAAAAATCTAGTCATCAATAATAGAGTTATCCCATTAAACTTGGCCTTATAATAATCGACTACCATGTCCTTGAGCTGATCATGCATGATCACTGAAGGAGGTTATCAGGATTAGTAGGGGTACTGTTTCATATGAGACAAAAGCTCATGCTGACGGTAGGATCACTCAAACGGTAATCTCGGTAACCCCTTTTAGCAATCATGTGCTATCATGATCAGTTATGATAGTGGAGGTGTTATACACTCACTTTAAGTGGGGAGTGCATGAATTGTAGAATTTTGATTTGCATAACAGTCAGTGAGTTCCCATTTCTCAAGAGAGAAAGTAGGTTACTTTCCTACAGTCCAAAGCCAAAGCCATGGGCGTTGGTGAGCGGTTTCTTTCAGCTAACTTAATTCCTCTTACTTTTTACGTTCCTCTATCTTCCCTGACCCTCTATATCTCTCTAATCTAATATCTCATCAATTTCTCCGTAAACTCGAATCACCATCTAATCTGCTTCTCCGTGTCAAACGCCATGGTTACAACGAGGATCATATTCGGACTTCTTACTTTTGTTACAGTTGGAATGATTATTGGTAAGTTTCCCAAACACAATACTAATTCCATGGAGATTTAGATTCTTATGATTTTGTAGAACCCTAAACTGATTTTTGGGTATTAATTTGTTAGTTCTTATTATTGATATTGATAAAGTAGTTTTTGGGAAGAACTGATTAAATATATTGGGAAATTAATGGCAGTAAATCTGTTGAAATCGATCACCCAATTTTGGTTTTGATCTTAAACAAATCCAATCATGTATTCCATCAGCAATTTCTTGGAATGCATTTGGAGGCAAGTTTGTTAGAATTACACGTTTAAGGTTTTAAAAAACGTTGAGGCGTTGTGCTTTCTTTTGACAATGCAAGGCGTAAACTAAAGGGCACACCTCTAATGGTAAAATAAATTATGTTAGAGACACTAGGCCATCAACACTACAGAACCAACTAGACAGAATAAACTAGTCTCAGTCAAGCTTACTAACTAATTAACTTACAAATTTACCAGCTTAAGATGTAATATAATTATATAAGTTTGATTAGTGTTCTCTGAATTGCCACTGTAGCTTCCACTTTGCTGAATCGTAAATTTTGATAACGATTATATCTAGAGTTAAACCCTACGTTGAAAACAATTTTTAAAGCTCTTGAAATTAAATACAATACTCAATAGGTCTCGAGGCGTAGTTTAGAGAAATTTTTTGAAACCATGGTTTGGTCTACTGTTAGTGATATCCTTGTCACAATTTCAGACCAGACATTGGCTGTAGATTTGATTTTGTAGAATTCGTCACTAATGCTATAATTAGGCTAAATCTTTAAAGTTTTTTTTGTCCTTCCTGTCAAAATTGTGTAATTGACACAAGAAACAAGGGGTCATATTTTTCTAAGATTTCTTGGATATGTTTGATGTACTCTTACTCTTAGCATTATGTTTCTTTTTCCTTCTCCAGTTCTCTTAATGGCTAAGTATGGGTTTGTGTTTTACTGGCAAGTTTATGGTTTATATTTGGGATCTGCAGGTGCTTTGTTTCAGTTGGCATTTATACGGAGATTGGAGGAGTCATCTGGTACATTTCACATTCTCTCTTTCTTTGTCTGTTAAGTTTGTGAACTGTTGGTATCCAACTGGAAAATTATTGTATTGGTAATGAGTGATTGGTTCGAGATATTTATACATCAGGTATGCTAGGTTTTCATTGCCCTTGTGGGACTGTTCTCAATGTGTCCCCTCCTCTTGAATTAAAATTTGCGGTTGACCATATTCGTTCTTTACCACATCTAGAGATGTATTTTCCAGTTGATACTTTTACGAGGAAAAGTATTTCAACGGAAGAGCAATAAAAATGACAAAGTGTCTGTCTGAAACATCTAAGCTTTCCAATGACAGTGGTGTATCATATGTCAGTACATCCTTTCCAGGCTCTGACTAGCAATAACTGTTGGTATTACAAAATCTAGATCTATTTAGGCAATAAAGTAACTGCAAGACTGTAACACATTTCCATCAATGTAGAGTATTTATGTAACTTGTATTTGATACTCTAAAATGGTTAAGAGAGCGTTTACCTATTAAGGGTTTGGAAGCAAAATACAGAACCACGTCACCACCTTTCTTCTTCTTTCTAAGAGCCTCCAATGGCAAAGTGGTCGGCTTCTTGTTTGACATATGCTACACCCTATCTTTGTTTCCTACATTTTATCGATATATTCGTAATTTATAGCATAGTGGAAAATCATCTCCATTGGAGACGGGGTGGTTTTGTGTTCATTGTCAATGTGGTTTTACTTGAATGGACAATGTTTATTTAACTTTTTCTGGACTTCATGCTTTACTTCCCTAAAGTAACTTGACTAATCTCCAATATCCGAGCTCCTTTTTGTTGGTTTTCATACTACAACAACGGTATTGTTGGTCTTAGGAAGTTTGACCCATTTTGGTTTTCCATGCTATTAGTGTTGTTTAAGTTATACAGGATACCAAAGTGGCTTTGTCTTGGTCGTTTACTTTTGTCTGATTCTTCTTTTGCTAACTAGGAATTTAACATGAAGAAACATAGTGAATCATCTTATGCTTGATTTTAGCATGTTGCAACTTGCATGGTGGCCACACTAGAATCTCCAGCTTTTAGTTTTGATTAGTGTAGGCCTGTATGGACTTGGTTTGAACTATTTCTGTTTAAGATTAGCATAGCATATCTGACATATGTGTTCTTGTGTACAGTTTCAGGATTTTCTCGTTGGGAGGATGACCATGAGGCAAAGATGCTCCGAATCGGATTTGTATGTTTGGTTTGCAGCTTTATTTTCATCTTTGCAGTTTTACCTTTATGTTTCAGGATATTCTCGTTGGGAGAATGACCATGTTGGTTTCTGAATGTTCACGTGCATGGTCAGACCTCGTGGCAGAACTCTTTGTATACTTACTATATTCTTTTCCGATGTAGGTCAAACCTGAGATTATCAGCTGGGCACCACGAATCATTGTCCTGCATAATTTCTTAAGTTCAGAGGTAGGCATGTCTTAACTAACACGGTCATGTCAAAGCTACCTCTTTCATAATGCTAGTTACGCTTTCTGTGGTCGTACCCGTCTGGATGTGGTCCATATACTAATGTCATTAATAAATGGATATTGGTCCTCTTATGTTCATGATTGGATAAGCATTGGACTCCTTGAGTAACAATTTTCTATCAGAAATTCAGTAATGTTTTCTGTTGCTTTTGAGTTCTTCATCTCTGTTATTGCAAACATGCTATTCGAGGTAGTTGTTTGCACATCATTCTGTTGAGTTTATTCCCCTGAAAATGCCTCTTTTAAAGAATGTCTATCTACAAAGTTTAAGTTACTTGGCATGGAATAGTTGAGTCTAAGCTGCCTAATTTCAACAAACTTGCCTTTTACTTTCATATACTTGTTTGCCTGGTCTCTAAAAGAAATTGCAATGAGCTAAAAGAATGAGATTGTGATGATATTGCAGGAATGTGATTATCTTAAAGCAATTGCTAGGCCTCGCCTCCAGATTTCTACTGTAGTGGACGCAAAAACAGGCAAGGCATGTATTACGATAGATCTCACTTCTTTCTTGAAACAAACAAAAATGATTTTTTATGTCTGATGAATGCTGCATTCAATTATTTATCAGACTTTCTATTTTAAGTTTCTCCATACTCTGTCTAAGTTCAGTCTACTAGTTTGTAAGCACTAGGTAAACACCTCACTGAGGTTCTTTTAGATGAGGCACAACGAAGTTATCTTGAGAAATATTCCTTTTTCCGTTGTTATCAAACTCATAACTTCCAATTTTTTTTTATTTTTTTATTTTTTTTTGTACATATACATGTATGTTAAAGCTAGATTGGATTTTATTGTTAGTAGTGTGTTGATTATTGACTTATAACACAGTGTCGGAGTTTCAGTTTATTGATTGTCAATATAACACTTTATCTACCCAAAATTTTGATGAAAAAGAATTTCTCAGCTATTAGATCAATTCTTTATTTTTCATCACAAAGTTGTGTTGGTGTATGTATTTAGGGTATAAATCATACTGTCTGCTTTCAGCCAGACTCTAACCCATCAATCGACCCAGAACTTGTATAGCACAATCACATAGTACTACACCCCGACGCCCAGTAACCATTTTTCCCAATCTGTTTGTGTCATAGTCAACTCTTTTGCGCTCAAATGTTCCATGTCTTAATATCTGTTATATTTCTTGAATGCTTTTTCAGGGAATTAAGAGTAATGTTAGGACAAGTTCCGGCATGTTTTTAAGTAATGAAGAGAGGAAGTATCCTATTGTACAGGTTGGTTTCTTGGCAAGCTTACATTTACTCCCGTTTCCTTGCAAAATCCGTCAAAATAATATTCTAGAGTCGCTTGTGAAATGTTAATAACAAATGCCTCCAAACCCATGAAATTTGTTTGTGTTCCCACTTTTGAGCACTATAATTGAAATACATTATCTACTTCTTTGTTGGACCGACCTGTCCATGCATATATATATTTGTTTTGACGCTCCATTTAAATTATATTTTTCTTATGCATTTCTGAAACAGGCAATTGAAAAACGGATTTCAGTATTCTCTCAAGTACCAGTAGAAAATGGAGAGCTTGTTCAAGTTTTAAGGTATTACTTCCAACATCATTTCTTAAGAAATGCTTACTTTAGCTCTTAGACTGATCGGTTCCATTATTAAGTGCCTAACATCTGCAGCACAGGTATGAACAGAATCAGTACTACAAGCCACATCATGACTACTTTTCTGACACTGTGAGTTGTTTTTCAATACTTGTTTTGTTTCTGTTTTCGTTGCCTTTCCCTTTTTCCTGGTTTTGTTTCATAAAATAAAATTCTTTTTCGGGTGCAGTTTAACTTGAAGCGAGGAGGTCAGCGAATTGCAACTGTGCTCATGTATTTGAGTGACAATGTGGAGGGGGGAGAAACTTACTTCCCCATGGTGAGTTCACTGCAAATATTTTTTGCACTTTAGTATAGCATGCGATCTATTCTGTCAGGGTGTTAATTGAAAAATTTTCAGGCCGGGACAGGAGAATGTAGCTGTGGTGGGCAAATGGTGAAGGGGTTGTCTGTAAAACCTAATAAAGGAGATGCAGTTCTTTTCTGGAGCATGGTTTGTCTCTAATACTCCGTAATTGTATTATTTTTTATATTTCTTTCAAAATAAAAGAAAAATAAATCAATAACCGAAGGTACAGTTTGAGCACACAAATTTAGCAAAAGCTGTTTAGTTGCTATTCTTACAGACCTTATCAACCTAATTGACCAGTCGACTAGGGTTGTAAATTTGGCTTGTTCCCGAACTGAACTGAAACTGATTGCATAAAACGTACAGACCTTAAAAACAAATTTTCTATCCAGGTTAAACTAGGAAATTTAGGATTATTGTGGAACTTGGTATGGTTTTTGAGGCCCAGTGATTTCTTTTGTAGGGACTTGATGGGAAGGAAGATCCAACTAGTATACATGGAGGATGTAAAGTCTTATCAGGAGAGAAATGGTCAGCTACGAAATGGATGAGGCAAAAACAACCAACTAATTCCTCTTCAACTGCAGCCCATTTAAAATATCTTGGGCACATCTTGTATACACTATACACATTTTTAGTCAGAAAGTTAGTCATTCATAGAGGTAGTTCACACACACACACAATAACACCGAGTTGTACAAAAATATGATTACTTTAGTCGATGGTGGGGGTCGGTTCCACAGTTTTAGAAATCAAACTTGATATAAACTTAAACATTCATTCATATCTCAAAAATGTTGATGTTGCTCATGTTTGCTAATTCGAAAAAAAGTTTTCTTTTCTGCTTTCTTAGGAAGTAACACCTGCTGCTCCGCTCCAGAACCTAGTCCGTACTAACATGCCTAAGCGACGGCATGATTAGTTTCTGAGAGCCAGGCTGTTGTCAGCTGTATCATCCAGCAAAAGTATACCGTTATCAACAGCCATTTCAATGGGTGCGCCTCCCATCATTGGCAGGTACAATCCAGTCTGAGCGAGTTATGGGGTGAAGATAACTCCGAGGGATCTTTTCAGGTATAGAGTTTTGGTTGCCACCAGTGGTGCTCATCCAGTCATCCTTGCACTCAAACTATTATTTCTACCGAACCCGATAGAGATTCCATTCCCATCCACCTTGGACCTTATTTCGCCCCACCACGATCCTGGCATCCTGCAGGCTGCAGCTGCACCATTAAGTTTTTGCGCATCCTGTTCTTAGAATGAAACTTTCATATGGGCCATGGGGATATTTTTTTTCTTTTCTTTTCTTTTCAACCCTACAGGCTACAGGTATCATTTCATTTGATCCACTTTATAAACCACGGGCGAATTATTTCAAAAAATATAAAGTTTTCAAAAATGCTATGGAACCTTGACACGATTCAGTAGACACATAATGATGGGCTCATGGGCACCTAAAATTTCCACTTTTTTTTGTTTTTACATTACATGGTCTGTTTAAATTTTGCTTTTCTATTTGTTTTACTGCTTTTTCACTTTATCTTTTTGCTCCTCCATTTCCCCAAACGTGCGTGGGTTCAAGGATTGCATAATCTGTCGGTCATCGATAGCCGGGAATACCGTTTCTTTAATTCTTGAGCCATGCATAATGGTCATCACGGACTCGGCAAATACTTACACTCCAGATCTCTATAACAACGTGTTCGGTTGCGGGAATTGAAATCCCAGTAAACCGATTACAAGGTAATCGCCCCAATTCTCCCAACCGAACATAAGGTGAAATCCAGGAATCCAATTCCCAGAGAATTCGATTCCCCTAAATTAGCTGTTTTCAATTCCGCTCTTTGGACGATGGAATGGAATTCATTTCCAGGGAAAAGAGCATGCAAATACATCATTACCCTTAACAAAACTAACTTCAAATCAAAAGTCAACTTGATCTCCTGTAATTTTTAGCCGGAGAGAAAAGAGAACTAGGTGGATCGTAAACTACCGTCATAAAAATTATACCCGATTCTGGGATCGGATTTGATTTTTCAGTCTCTTCGATGAAAACTTAAGATTTGGATTTGATTTTCTCTGAACTTGATTTGAATCGCATAAAAATCAAGGGTATTAGCGTATTTTGTATGGATGTCTTCTCAGTTCCTGATTCTTTGGTTGTAAAACTTGAACCGAACAATAAATTATTGATAAGGGAATTCAATCCCGACAATCCAATTCTGATAATCGGATTACCTCATAATCGGATTATTGGAATTCCAATAATCCCAACCGAACATGCTGAAAAAACATACACGTTACAGATTTTTACTTTGAGCTTGACTAAGCAAGCCAGTTTGATACGACTGAGAAAGTAACCTATTCGGTTATGTAGGCAAGTATCAAAACGAGAGTTCTGGCCAAAAAAATGTGGTACCTCAAAAAAATTTGAAAACCATGCGGATTCACTCCAGAGCACCTTCATTTCATCTTTGCTTCAACCAAGAGGAAAGGGCTGAAGTTTGACTGCCTCAAAAGATCTTTTGTTTGAATACTCCCATGAACACCAAAAATCACCCAAATAGAATTTTATACACCAGTGAGCTACTGCAGGCTACGCTTTACGGGAAGAACTGCTTTCCTCCTATATGGCACATACCCTCGCAATGAATTTTTAAATTTAGATCATAAATCATGCCGGAATTCACTCTGAGCGGGATGCCTATCCGACCAATGTAGGCTTCCACGCCTGTTGCTGCTTGCAAAACGTGCAAGATTTTTACATTCAGCAACTCAATTCTTGGCCAAAACCTGGGCATCCTAAATCATTTACAAGAGAATGGGTCCAGTGTGGAAACGTTTTTTTTTTTTCATTTTTCTTTCAGTCAGGACAATGGATGATCTACAATCTCCGCTTTTAATAAAACATTTACATGAGCTTGCACAGTTTAACTCGGGGCACACATATGCACAACCAAATCGAACAGCTTTTGTTGTGGAAAAAAATTTAGCTGTAGCTATCAATCTAGATGCAGCTTATGGGGAATTTTCACAATGAAGAATATGCAACTATGTGCGGTCCAATTGGTTGGTCTAGTCAGAAGCATAATGGGACCATGTTTGGACTTAAGATTCTCCGGCAACAAGATCCAGCACATACTATTAAAATCCCAATTGGTTGGTGTGCTGAGCTTATTGAATCTGTGGTTAACCTTACTCTTCCTATTAATTTTGCATTTCCTGTTACTTAAGATTTTTAATCCAAAAAAACCGTTAATTTAGTGCTTGAAAGATAATTTAGTGATCAGAGCAAATCATTCAAGAGTGTTAAAAAAAAAAAAAAAGACTTATGCTTATCTTTATTGAAAAACAACTTCATCAATCGACATTCCGTTTGTGCTCATGTAGATTGTAGCATCTATTTTGATACACCTTGTATCATCAATTCGGGGTTAATCTTAATCAAGAAATCTAAAATCTAAATGGCTGCGGATCCACTCTCCAGTTTCTAATAGTGAGAGTAGAAAAAAGATTCCATGTAGATGCTCGAAAAATTCTTCTTGCTAAATAAAGATATTTCTGCATTTTACGACATATCGTAGGTCCGTAGCATGACAGTTTAGTGTCAAGATACAGGACCGAAGGAAAGTTTGTCGGATAACCAATTCAGCTTTCACCAACATCTTAGGCATTCAAATTCGCTTCAACAAATAGTTATAATTATGTTATCTCAATGATTGTGAACTGTCGAAAAGTGGGAATTGACATAATCACCTAAGTTTTTATAATACAATGTCATAAAAGTTATTTTTCTAAGCATCGCTTGTACGCGCATGGCGCATAGGTTGTTGATGTTTACCCATAACATACATTTATAATTTGGATTACATGAATATACAATTATGGATGAAAAAGCATGAGAAACACCAATACTTGTGATCCTCTAAATTTACTCCGGCTAGTCCTGTTGGGTACTAGATATAGACACTAAAAGTTAAAGTCAACAACTGGGAATCCGCATTGGTGTCGATCTATCTCTGTTAGTCATCTTTTAAGCTTTGGCCTATAACATGCCAGTTACTAGATGACAAAAAAAGTCATTAAAAATAAATTTCACACAACCCTTTATCCAACTATTATCTAAGTACCTATTTTACCCCTAATTAATTAGCATTAGTTAATCGTATTAGGTGTTAATTATGTTTTAGATGTCAGATTTAAATCGATCTTCAAAACATCAAAAAACTAAAAAATTTGATTATTTTTTTTCGTAAACATTACCTTAATCGGTTTTACGTTGCATGAACGTAAACCGATTCAGGTTGGTGTTTAAATTAACAGAGGATTTTAATAGTTTAAAGTATGCACATATAAAATTCGATTCCTATAATCGGGGTTTTGTGGGACATATATAAACCGATTGTTATATTTCATAAGAATATTTTTTTTCATTCATTTCATATCTACTCCTTTTTCATAGGAATCACGGATGCATTTAGCACATGCATCAAGCCTTTAAACCCCTAGGCGACCCTAATTGACGAGTTATAGTCTCGTGAAGGATTACATAGAGATCTACCGACAAAACCTACACAAAAACTACTAAAACCATCAATCTTCGTCGGAGGAATCCGAGTCCGATTCACCCACCATGAAGTCCAGGGCCTACTCCGGAATTTTGGATACCATGAAGTGATAGCTTGCATCAAATGTGAATGATTCCCCATTTTCCTCCAAGTAGCGCGCTTTCACGACTTGGTGCTACAAAAACACGATACAAACTTACTTTGTTAGTGGTGTTTAATTGGAAGATCAAACCACTATGGATTACGTAAAATAAATCACAAAAACACTTACAAATTGTTCAATGGACAAGCTAAAGTGTCTAGCGTTGAAAATCCGGTGTTAGATAGATAAATAAGCAAGTATCGCATTTTCGATGACTTGGTGCCTATCATGGACTTGTTGAACACTTCTTCCATTCGTATTACCAAAATATCCTATATTTGTTATATACCTTTTTGCAAAAGGTTTCGGCATCTACCCTTACGGAGGACTGATTTTTAATTCGAGTTTTGGCGTACCATGCTTTGGTGATAGGCAAATCTTCGGAAGAGTCAAACGATGCCATTTCTTGCATGTGGAAGTATGAAATGAGTAGTTTTGAATTATATGGAGTGACAGGGAATAGAATGGGCAATTTTGGGGAAAATGTGGTCCAAAGATGAGGTCTCTATATATAGAGAAACACCCCAACGACTAATTTTTCTGAAAAAAAGTGAAATAATTTGGCACAATCAGTCTTCTCGAATATCCATATAATTCGATTATATTTTTATGCCACCAAGAATAGGTCTTTAAGTTAGTCGATATAAACCGATTTGTAATTGCAAGAAATCCTACAATACACACCTCACAAGAATTCATAATATCTAACACATATTTAAGATCAATAACCAATCTCTTTATTAATTGAGTTAGAAATTTTACAAGAAGGAAGTGAAATCAAGAATGTTATTGCTACACTAGACTCTCTCTCCTCTAAACTTTCTCTTCACTCTCTAAAAAGATCTCCCTTTTCATAAGCCTGTTTCGGCTCTTTTATATAGGACATTACATAATGGATGACAGCTAAGTTATCCTTTATTTTCGGATCTGACTTACGACATTCGCAAGTGTACAAATGTAAAACTTCGCAACACTCCTAAATCTCGCTAGGTCTTCACATCTTTCTCGTGTTCCGCCGCCGTCATCCGTTGCGTCATTTTTATGTTACTCGTTCAACGATGTCTTCGCAATGTGTCGTTTATGGATTTCGAAAGGGCGTTGGTGTTGCGATATTCTGATCCTACATCTTGCCTCTTCTCATGTCTTCTCTGCGAAGGAGAGAATGTCATGAGAATTAATCTTTTCAAAATTCCGCGGTTGTTCATTTCTTTCTGTCGACAAGATTCCGTAAATTAAGCATAACCGTTTACACGTGTTAAATTTTTCCCTTTTCACCGGCATTTTAAATGCTAACCGGTCATCATTTTTTGTCTATTTAAGAAGATATCCATCGTAAAAATATCTTCTTTCTTTTACTTCGTCTTCTTCATCGTAAATCTTCTTTTTGTCGTCTGCAATTTTTTCACTGTTCATCTTTTCATAAATCCTCTTCATCTTTCTGCTATTGTTCCCATGGAGTCATCAAGGTTTGTTTTTTTTTCTGAAACTGATCTTCTTAAAATTGATTTTCTCTACTGAAATTATTTTATTTGATATTGTTCATCTTTAGATAATTCCCATACAATTATTCATTTCAAAGAAAAACACTTCCAAAGACCAAGTTTACAATTGTAACCCTAATGTTCCCAAGAGTTCGCAACAAAAATTCGTTGTGAACAAAAGGAATCCTGCGAATAGCAAGGTATTAAGAAACACTTATTCTTTTAATAACAATATTGTTGCCTCTGTTTCTTATATAATTTGTAATTCTCAGGGTGATGCAAATGTCGAGAGGCCCCCCAAAAAACCTCGCCATCCTAAAAATGTTGAAACAGCTGTTTCATTTCCTTTGTTTAAACTTTCAAAAACACCTACTGTGACATCTTCGCTGGCGGAATCCCCTCTTCTCATTTGCGAAAATGTCACTGCAGACTCATCCCCTGTAACTAATCTTTCTATAAATGAAATTCATGACAATAAACCTGTTGCGAATGAACCCTTTTCTTCTTCTACTGTCCATGCCTCTTCTCTTAACATTGCCTCAACCCCATTCATTAACCTTCATAAATTCTCGTCTTCCGATGACATACCTATGGCGAAAGATGATTCAACTCTCCCATCTTCTCGCCATCATCACTTCATCATCCGAATCTCTCCCTTTTACTAAAGAAAATTTAGAAGGGATGGATATTGCTTTCAAAGGTTTTATCCGCTCTTCTCGATGATATCAAGAAACTTTCCAACGATCCTATCAAATTTGGTGTTTGCGAGGTTGTAAGTAAATATTTTGGCTCGATAGAATGGTTTCATAAACATATTTGGAGAAGGAAATTGAAGCTTTGAAAAGTAACCTCCAAGCTATGACCTTGAAATGTGACACTCTTCATCTTGAGAATCAAAACTTCAAAACGTTTATTTGGATCGTGATAATCTTCGCAGGAAGAATGAGGAACTAAAAGGTGATTTTTTTTTTTTTTTTTTTGAAATTTCTACTCCTCTTTTAAGCTCTAAACCAGAAAAGAAAAATGGAGATATATCAATCTGAATCCGTCGCTGAGGAAGCCCGCATGGATAGAGATGCTTGGATGGATCAATATAACCAATTAGATAATCTTCATACGTATTCTGTTGATCAAATAGATAACCTTACCAAGGAGAATGCTCAATTAGTCCAAAAGAAAAATTTATTAAGTAATGAATTGTCTCGCCTCTCTTACTTTTTGACTAAAGCTAATCTGGAGTTGGAAACTTTATCAGATGAGAATCAAACCCTATCTCAGGAGAAACGAGTTCTTTTGAATAAGGTGGCGATCTCTTCGCAAGAACTTAGCATTTGCCAAAAAGTATGTAATGATCAAGAACGATATCTCTGCTCACTGAGAAATAAACTCAAAGAAGTAGAATCATCTTCATGTGAGAGAGATAAACTTATTCAAGGTAGAATAGCTTTAAGCATAAAAACAAGTCAACTCAAGGATCAATATTCCAAGTTAGAAGAATCTTATTCCTCTCTTGCGAAGCAAAACACCTTACTTATTTCTAATGAAAGAAATTTACGATCTCGGTTGAAAGGCTTGGTTGGTGATAAGTTTGACAATGCCATGGATCATTTGGAGAACAGTTGCTTGGCTTTAACTCAATATCTTATCTCGCAAAAGGAAGGTAGTCATGAAATTTGACTGCCTCGACCATTTTTCCTTTGTTAAGTCTTTTTACTACCTCTACCTTGCGAACCTTCGCGTATATGATTTTATTTATTCTTTGTTTTTGTAGAATCTGAGAAAGATCTTCGCTCCTCCCTTTCTACTTTGGAATCTAACTATGCCAAGATTCGTAAAGAAAATTCATTACTTGCTACTTCTCTTGCTCGTTCTCGCGATCGGGCAGAAAGAAGACTTGATTATCTCTCTTACTCCAAAGATATCTAAAGTAGGAATCATCTGAAGGAACTTCTTCGCCAAGTTCATCTTAGGGCTGAAGTTATTGTGAATGAAATCTTATTATCCAAATCTCTCCCCCCTGTATCCATCGAGCCTTTGGAAGTATATGATGATGAAGTCCCTGGTACTCGGGACAGCGATTATCATTATGAAAGTTGCGAAGATTTCACAAATGAAGAAGAGATTCCTTCAAATGATGAAACAAATCAAAATGATGGAAGGGCGGCAAAGCCGAAAAAGCTAGCGAGATCGAGAAAGCTAGCGAGAGTGATAAAATTAATAAAGAATGTCCATTATCTCTTCAAGTAAAAGTTGATGTTGAGAGTTGAACTTCTTTGTAATTTTATTTCTTTGAACCTCTTCACCTATATAACTTCTTGCATATGATGTATTTCAGTCCTCTCTGAGGTGCACTTATTTTTTTTTATTATTGTGTTTATTTGCGAGAAAGATAATGTCCATTGTTGAACAATTCCCATACTGCCTCTCATTATCTTTCTTGCGATGGATGACCTGCATAAATGATAATTAGTTTTTATAAATCTTTTATTGAATCATGTGGTCTTATTTTTCCTTCCTAGTTAAAGGTCTTACCGTGCCACCCTTGTCATTGCAATAAAATCGCAGACGTCTTTACACTTTCATGTAATGACCCATTGATCTTGCCTTATCATTTCTTTAGTATTGTTGCCTCTGCAGGATAGTTTTGTTGCAACTAATGTAGTTAATATCGGATACCGGTTTGTCTTGGCCGAGGACCAGACACCGGGTACAACATTGTAAGGGGAGATTTGGTTTCAAATATCGGTGCAATATCGGTTCTATATTTATATCTATAATTTATAGTGTTTCACACAAAACTAGATAAGATAAAAGTGCATCAATTTTAGAAAAACAAAACAAGTTCATTCAAAACATAAGATCCGCCATATGAAGTTCAAATTGGAAAAGGGGAGCAACTTCACAACTTTAAAGTTCACTATCTAGTGAATGATAATTAAACGGGACATTACAATTTTAATCAAAATCATTTGATCCATCGTAAATATCAATATCTTCAGTAGCTCCATCATCTCCACCAAGTAGTCCATAATTAGAGTCGCACATCAAGTCATCGGTATCATATCCATCATATTCAGAGTCAGTTGGATAAGTAGATTTGCGTCGAGAGGTACAAGCACCTTTACTAACAACTGGCCTACTTTCTTCACCAACAATATCCCGCAAATTATCCGAGTAACATTATCGCCTTCTACAACAACTCATCCAAATTCTTTACAAACTAACCATTCATCATTGTCATCACGCTCATCCGAAAAAATAGGATCACGAGCTTCCGGATCATCATTATATTCACTGGATTTCTTTGTATCGACGCTCCAATTTCTTGTTATATTGGATAAAGACACTATCATTCAATTTCTGTTGTTTTATGCGATTTCGCTTCTTTGAGTGCAACTGAAAGACGAAAGAATAATAGGTAAATATGCAATGAAACACGAAAGATAAATAGGTAAACTAAGTGTTTCATGCTTTGCTGCTTGTTGTGATAAGAAGACAAAGGTTTACAGGCATCTCATGTTCCTTGTTCAAACGAAAAAATAAAATAAGTGTAACCTTATTTGAAAGAATGTACAATTCAGTCAACAGAAAAGACAAGTAATACATGAACTTGAAAAAAATATAATTCAACAACAATATTACTAATCAGTGCAGGTAAGACTTAACAAGATTAGAATACTTACATTCTGAAATGTGCTCCAGTTTCGCTCACTAGGAAGCATAACAAGTAAGACTCAATACCCCGATTGCAAATTTTTGTAGGTTTGGGGCATCGATTCCTCCATATGTAATCCACCAATCATCCGTCATAAACACTGACAAAATAGTTATACAAATGCAAAGTTTACACAAACGTAATCAAACCTTCAAACTTACATAACAAACAAAACTTACGAGGTTGATCTTTATCTCTTCTTTTTTGCAAGTCGGAGTTCCCAAGATCCCGTAAGAATCACTATAGACTCTCAATTAGGCTTGTAGCTTTCTCAAGTTCATCTTCATTGGGAATAAGCCTTTGCATTGCTGCATTTAAGTCCCCTTTTAATTTCTCCGTACTTAGGATCATTATCCATTAAATGAGCGGGGATCTTGTAGAATATGGAAGGATTTAAATAATAAGCAAAGCACAGTGTAGAGCATGGTTGAAGTTATTCTTCCATCTTATCAAAGATATCCTTAATTATAGCTCAAGTATTATCATCTTCATCGAAATTATTCCCGAGTTTGTCCCTTGCTATTTTCATTGCTTCATAAAACAAGGCATTGTAGGTTTGCGCTCGATATCCACTAACCTTACAACCTCAACTAAAGGCTTTAGCACTCTACAAGAATAAT